>JAQQZY010000006.1:21969940-22009619 GCA_030068375.1 Ostorhinchus rueppellii | reverse complement strand
GGAGAAAACCCACGCAGACACGGGGAGAACATGCAAACTCCACACAGAAAGGTCCCACCAGTGACTGGTGCAGGAATAGAACCCAGGACCTTCTTGCTGTGAGGCACGAGTGCTAACCACTGCACCACCGTGTCGCCCACATGTAGATAATTGGTGTAAAATTCAGTTTGTCATCAGATATGACCCATTTGGACGTTCAGAGGCTCCGTAGTGAACATAGAAACACTGTCATCTTCTAAAACAGGGGTTCTCAAACTGTTTCACACCAAGGACTACTTT
The DNA here is from genome assembly GCA_030068375.1 of Ostorhinchus rueppellii. Taxonomy (NCBI): domain Eukaryota; kingdom Metazoa; phylum Chordata; class Actinopteri; order Kurtiformes; family Apogonidae; genus Ostorhinchus; species Ostorhinchus rueppellii. Next base: position 22,009,340 of record JAQQZY010000006.1, on the reverse strand, counting down.
ATCATTAAAAATTTTTTTTAAAAGCTGGCCAATTTCCCCCTCCCACCCTAAAAAAACCCAAAACAAATGTAAGTCTTAAGTATTTTACAAATGGTGCTCAGAGCTCGATGCTAACAGAATGTCTTAGCACCTTTTTGCTAACATTGCTCATTGTTTCTCCAGCTTTTCTCTTCAGTCACAGATCCACTGTCATATTTTAGAACTATTCAATCAATCATTCAATAACTCTTTATTTATATAACACTTTTCATACAGTGAGGATGTAGGATAAAGTGCTTTACATATAAATAAAAAAAATAAATAAATTAGTACGCCCCAAGCACTCACACACTCTGACACGCAGACACACAAGCATGCTTAAAAGGACTGACTGAGTACGGAGGGACCGGGTAGTAAAAGTAAAAGAGTCAAGTCATTCTTCATTTCTGATTAGTTAGCTATTCTGTTTCATTTCAAGTATAATTCACAAGTGGTCTTTGATATGACAATGGGTAACCTAGGTAACCTAACTGTATAGAGACGGTGACACAAAACATGAGTTTGCAAAGACAAATTCATTAAGTCTACTCTTAGGTTTATTTAAGCTACATTTGATTCACTTTGAATGTCCTCGTAGCTTTGCTTTGGAAGTCAGATGAGGGTGATTTGAGAAACTGATAGAAATTTACATTTTTTATTACATCCTCTTGTGGACCGCTTGGGAGACCACATTTTGAGTATCACTGTTGTACATTGATTCACCAGTAAAACACATGGAGTTGGATCAATGACAGTGGATGGAAACGCTGGGTTTGTGTTCAGTTCATGATATACTTTGCTAAAAAAAAAAAAAAAAATCTTTTCTCTGTTTTTAATATGATAACCCTCAACTTGAATCTGAGCTTTATGAATATCTACATGACCAGTAAAATTTAATCATTGGGAAATACCTGTCAAGTGTGCCTTGTCAATGATATGTTTTTCTCTTACAGATGCATTAAACCACAGTTGAAGTCATTGGCCTTGGGTTTTCACGCTCTGGCAACACGTACTCTTGGTGAGTCTTTTTCAAACCTCGTCCTCTTGTGGTCATAATATGTAGAGTTGAGACAGGTTTTGAGTTTCACTACAGACATTTGTTACTTTATTTCAGTATCTCCTGTTGGTATGAACCTGAAAATGCTTGTGTCGGGTCCTGTGCTTCACTATGTTCTGAATCTACAGCAGGGATCCCAGCACCCATCTATTTCGGAGCGATCATTGACACAACATGTCTGAAATGGGGCCAGAAGAGGTGTGGAGGCATCGGAGCCTGTAGAATCTACAACACCACAGCATACAGGTACTTCCACATGCACCTGTTCATGCCTCATATGTCACTTTAGTGCAGGCTGTGTCAAACTCATTTTAGTTCAGGGGCCACGTCAAGCAAAATTTGATCTGAAGTGGGCCGGACCAGTGAAATAATAACATAATAATACAGAAATAATGTCAACTTTAAACTTTTCTTTTATTTTACAGTGAAAAAAAGTAAAATTATACGATGAAAATATTTACATCTACCAACTGTCCTTTAAAACAATGTGAATAACATGAACAAACTGAAAATTGTAGAGAAAACATAGCGCAATTTTAACAGTATTATGTCTCAGTTTATTATTTACGCATGCAAATTACAACTTACAGATCACAGTGGATCTACAGATACATAAAACGTTTAATAACGGGTAAAATATTGGTAAACTGGCACTAAAGACATTTCAAAATGTTCATATTTGTTCAGGTTATTTGCATTTTTGTGTAATGATAGTTTGTTTTACTGTAAATACAGTAAAATGACGTGAAAATTTGGAATTGTGAGTATTTATAGGTTATTATGAGTATTTTACTTAGTTTAGACTAGACTAGATTAGATTAGATTAGATTAGATTAGATTAGACGACATTAGATTAGATTAGATTAGATTATAGAACTTTATTGGACCTTTAGCCAAAGCCCTCAGGAAACTGAGGTTCCAGTTGCAGCACAACACTGGATATACACACAAGAAATACTACCAGAAAATAGCAAAACAATAACTCTAAAAAGAAAAATAGTGTTGAAAAAAACAGGCAAATGCATATTTTAAAGTACTAGAAGAAACAACAAGTAGGAAGGTAATAATAATAATAATAATAATAATAGGTAGTGTTAAGAAAAACTAAATTACCAGCAACAAGAAAACAAACATTGCACATTGGAATAAACAGCCTAAACAGCGTTGCAGCACAGAATATTTCTGGTATTTTATGAGATATATATTTATATTGCTGTCTCAGAGCTGTCTGTCTCCGACTTATTTGAAGCAAATAATACCTCTACAAGCTTTGAAGTTGCTCCTGATTCTGTGTCGGGGGAAAACAATGCACCATAAACTCTAAAGAAACAAGATCAGTGCTGTTAAACTATCGCTGCCGTCTCCTGTCTGCCATGGACCTCTTTGTTATGATGATAAGCAGAGCAGATCCTCATAGATATATACTTCTGTAGCTCTTAAAAATATGTTTTTACTAATAAAATGCAAGAAACACACCGTGTTATTGTTTTGGAATTTTACAAAAGGATGTAAACAAGGATCGTGTTGAAGAATCTGATATTTTTGCCAAGAACACGATGAGAACCATTTATAATCATTTTCCGGTTCTGGATTTTGTGACTCATGAATAGATGCTTGTGCTTTTGTGTTTTTAAAGAGATTCTTCTCACTCTTTCTATTCATCTCTTCAAGGAAAATAAAATAATTTTTTTTTTTTTTTCTTTTCCAGGATAGCATATCTGGGCCTCACTCTGAGCCTGAGGACTATCTCGTTTGTTATTTGCATCCCGGGCTTCATTCTACTCAGCAGACAGTTGAAGAAGGAGGAACGAAATGCTATCCACGGCACTCTGGCCAATGGAGGAACAGAGTTGGAGTCACTCAGGAAGCAAGAGTTATTGATGTGTAATTCTGACCAATCACAACAAATATCAGACAACAGCACTGACAGGGAGACACGGCTGTGACGGATCCAGCAGAGCTGACCCCTCCTCCAGTCACATTACAGATCAACACACACATATGCAAAGACTGACTGTACACATAAACACACACACACTCGTACACATAAATGATATTTGCAGGGAATTACACTTCGTATCTGAATAACTACTATAAAGCATAAATTCTAAATTTGTATTACTGGATCTGTGAAGGCTTTATGAATTTGACAGAAGGTTAATGTTGCTGGAATATTTCTTGAATGTACATGCTATTATTTTTCCTTACAAAGTCAAACAATACTTTTTTTTGTTTTTAGTTTTAATGGTGGCACAACAAAAATTGATGGGAATTGTGTCTTGTGCAGACTACTGCAAAAACAGTATAATTCTAAACACCAGCAATGATTAAGCTGCCTCTTTGGATTTTTCCTTTAAAGCAAAGTTTTTCTTCCTGACATCACTGTTCCTGAAGAGAAAAAGAAAAGTGGCCTTAAAAACCAGAGGCACAAAGCTGAATTTAAACAATATACCAATATATACATATTTTCAGGAGGAAGATTAGGCCTTAAAAAGATAAGTCCGGAGATTATGATGGTTTTAGTTCAATTTAAACATGGAAGATAAACAGGTTGTTGTGGAAGTACATGTATGAACATGCGTTTCCTGTGAGAGCTTGGCAGATTGGACATATGTGCCTCATTCACTCAACACTTACCTCTGTGTTATGTGTACATCATCCCTGTTGCTAGATTACTACACAGCAATTTTGTAACATTTTGTCTGGATGATATCCACATACGGTTTTATTTAAGACTTCAATTACTCTCAGAATGTAAGATTGGTGAGCGTCGAATACTCATGTTTTGTCTTTACTTTAACCCCAGTTACACCTGATTTTATTACAATGTGTTATTAACAAGAAAGTATTTATTGAAGTGTCCTAACATGCTGCTGTAATATCAGTTATGTCCACAAGATGGCAGTACAATACGCATATTTATTTTTATTTGAAATCAGCCTCAAACCCTTTAACCTGATGTGTAAATGCAAGGAAGTGTTTTTATTAAAAACACACAGTGCACTGAATGTTGTTTTTGGCACCAAGAATTGACTTTTGGCATAATTTGTTTGACAGATTCACGGTTGTACACAGCTGACTTTAGCCATTTTAGTAAGAAACAAATGCACAGATTGGAATAGTTGCTGTTGTGTGCTGCAGACTTTGTGTTTTACTTTGAATGAGAGTCAACTATGTTTACATGCACATTTATATTCCATTTATAACAATACAGTATTTAATAAATTAAGCCTTAATCCAAATATAGGAGTTACCAGAGGTTTAGGTGCTGTTTTTGGAAATACATACAAAATAAACAATGGAGTTTTTGCCAGTTTTCAAAAAAACTTATCACACATTTGTCTTAGAATATTTTGTGCATGTAAAAGGATCATGTTGTTCCACTGTGTGCGCATACAAACAAGTACCAAGTGTTGCTAAAGTGTGTAGGCTCTGCTTCTGTCACCAGCCACTGCTTATCTGTACAGTACGCATCTGCTTTTCTGTTCTACTGGGTGTGTTGATGTATTTTATGTATGTCATCTCCTGTGCCAAAACCACTGAAAAGAAGCATGATGGTTTATACTCAGGTTTTCTATTACTTTTATTCTCATAAACAGCGCCATCCCAAAATAAGAACACATGTCCTTGAAAAAAAAAAAAATTCAAAAGTCAAATGAATCTTGCAGAAGACTACTGTATCTCCAGACAATTGTTGAGACAATATCTTTTTTGTAAAAGTTACATTATTGTACTTGTAAGTTTTGGCAATTTAACACTGTCGTGACTACATTGTCTTTTGGAATCAGGTTCTGTTTCAGGCACAGGTGGCCAAGTTCAGATGTTGAGATGAGTGGTGATGTTTAGAGAAAGTGAGTCATCTCATAAATGTAAGGCATTTACTTGCATTAGAGAAATCAGAATGTAAATAGTTTTCCTTCATTATTTTTGTAAAATTTCAAAGAATAGCTTAATGTTACACAAATAAATATTTTAATATCCAATGAAACGTTTGGGTTTTTTCATTTTATTTCAAATAAAAGTCAAATACAAATATTCAAAGCATTGTAACATTAGGAAACCTATCTTATTACAGAAAATCTACTCCTGAGGCACTTCAACCAGGTTTCTGTCAACAGCAGAAACATTACCACACAACTTAAGACTTTTTTGTTTGCCATTTTATGCCCGGAAAGTAACACACTGATGCAAGAACCGTGATAAAAGATTATAAACCACAAAAAGTGCCTTCAAAATACAAATCACACAAACATTTAAATGATTCACACTTCAACCCCAGTGGAAAAAGTAGAACTACAAAAAAAAAAAAAAATACAGGTGAACAATAAAAGAAAGAAAGCAAGATGTTCTGTGGCTCAAAATGCACACAGAATTTTAATATGAATGTATTTTATGTGCATTTTGAAAGAGATTTTGATTGCTTTATGTTCACAGAAATACTATGGTATACTTTCTATGACATGTATACAGTATATTCTGATAAAAGGTAGAGACCAGAAAACAAAAAATGAAAAGTGGATGTTGGTTGGGAGTCAATATTTACCATATTTATCGAAATGAAAACATAAAATGGAATACAAACAACCCGTGATAATCTATTGCGAAGTGCATTTGTACCTGCAAGTGCGCCCAGCATTCATTTACTGTATCAAAGGTCCAAGTGAGTAAAGCAGCTACAGAGACACAAAGAAGCAGCTCTAGTATCAAAGTACATTCACAGCTGTTTCCCACAGTAACGGAGTACTTCACTTTAAATCCGAAGTGAACGGCCATGTTTACACCATGCACCCATCTAAAAAAGAACGCATCTAAAATAACTGTTATTGTATATTCTTCTACATGCTGAGTGTGTGTGCGATTAGGCACTGGCTGATTGTGGATTGAAATCTCTCCAATTACCTTACAGTTAAATCTGTCTGACAGAATGCACACTTGAGAAAAAACCAATCCTCTTAGTCACACTGTGCCAGGAAGAAATGTGAAACTATCAGAAATCCTCATTCCATTTACGCCCGCTGCATGTCTTACTAAAAATTCAGCTTCATGCTTTAAAACCATAACTGATATAATCCAGAATCTGCAAAGTCTTATAGAGGAGCCAATCCTAATTGTGTAAAGCACGGTAACACATCATGTTATATGAAAGGAAGCGTGTGTTGTGGCTTTCTTGTGCTTTGTTATGATAGAAATTTTATCAAAAGCTAGTCATCCTTCTTGTTTCCATCATCCTGAAGATTCTGAAAACAGAAGATGGACACATGTAAGGTGAATTGTTTCCATTTTAAACCCCACTACTAAACTGTTCACCTATTATTTATTATGACAGTAAATGTTACAAAATTGAATTATTGTGCTGTATTTTGGTCAGAGTCTCACCTGAAGCTCCTGGTGTTCTCTCAACAGCCTGTCATATTCCCTGGTGAGACCATCCATCTGCTTCTTCATTACATCCGCCTCCGACTGAGACTTCGCCAAAGCTGAGTGGACAAGAATCGCACATCACTGCAAAGCATCTTCATCTACTGAAACTCACAACTCTTGATATAAACTATCCCATTTTCAGAGAACAAAAACACACTCAAGTGTGTGTAAAAATAACAGAACAGTATTTAAAGACATAGGTGGACATCTGCACAGGTACTAACCATCTCCTGAGGCATTCAGCTCTTCTTTAAGCTTGTTCAATTCCTTCCTTAGTATCTCCATTCCTTCTGCAGTGGCCTTGTCACCCTCCCCTTCCATCAGAGCCTGAAATACATCAAATGTGAATCTGAAGTAAAGAAAATGGAGCTGCAATTTTTAGGCAAAAAACGGGTGCAAAACAAGTAGGACTGAAATACTGTATGGTGCCAAAGTCCAGGCCAACATTAAGTTTATTGGTTTAGTAAAATTATAATGACCACACATACGTGTTTCTCAGTCTCTGTATTAAGATACAATGTCTATACATGGGAAATATGAACAGCAGTAAAAACTAAAGTTTTAAGAAAAAAAAAACACAGCTTCTATAAACCAAAGTGGTTGTATTTAGTGCGACCTCCCTTTGTTCAGAGACAGAGATTTTATTGCAATTAATTTCTGATGTTTTATACCAGGTTTCATTCAACACGTCAAACGTTTCTGTTTGTGCTTCTTCTCACCATGGGGTCAAGTCTCATACTATTATAGTGACTGTAAGCTTTCACACCCATTTTTGTCTGTGTTTTAAGGCTTGCACAGATTTCCTGTATGTCTTGTTGCATATGAAGAAAAGAAAATGAGAAATAAACATGTATGATCCTTTCATCTCTGCAAAAACAGCAAAGCTAAAGGTGTCCAAGACTTTAGCAAAATACTGTACGAGTGTCCCATATAATAGTGGAACAGTGTTCACCTGATATTCCTGAGAAGTAAAAAGTACTATGTACCAATGTTGTTTTGTTTCTTTATTTATTTAGTTGTGTTTTTGTTGATATTCATCCCCTGCTAACACAAGACATCTTCATTATTATAAATATGAAAATACTATTTTCAAGTCTTTCGCTCCATTACACTATCATTGTACACGTTCAACAAACACATTTATGGAAAAACCTGTAATACAGCACAACAAATGAATATCTGCCACTGCCATCAGTGAAAGTGTTCTATTTTAAATTAAAATGGTCTATGTACATGCCAGTATTGGACTCAGCAAATATCAACTGGTACCCATGTCTGGCTGATACATTATGCTTATATCTGATATTTTTTGATATTCCTATTCCTTTTTTGGTTTGTGCGTTTGTTGTACTGTGTGAGGTGATTACTGCACAAACCAAAATAAATCATTCATTCCTATTTAAGAGCAGCGCCATCTTTGGATCTTTCACCAACTGTTGTGATCCCTGTGGAGCTTACCCGTTTCAGCCGCTCATTGTCCTCCATGTATTTCTTTGCAGCCTGGTTAGCGCCGTCAGCCTGTGCCTGAAGAGCAGCCGTAGTATCAGATGCTGACGCCAGTTGGCTAATCAAAGTGACCACTCGCTTCATCACCCTGTAAAAATAACAATAATTAAAGGAAACTGATATGCACTTGTCAATGAATCCACAGAGAAAAATGTGAAAGCATAAAAAATAATGACTAGATGGCCTCCTGTGCAAGACTCACAGCCAGAGAAAGACAGCAAATCCTGATATGTAGAGGTTCCTCTGAGCTCGGAAAAGCTTCATGTGCAGATGATCAACCATGTTTGGCAGGAGCTTGGCATCTGTACCAACTTCTCTGTTTGAATATTTCCTCACCTCACGTACTGCATCTAAAGGAAAAGGAACATGAAAGAATATTTAACTAAACACATATTTTGTTCTGTGTACTGCCTACTTAAATTTTTTCCTCTGGATACCTGATATTGACTTTAAAAATTACTTATTAATTTATAAGGAGCTATGAAAATTTATTGAAATGCTTTTGGTCTGAAGACAATCAGATCCCTCAAATCCCCTGGTTATTTTCTTTTACGGTTCCAAAAAGCTTGGGAAACTATTTACTGGAACAGCCTTTAAGAAGATTTGGCAGGATCAGAAAATGATGTTTGCAAACAAAAACTCAAATCTTATCCATTTAGTCTGACTTTAGTGTTTTAACAGACCTTTATTTTCACTGTTTTTCCTGTTTGGTTTTATCTGCATTACAAGGTTAATCATTACCTTTAATTTTATTTTACGATCAAAATGTGTGTACTTTATAATTATGCTAAAAATAAATGTAACAATGACGTAGTATTTCATGATTTTCTTTTGCTTGTATTGTGTTTAATTTACATCGTATTTTAATGCCAGTCACTTGTAAAACACTAGAATATATTTATCTGAAAGGTGTTGTATCAATATAGACTGAGTCATTAACTGCAGAATTGGGTACCCAGTGTAAAACTCACCTAGGAAGAGAACAATGAGTATGATGATCATGGTGAGAAACACTTTGTTCCAAAACCTTGACATGAAGCTCCAGATCCTCAGCTTGAAAACTCTCTGCCATCTGCATCCACATGAAGTAGCATTTCAGCGCACACACACACACACACACACACACACACACACACACACACACACACACTGACTGTTCAGAACTGTCACACTTGACTGTCTGCGTGTGTAATATTTGGTTGTAGTGACTACAAGACCATGCTCAAAAGTAACTCACCCCCTGGCAGAGATGAATGGCAAGCACAGGATGACAAGAACCCCAATCTCCACATACAGGAACAGGGCCACAGCAGTCCATTGAAGCGTCATCTTTACTTTTGGGCCTTTCAGGAAAATGGGTGTATGTTAGTGAAACTTCCAACCATAGCCGAAAATAGACCAGAATAGAAAGCTAGCTATTAAAGCATAAACGGAGGAGAATTCACAAAAGTTTTCTTTTCCTTTCGACAACAAAACCCCTTTGTTGAAATAAAATATTTAAGCCTCTTAGGCACTCTGTTCTCTTTGCAGCTTACATACCTTAACACAAACACACACCTATTACGTTACAGAACATGGAATAATAGTTTAAACATGTAACGAAGCCAGATGTTTGTCATTTTCCCCTTTGTATTGTTTTAAGTATTTTATTCATGCTGTAAACGAGTATTAAAACCACATAATGCTGCGTTAAATCTTCCTGACTTCCTGAACTACAAAGCTAGCTTAAAACAACAATTTTCAAGAGCGCTTAAAGCTGATGATTAAGATCATATGACACCATGCACATAAGCATCGCCAACTTACTTACCAGCACAAAATAAGAACTTGAAAAAAAATTCACCTGGACAGTGCTGACTACTTCCCTACACTTCCGGCTTCTTCAGCTCAGCGCGTAACTTTTGCTTCCGGTTTGTTCTTCAGAATAAAAGCAATTTTAAGACCCAGTCGAGGTTTACTGAAAAATCTTCACTACACACAGCGATGAAATTACATCACTGTGGATATAAATCAGCTATTTAACAATTAAATTACTGTATCCTATAAATGTGTTGTATGTAATCGCAACTACTTATTCACGCCCCTTAACGCATTATCTTTATTTTGAAAGTCAAGAAGCATTATTCCGGTTTTAAGATGGGTAATTCCATAGTTTTCCACATTTACCCACGACCCGTATCATCAGCATAAATGGTCATGATAAGAAGATAAAATACAATTTTTCAGATTTTCTTGCTATTACCTGGTGGATAGGAAAAACACATAAATAAAATAGCATCTGAAGAGCCGTTATTTTAATGGGAATGATTATTTTGTGTGCTATTTCATAGAATGTTTTATTTTTTTCCTCCTATGGTTTGGAAAACAAAATTTATAGGTGATTTGTAGGCCACCACAAGACTGTTCATATCCACGTATTTTGTCTGAATGGACTATACAGGTTATATCTGACAATATACTGTACATCACAAAAAAGTAAACTTGTTTTATAGATATTTTACTCAGATATAATGTGATTTTGATAGTATTTCAGTTGACTGTTCAGGTTCAAAATACAGATATTTACATTCACACAAAGAAAGCAAGAGTAAGGATGTACAGGTGCCCCTTTATAAAAAAAGATTCATACCAGTGATATAATTTATATTTTATTTGGCACAAAAATACAATAAAAAGAAACATATAAAATGTAAAAAAAAAAAAAAAAAAAATCCACATTCCGCTATACTCATGCTGCCATATCTTGCACTGTCCCATATGTGTTTTGGAGGTAGTCTATTACAGCTGAGGTACTAGACAGAGAGTTGAAGACTTTTCTTTCAGGCTGGGAGCTAACCCTCTCCAGCATATAGATAAGATGATGGTGGAAGCAGGTGAATGGAGTGCCGTGTTCTATGGAGATATCCACCCAGTCCCATATACACTCCAAAGGTGTATCCTCGTAGCCAGCAAACATGGCAGGATTAGCAAGCAATCCCCGTGCAGCCATCACTCCTTAACAGAGAATCAATCAAAACAAATAAGAGAGAAAACATAAGTAGATCCATTATGACAAGTGTTGTAAATTCATGAGTGCATTTATTCAAGAGTATGGATTTGTTACACGCAAACAGGCCAAGCATACCATCAACACCAGTAAGCTGGTGAGTGGACTCCACATCACGGAGGTACTTTATATCTCCATTAGCAATGACAGGTATGGCTACGCTGTCTTTGATTGTTTTTATAGCATCATAGTGGACTGGCTGGTGGCGCTCTTCGGCTGTCCGTCCATGGACTGTGATCCATGACACCCCTGCTGATTCCGCTTTCTGACACAAATCCACTGTCTGCCTGAGATCCTTGTGAATTCTATGATAAAGGAAAATGTATTTGTGATTTACTGACATTACAAGTTCTAGCTGTAACTTAGGAGACATGATCATAAAATCACAGTATAATAATGAGACATTGCATTTACTCTGAACAACTGAAAAGGGAGCAAGATCTGGGTACATCTTTATCTCTATCAGTTACATCCAGCTCTCTCAGACTATACCTTATTTTGATGGACGCTGTATAGTTTGGATTGTCCACTTGGTTCTTCACAGTTCTAACCATTTCTTTGACTAATTCCGGTTTGTTAATAAGGCAAGCACCATATCCAGCTGACATGGCCCATCTATAAAAGAAAAATATACAAGACCTTGTAAGAACAGCATCATCAAAGCAGCTAATGATTTCAAATCATACACATTTCTCCTGTATGCTTGTAGTCGTTCTAAATCAATCTTAGAGCAATTACAAAAGATCTTCTAAAACATCATCAAAATACCAAATGGTAGGGAAAAAAACCACTCTAAATCAATGTCATTTACAGCTGTTAATTAACTGAAAACTTCAAATGTAAAAACAAAGGGGTAAGAAGTGACTGGAGGCCAAAATGGATCAAGGCCAACTGTTAGAAATTGCACCTCTGGGGGCAGCCGCAGTTGAGATCAACTCCATCTGAGAATGGTGCTACGACACAGGCTGCATCACCCAGAGTCTGGGCATCATGGGCAGCAAACTGCACAATCAGAGGCCTGTCACCTAATGAGGTAAAAGATGAATACAACAGATGCTGAAAGTCAGACTTATCACCTTGCATCACGTTTCAAACAAATAGTGCCTACGAAAATATGAGCACATCTATAAAACTGAGCAGATATTTTCCAGTGGATTCAGATAATGGAATTGATCTTGCAGATGAAGTCAGTGTACTGTTACTCTTAAAAGTGCAATACTACCACGACTACTACTACTATTACTACTACTACTCACGCTCACTGGTTGTGAATTCACTGTCTCTGGCTTTAACCGATCGCATGAAGTCAGCAGCCACTATCATTGGAGTAAAACATATATCACAGTTGTACTTCCTCACCAAAGATCTGAAAGCCAGCCTGAAAAGACATATACGGAGATCCATGTAATCAAAAGCTAGCAACATATGTATATGGTGTCCAGTTAGCAGTTCAATCTGTTCGCCAACATTCAAGCATTTCATTTAAGCAAAATTGTAGAATAATTGCGGTATATAACATCCAACTTACTTTGAATATCTAACCATCGGAGCGCATACTTTGACCACTTTTCCTTTTTGAAACATGTCCATGACACTGGTGTTACCGTTAGAAGTCTTCATTTTTAGCCAGCGGTGCCGTCGGTCAGCTAGCGAACAAGCTAACTGGACAAAAGTTCAAGTCACGTAAAGAAAATATTAGTCCTCTTTCACCGCCATTAAAATCAAACGTATGTATCACAAAACACTACCTCAAGAGGAGTTGACTTCACAACAAACACAAACAGCGGTTAGCGGATTGTGGTGTTAAAAGAGCATCCATGTTTCCGTCACCATGCGGAAAACTGTGGGCGTGTGCTTGCAACCTCTGACCCTGACGTCCCAACGTTTCACTAAACAAATTACACATTCCATAGAGCTATTAACGTTAAACCTGAAGAGCAGTGAATCAGTCACTCAGTATTTATTGATGAAAAACCTCTAAAATATGTTGACATAAAAAACGAAATAGTATTCAAAATGAACAGTGAATAGTCGTACGTCACACAACTCAAGTATGGTGCGTTCAAGTGCTGCCAGAAAATGGTACATCATGCAATTTCTTGTAGATAACTCGAGATCCAAATGATCAGATTGGCTGAAACTTCTACAATATCTCGTAAATTGCTAAAACTTCCACGGTCAAAACAATGTTGAATAAATGCACTTGTAAGATCATTAATCCCCAAATAACAAGTAAACTTAGGTTAGTGACAACACATGACCAACAAATGGATACACCAAATTTAGATCTCAATGTACACAAACAGATAACTAAAATGAAGTTAAGTAAATAAATGAATACATTTATATACACTCTGTGTGTGTGTGTGTGTGTGTGTGTGTGTGTGTGTGTATGTGAGGAAAACCCACATGGACTGAGTGTGCGCACTTTTGGGGTCTATAAACAAATTCAGGGCAAGTGAGGCGATTGCAGCTTCATCACACAATACATAAAGTCCAATTTGTTTCAAGATAAATAAAACTGAAATGAGATTCATACCTGGATGATACTTTTGGCACAAATAGACTTGGACAAATATCTTCAACACAATAATAGGACCAGTGAAATAATACAAAGATTAAAAAGTGAACACTGTAATTCAGCTTTTAAATCATAGTAGTGGAGAATTTGGTGAAATATTAGAAATATAGCACTGTGTAAAAGTCTTTGACAACCTTTAACTTTGTTTTTGCAGGGTTGTGATGAGTGTGTGTCTTTATTTCTCACAAGAAATATGCTGGGAATTCATTTTTGTGTATCCCAGTTGTCAGTATATTACTACAAAAACTGAGAAATGCATATGTATGGTCATTTATTTCAGAGAAAAAAAAATATGAATATAGTAGAAGCAATATGGGATCATCTGGAGAGAGAAAAGGATTAAAGACCACGAAAGCCTTTGGGACACTCTGAAGGTGTGTAATTATTTCAGTCTTTTCACCATGTTAACATAAGAAATCAGCTTAAATCTTAAAGATATAGCTTGAGGAGCTCTACAGTACTGAAAGTGTGACTCCATTGCTGACCACTAGAGGGAACAAAAGCAGCATGATTGTACACCTTGGGAGAATGAGTGTTGCAAAAAAGAAACAAACACCAATAACTCAAAACATGAAAAAAAAAAAAAAGTTTGGGAATGTTACAGGTATTTATATAATCCACAAACCATTCTATTGATTTCCACAGGGTTGGGAAGGAATATCTCAAACACAGTTATTCAGTAAATTCACAAATATTATTCTTTTGGTTGACATTTGTTGGCCCAAACTGTGAATAAATAACACATTTTCAGAAAAATCTCTCAAAAAATTAAAAAGAAAAGACTTATTGAATTAACTTTATTTCAAAATTGTGAGAGTCTAACAGAAGCATTAACAGATACATCAATAAAGGCATCAAGGTTATTACAAAAAAATATTCTTTGACCAGACTGGGAAGACCCATTAATCAGCTGATAAAATCTCTTTAAGAATAAATATCATTTTCAATCCACATCAAGCTACAGGCGATGATAGCAGTGGAATGTAGCTCATTGTCACTAGTAAGATAGTCAAAATACGATTCACTTTTCAGTAAATTATTCACTCACAATCCATCTATACTACCTACATAAGCAGTTGGAGCAAAAACATAAAACTAAACTGAAGACTTCCTTTAACTGCTCAATATCTACACAAACACTTTGCATCACAGCCTCTAAGAGCGGCCTGAGAGAAGGTCCGGAAAGAGCTAATGTTGTGCCAATGCTGTGCTGAACTACACAATACCCTGTGAAGAAACAAAACACGTGCTAAAGTATTTTCACCATATCCTTTTTACAGTGTGGATAGCTGTTAGTGAAGTCCCAGCATGCATCCAAACTCCAACATTACATTAAACCGCCGTTAAATTAGCAATTTTAAAAGTCCCTTCACTGTGATTGCAAATAATATGAAGTGAAGCAGCTCTCACCGTTCAGATTAAAACCAATTACTTTGCACATTTGATAAACTTTTGACTCCAAGGACTTATTCAACACTTATTAAAATGAAGTTAACACCTACATGCCTCCTAAACTCTTCAATAAGCGACAAAGCACTGAATCTAATGACATCCAATTTTATAGTTTATTAACTGGGAGGGATATAAACACGTCAAAACACAGAGTCATCCATTCAGCCTCTGTCCTGTCATTTCACCTATCCGGAACATCACAGCACAGATGGTTGATGTAGACCTCTTGGGGTGGAAACATTAAAAATATAGCAGGCTACACAACTGTAAAAAAAATAAAAAAAATAGCAACACAGCAGGTCTATGGCAGCGAGCCTCAGGGAAGCTGCTATGGGAATGACTGCTCTTGCTGGTCTCTAGTCACTGCTTCCCGCCGTCTTACTGTGGAACCTTTTTGCAACCAGTCTCCAGCTCCACACTGGAGAGAAAACGTCTGGCTAGTCGGTGGCAGTCATAGCTCAGCTCTGTGGTGTAGACGGCACTGGTTTTCTTGGGGTAGATGATAGTGGTACTCTTGAAATTCCGAGGCCGGTGGCGAGGCTGGAAGTCCAGCTGTGTCTTGTAATGGCGCCAGGTGCTGTGGGGCACGGCCATGATGGTCTGCCTGCAGTGTTCGAGGCCCTGGCCCCATGGCTGAAGGGCCACGTTCTGGATGAAGTGGCGGTCTGAGTCATAGTGAACAGAGGACGTGTATCTGCAACAGGGACACCATGACTTGATATGGTGCAAAGTACTTAACCTAAAAATCTGCACGAATGTTCATTTACATTAGAAACGGAGGTTCATGTTGACGACAGACCAGCCCTGTAGCATCCACCATCATTATGGTTTTTTTTGTGCACATATTAAATCACCTATAAATCCTGGTGTATACAGTTAGCATGCATATCCTACCGATGTGTCTGAAAGTCATGAACACACATCCACCTCATCAGCTCAGATAGTAGATAAACTGGTCAATTTTGAACTACCCACCTTATTTCCTTTGCTGGTAATGGGTCAAGTGATATGCCCTCTCCAAATGATAGTGGGTACAGTTGTGGGTACGACCCAGTGGGTAAAACTGGGACCTGCAACACATAAGGAGCCATTAAAAGATCTATGTTCATTTATAAGTAGTGATCACTTTAACTAGATAGATAGATAGATAGATAGATAGATAGATAGATAGATAGATATTAAGGTTGGTACATACTCTAAAATGCTTCCTGTGCAAAACTGTAAACAAAACACTTCTAATTTAAAAATCTGTAGAAAACTAACTGCATTGACCATGTACAGTATTTACTCATTTCAGGGCACAGTGATTTAAAGTGATACATGTTAAGTCTACAAGAATGGACAACAAGTTTACATAAATAATACAAATAATAAATAATTTGCCTCAGAGGACTGTGCTGGAGGAAGATCCATTCCAAAACAATGACCAGTTTAACCCATATTTCATTATGATGCAGTAGAAAATACAGATCAATGCACGATGACAGATCTTTCATATAGCTCTAACTAAACATCCCTGTGCAGCCAATGGGACACCATGTCACCTCTTATTGGATGCAGACTATAGTTTGTGCTCAGATGAGCCCACTACCCACCAGGGAGCCCCTTCTGTCCTCCTCGGACCCGGGGCTGACGCCGTCGGCTCTCTCCGCGGCCACAGGGAGCAGCCAGGCGCTGGGGCTGGGGCTGGGGGGTAACCCGGAGTCCGGGCTGTCAAGTCCTCTGTCAGCCCTGCAGCTCATGTCCAGTGGATCTCCTTCACATACATTTGGCAAGTTCAACCTGCCAACCATTTCTAGGTGAAGGTTTCTTAAATCCAGCGGGTAGGACGCAGGTTGCCAAACAGGATGCCTTCCAGATTGCAGAGCCTGGTGTCTTCTTCTCTTTTTTTTTCTAGTCCTCGGGCTGTGTTTTGTTGTTGTGCTGTTGATGACCTCTTCCTGGACAGCACACACACACACCAGCAAATATCGCTTTAATTTGGTTCCACAAATCACACCGAATCCAGCTCTCCAAGACGCACAAAGCAAAACAAAAGTGCGCTGGACTTTCACATTCTAATACATGACAACTTAAGCCGGATCCAGTCTAAACGCGCACAAATACCATCTCTGAACTGAGCGGAGAAAGGATGTGAGGAATTACTACCCGCGGCTCGTCTTCAAACTTCTTTTCCCTCAAAGAGGCCTTCAGATCCACAAACACAGGGCAGGGATCCGCCTTTTGAAGCGGCTCCTCACTCCTGATTGGATGAAGGATAAACGGCAACCAGAGACCAAGCCAGACATGGGAACTCTTCCAGCCCTCATACTAGACTTTGGTAAAAATCAGGTTGCTGCTTTTTCCTGGTATTGTGCAGAAATGTGGAAATTTAAGCAGTGCACCCAGTTGATGAAGCACGAGGGAAAAATCTATGGCTTTAATAGTCTTTACACATGCATGAGATACAGTTCAAGGCACCAGAAATGTGCAGACATGCAAATTATTTACAGGTATAAGTGTCAAAGCAGAGGCACATGCTTCCGAAGCATACTTAAAATCTAGCTTTTATATTCTATACTGCATTTGAAATAAAATTAGAACAGTGTAAGGAGTGATATTTTGTTCAACCTGGTCTCAGTGCATTTTTACATGGGATTTGTTGAATGAGTGGATACTTGACTCAATTGAAAAAACAAATGTGTTAAAATCTAGTCAAAGCAAAAGTAGAATTAATTTATCCGCTAATAATATGGATTGTTTCAAAGTCAAGTCTGATAAGGCCCACATACTCACATTTCCCTCCTCAGAAGAGAAGGCCCAGGTTCAGTTTACATTCTAGAGCCTCGTGGTTGTTCATCTGCCTCCAGGGAGTTTGGGATGACAGGACAAAGCCAGCCTTGTGTCTTAGAGGATCCAGGGAATCCAGCCTTGAGGACTGTCAGTGATTTTAGGCCTCTGTTCACACAAACACTCAAAGACACCTATGACGCATGTCCACTTTTAATTAATGGCAGAGATTCACACACATTTCAACCTGATTCCCCCAACTACAAATGAAGATGACTGACGAAAGCCGTTGCTACCCTTGAAATACATGGTATTTAGGAAACTTTAATTAAAATCAGGCTTCCTGTAATCATCCTGGATTAGACATGTCCCAGGGAGGCAGCCAGTGGAGTAGATCTACGTTAACAGCACATCATTTGTTCTTACAAGTGCAAGTACGCCGTACAACAATGCATCAGTGTTACAAAGTTCTGACATTAGTGTCATGAAAATAAAGTCAGGGAATCTCAGAAGTAAATGACATACAGTATGTACCAACAGGAAGTAGCAGTCGAGGAAGTTTCTTCATATAATCCAGTGCAGCCTGGGTTCATTCATTCAACCATCAGTCAGAAAACTC
Organism: Ostorhinchus rueppellii; assembly: GCA_030068375.1. NCBI lineage: Eukaryota > Metazoa > Chordata > Actinopteri > Kurtiformes > Apogonidae > Ostorhinchus > Ostorhinchus rueppellii. The sequence goes on along the minus strand of JAQQZY010000006.1, from coordinate 21,990,871 downwards.
GGTCCACTTTTTGCTCTTTCATTTATTCTCCATGACAACCAAATGGAGAATATTGAAGTGTTTGAGATGAATAACTGCAGGACAGGTACAGACCACCTGGCCTTGCAGAACGTTTGAAGTATGAGTAGCCACTGTGTCTGTTTACAGTCTCTTCTTGATAAGTTTCTCTAGTTTTCGGATGCGGGAGGACTCTTGCTCAGGAGTGGGAGCGCTGAAGGACAGAGAGGGTCCGCCGTCAGCCCCTGAAGGGGGAGTGGGTAGCCTCTGTCTGAAGAGCTCTAGCATGCTGCTCTGTTCACTTCGCTTCAAACCCTGCACATCCACACACAGGTACACACACAGGGGAAGAACACAGTATTAATACACTTTATACTCAATATGTGCAATATCTGCTTAGAAGAGTCAAAATGGAAACAGGAAGACCATGGGCCCGTATCACAAACCGAGTCCAACAGAGGCAGGGTCTCTGTGTGAACAGGCTCCACATTCAGTCATCACAACAAGTGGCATCACAAAGGGATTTATCAAGCCATTCTGTCAACGCAAACTTTGTTCCAATGGTTATGAGTGTGTTCACATAAAATATGTTATCAATCACAAACACTGACAAGTCAAAATCAGCTGCATGTCCCATAAAAACAACAAACTACAAGTTTAAACAGACAGAAAGGGTTTATAGATGTAATAATATGTTATAAACAATACCGCCACTGCAGCCAAAACCAGGACGGAAAGAGATGGTGCACTATCAGGGTGTGTGTGTGTATATGTGTTTTAATTACAACTATTTATTCAGTTAAATTAATGGGCTCTTGTGGTGTGTAAGACAGTTTGAGTCTTACACACCATAATTAATTCAAAGCATAAAGCAGAAACACTGGTAAATATATTTTCAACAAGTCAAATGCTTTAGTGCTTTAATGACTGTCTTTAGATTTTATATATAAGGCCATGGTACAAAGAGTCAACATGAAGGCCAAAGGGTTTGGATGGTCTGTATAACTCATTCCTTCCTTACAGACCTTCTGCCCACACAGCTCCCCCTTATTGTCACACTAAGGCCTGTAAGGTCTAGGAGAACTGATTCATCAGCAGAGGTCAGTACGTGGTGCTTTTCAAGATTTTGATCTGCAATCTTGAACCTAATCTGCTCCAGAACAGGTTCGGTTTGTAGTGTAGGATACCTCATCTCCTGGTAAGACACAAACCGTCTGCGTGACAAAAAATCCTGAGCTGAACCAGAAGATGCATCGCTAATTACTTCATCAAGCGAGTTGATACAGACCCCAAGAATGTGTTGATTCCCTGCACCAATTTATATAGCACATGCAAAACAGAATTAAGGGAAAACATGAAACTGGATGAGAGCCAAAAAAAAAATAAAAAAAATTCACAGACCTTCATGTCCAGAATCTTCTGGAAGGTCTCAGGGTTACCGTCAGCCAGGAGCTTGATGTAGTTATCAACAAACACCACCGGTGGTTCATGTGGGGCCATCACCACCTGCAGAAGAAAGGAGGTTAATGTTGGTTTCCACCCCCCTCCCCCCCTTTCCTGTGAACCAGCATGGCACGACCCAAGAGATCTTTAAATGATCCCACATGGGGTGGCTATGGCCCAATGAGGGAAAGGGGGACTGCATCTGACAGAACTAAGCAGCTCTAGCTGCAAACAAAGTCGAGACTATGGAACTATATTTAGGAGCCCACTCCTCACTCTTTTTTCCTTTTACACACCAATTACTCCATGCATGAGTGGGCAAGAATTAGCTTCACCGGCAATTATTTTGGGGGTATAATGAGTCTGGGCAAAAATCAGCATTAGTCAAGAGCAGGCAGAAAACATTTAATGGGGCACAAGTCTTGTGGATTGGATTCTCTCTCTTTTTTCCAACAATAGAGTCTGGATGGAAAACGTGGATCAGATAGCAGTTCTTGCAGCCGCTACAAAGCAGGCAGACGAACACATGGCTGACAGACCTCCACCACCCATTTCATGCTGATGCACACACACGGGGACTGTCTCTTAAAATGTTTGTCCTTTCTTTCCTTTCAAATAAGTCTCAATCATTCCTTTCATGTTGTAATACTCCGTGTTTTGCTCAGGGTACAGAAATTTATGAGAAGGTGAGCACGGACAGAGTGTGTGTGGTGGATTCAGCAGCATGAAAGCAGGCATGAAAGGCTCAGGATTGTGTGGAATTCTTTGCTTTCTTACCAGCCCTGCTGACTGAGTGATTTACTTAGCAACTGTCCTGGAGCCAGGCCAAGGGAAGGCCTGTAGGGACCTTGTAAAAAAGGAAAAGGAAGGGGGGAGAGGGACTTTAAGAATGAAAAAAGGGCATAAACAGGGAAAGAGAGAGGGGAAAAAAAGAAAGAGTAATGGAGTGGGAGGGTGGGTAGGGGGGCATCCAGCCTGAACAAGGGTGGGGAAGGGGGTTGCCTTTTAAATGCTCCCCAGAAAAGGCCATCAGAGGTGGGAGAAAGATGGAGCTATGGTGGGCTGGGCTGGGAAAGCGTGGAAAACAGCCACGTCTCACAGGCATCGTATCGGCCAGGCCCGGCAGACAGAAAGACAGAAATCTATGTAATTGGAACAGAACTGTGCCCTGGTTTACATAAGATACAGCGCACATTTATTCATCCTCAACACTTAAATGGGATAATCTGACAAATATATAGACAGAAATAAAAAGCACTGCATCTGACGTGTGGAACCAGAAGAAAAGTTGCTATTTTCTTGTCAGAACAGACCATTAATTTCTAACTTGTATCTGTCCACTTAGTTTTGTGAATCCTAAAAAAAAGCTGATTTAAGAATTAAGTGGTTAGATGACAGAGATCTGAACATTTTACAATAGAGTACGAACAGACACTTTTCTTAATGCACTACTTCGCCCTCTGGACTTTCAATTCAACACCTCCTGGGAATGACTCTAAACATTCAAAAACACTGACTCTCATTCAGAGAAGTTATACTGTGCTTAATTATTTGGAAAGTATAAAAAATCCTGAAGTTAGTGACTTGCTAAAATCGAAAGAGCTTTGAAAAGCGTAGAAATGTTTCTTACTGAGGCTCGGGCAGATTTGATTTCAAGTCAGTGCATTACAGAGTGTAATTTAAAACCATTGTTGAGGCAAGGTAGAGGAATTCTTGTATTGACCTTCTCAGGGGTTGTCTTTCAGACGCTTCAGTCTCAGCCTAAGGTGGAAGCAATTAACTACAAGGAACCTTGATGTTGCATAAAGTCGATGGTGAAAACGCAGAAGCACAAAAGACTTTCTTTACTTACATGGGCTTTCTCTTTTCATGTCCACAGAAGAATTCTTTGTATGCATCTTCAAATAATTTCTTCATACAAGGTGAACCGTAGAATACATTCTTTAAGCCTTGGTGTAAGTACAGGAAAAATGCTATGCTTTATTGTCTTCTGCAACATTTTTGTTTCTTTGTTTGTTTGTTTTTTTAAACAATTTTGTTAGGAGTAGAAGTTTTTTGTTACGTGCACCTCTGGGAAGTGTTTGAAGTAAGTTGTTTGTCATGATGTTTTTATCCTTTCATACCTCTAGTGTTGGATTTTTAGTTGCAACAATGATTACGCTGTCTTGTGTTGTCACAGTAACGCATGTGACTTACTCAAAGGCCTTGATGCAGTGTCAGCTGTATCTGTGAGAGTTCTTGAGAAGCTATATAGATCACATTCCAGCTGAAGGGGCCCACTGGCAGTTAACCTCAAAAGAAGCAGACAGCAGTGAGCTGATCTAAATCCATTCTCTATCTTTGTAAAGTGAAAGCTTCTGTAATGTGTGGTGGATTCATATATTCCAAGCAACAAAGAAAAGTCTTAAATACCAAAGGCTATTCCGGAGCAGGGTTCCTTCTAATAGAAAACAGTCAAAAGGGGCAATCAAACATAAAATGCTCAGCACAGTTTGCCTAGTTATCAGTGTCTGACGACAGAAAATCCAAGTGAAGTCAAGGTCCACACCTCAAATATAATACCATAAGGCGTCTGCCGCTGCTCTGAACATTGAAGGAAGGGGTGGCACAGTGCAATTACAGCAGGTCACTCTGACTGCGAAACAAGACAGTCCAGCTATGATAAATTCAGGAAGGAAAGAAGGTCTTCTGGGAGTTAAGGACAAAGGACAAATCAAAGGACAGCTGGATGTCCAATGCGTGTTTCTGTGTGTGTGTGTGTGTGTGTGTGTGTGTGTGTCGCTACACTCAGGGGACAGTTAATTAGGGTGGAGTTAATTCTTTGGCAGCCACATACCAGTGTCCTCCAGGGTCTCCAAAGGTAATTCTAGGGCATGGCTGACTGGATGGATCCTGTGTTTGCTTTGGGCGGTGAAAACAACATCCAACACACACAGTGTTATGAAGCATGAGTGGGTGTGAGTTTTCGTGAGTAGATGCATGGTTGCATGCATTTGCTTATTTACCCACTCACACCTTTCCATTGGCTCAAGGTCAACCACACGCTGTGTAACGGAGTGTGTGTGTGTGTGTGTGTGTGTGCACGTGTGTGTCTGTCTTATTGGCCAGTCTCACTCATTAAACCAGTAGTGTTCGCACTGTACTCCCATACGCTCCCTACCTCTTGTGAGGTGGGTTAGTTTATGGAAACATGCTCATAAAGCGCTATAGTGGGGTTAAAGACACAATTAAAGGGTTATTCTGCTGAAAATAAACTATAAGTAGATAATCTGCTCAACTTACTCAAGACAAACATCTTAACAGTGGCTCGCCAGTCAAACCACAAACACTCAGAAATGTTTTGTTCACTCTATTGTTTCTCCTTATGATGGAGCCTCAATCAGTGGAAAAAGCAGTTAGTTGCAGGTTGTGCCAAGCTATTCTTGGTCCAGTGTTAGCATTCACACTAAAGTTCATGTTTAACTGGGAATGTCAGAGTTTCAATGTTACTTCTGTTAAATGGCAATCAGGAGATAAAGAGAGCCCCTTGAGATAGACTTAGCATAAAAGTTTTTATCTAAGGTTCCAAGCCTTTAAAGGTCACAAACTGAAGTCCTGGTTGTAAAAGTGGCCGGCATGAATTTAACCACACAAGTTAAATGTCATAAAATCTGAAGTATTCTATAAAAACAGACTGACTGTGATAATGTGTTTAACTTAAAGTATTTTATATTTAGAGACATTAAGAAATTAACTCAAGTACGTAGTTAAAAATCATCCGTTAAAGATACAAGCTCAGGCTAAGTTTACATGTGATAGGTAAACAGTTTACAACAATCTCTGCTTCCTTTGGGAGTGTTTTATGTTTTTTCCAATATTTAATCTAAGTAAGGCAAGGCCACACAAGTGCAATGCATTTGTCACAGTTTACATGTTCCCATCCACAGCGATTGTTTGCACTAAGGCTTAGTTTGTGTCAGTTTAGTGGAACCTCCTTACCTTGAGAATCATCTCGGCTCTGGTCATGCCTTTCACCACTATCTTAGTATAGCTGGCCGGTGCTTTGCGGAGCACCTGCGAGCCTATTGAAGGCAGATCCAGCAAGACAGTCTTCAGAGAGTGAGTGTCCAAGAGGAGCTGATGGATTTAAAAAAAAAAAAACAAAAAACATTAAGAACTACAAAACACTCAGTGCACTTTGTTAATATCACCTTGTATCATTATAGGCAGATTATGATATAGAAAACTATGTAATGCATGCAAAAAACTGCTAAAACACATATGATTCCACACTGTACAAGCAATGCACAGTATTTGTGACTTGCTTATAATGAAATAACACACACTGTAGTGAAAAAACACCCATGCATTTGTGATACACTGCATTAAGAATCACTTTTAAGTCACTGAACTCCACCAAGTATTGTGCTGTTGTTGAAGCCCACACGCTCCCGTCTGTAAAACCATTGAGGTCAAAAACCAAATGTTTCAGTAAGATAATGAACACATCCAAACTGTCAAGAATTTAGTTTAGTCATTTTTTCGTTCTTAACACTAAACAAAAAATAATAATTTGTATTTATTTGTGTCTGTCTGATGCAGTCACACCTTTCGAATCACAAAAATAATTTTTCTGCAAATATTTCATGAATATTTTAAGGGTGTCTGAATTGTTTTTTCCACTACTGTACAGTATATGCAAATGTACTTACACATATGTACAAAAACTTACCTGTTCAGCTCCCACCATGCTGATAGGTTTACATCTAAACAGGTGGTTGATAAATTTGGGGATAAAGGAGCTACAGAAAGAAAAGCAAACATATTAGCATCGCAAATCTTTGCTTTTCCCTCACGGATTGTGCGACAGTGTGTGTTTGACTGTACTTTGTGAACTTGATGCAGAATTGTGTGAAGTATTTGCGTGTCGAGGCCAGATTGTCTCTGATGATCGGCACATTCTGCTTGATGTGCATGATGATGGACGTAACATAAGGACTCTGGTCTCCCACGTGCTCTACGCTTTGCCACGGCATCTGGAAGGCAGAGATAAGAAGTCAGAAGTTGAACACAGAAAAAAGTGTATGTATTGTGCTGATAATTTAACTTAATCATTAATCTTGATCATTTTTAGCGGAAAAAGGCTATCATTTTTCATATCCTGGAGGAAGATCTTGCAGTGTTTAATGGCACCATGTAAATATAGTATATAATATATGGATACATGATAACTTGATTATGAAAATGTGCACAACCTTGCTCATAGCTGTGAGAGCGGGGTCACAAGCAGCATCGAGATCTTGAACAAGCAGTTGGATACTGTTGGAGATCACACTGAAAAACAGGAGAGTAATTAAATGAAATGATTAAAGAAGTGCAGGATCTTATTTATAAATGAAATATCGTTGCTTACGTGCTGAATGTATCCATCTCCCCGGTCAAATTAATTCTCTCCACAAGGACCTTATCTACTTTCTCCTTGAGTTTCTCCTCCAACTGCAACACAAATAAACATGTAAACACCCAAGAAACACTAAAAAAAGCTTCATTATTGTAGAAATGTGTACATCAACAGAAATAGGGTTCAGGTTGTCCTATAAGTCTGTGTTTCTCTTTGTGTGTTTATTTGCAGGTGCATGCCTGTTGTGTGGTAGCCAGGCAGTACTCAGCAGTACTGAGGATGCTGCAGATCAGGCAGAGCTCGTCGACGGTGAACTTTGCTGCTTCTGAGCCTTCCTTTTCCTTCAGCAGACTGCTGATGGTAAGACCCCCACTGTTACTGCTAGACCTGCAGACGGGATAAAAAAGATAAAAACAGTAAGAAGGGGAGAAAGATGGATTGCGTAAAGACAGGTACAATGAAAAGAAAACTCAAGAAATGTCGATTTATGAATCTAATACAGAAAAGGATGTACTTCAAAATAATGGCAGTACAAAAAAACCCAGTTTTGTTGGTCACAAGTACATTTAAAAACAACAGATGTTGGAAATCAATCAAGAAATAATTATTATTCCAATAACAGAGGTGATCTGAAGGTCTGTTCTACTGAATTTCGATAGAAAATCACAGGCGGTCCGATAATCCAAAGCAACATTTACGAAAACTATTAGTGCAACAAGAATGTTTTTAGATCATAGGTGAAAAAATATCATGTTTATAAACTTAGACACAACAGGCGTAACTGCAAGCAGACGTACATAAAGGGATGCTGTGCCGACGGGGCTTCGACGGCAAACCAGTCATTAATAAACGTCATAACAGAGACATGTGGGTAGAGCCACAACATAGCTCAAGCTCTTTTCCAGGGCCCCTTTTCAAAACCTCCCAAAACCAATTCATAGCACATTGGACAAGCCTGTGTGCATGTGTCTGTAAGTATACACACTTCCAAAGCATCTGAGTGCATGTTTAAATGAGTGTTTGTATACAGCTTTGAATATGGCATATATTACACAGTGAGTGCACACAAGTGTGTAATTAGCATGCATGCACATCTGAGACAGAAACAGAGCGTGCCTTTGAGTATGTGTGTGAGTGTGTGTATACGTCATAACCAGCAGTGAGTTCTAATGTGGCCAGTGAGCCAGATATGTTTTTGCTGGTGGCGTATTGTGCTTTTTTGCCACAACATAACCAACTCCAGATCCTTCAAGTATGCTAATCCAATCCTTCAAACATGGCAAGGGTTGAGGATGTTATGTTTCAAACTACTTCTAATCAGCACCATCATCATACAAGAATACAACGTGTTTGTTTGTGAAATAATATTCCAAAATACTAAGTGTTGCCCAGTGCCCAATTTTTGTTTAACAGTAACAGCCAGTTAAAGATGATGACGATAATGATGAACAATCATTTTTGTATAAATTTGTCTGAAAAAGCTCAGTGTAACAGATAAGAACCCATTTTTCTTACCATCATCCCTTTCTTAAATGTACATATTTCTGGAGAAAAACAAATTTATACACCAGGCATGTATTTAAATCGCTCTCTGAAATAATAATTTGAATAAACCCACCACCCACAACTTGTGGGAAAATGTACTGACGTATTTGAGCAATTTTACCAGTCACTTCAAATCAAGCACATTTGTTTGGGCCAAACATCTAGAAGTATCTTCCATGTTGGTTTCAGTGTCCTCCCACATTCAACCATTCAAATAAAGTATATGTTTAAAGCAAGATGAAATCAGTGATGGACATTCTATTAGTGCTGACTCGGCATTCTGTATATCACAGCAACACTTATTTGATATTTTCTTGTAGTTTTAGTGTTTTGAAACATACATTCAGTTCAGCGACAATGTTTACCCCAGATAAGTTTAGATAGACTTTACCTAATATGAAGCATCTGTACAAGGCATACGTATAAAATGAACAGATTTTTAAAAACCTGACTAAAACTGAATCAGTCTTACTTAGGCAGGTTGCCAGAGAGGATCTTCCAGGCGTACTCCCTCAGGAATTTCTGGAAGATGGTTGTGAGGGCGATCATTGGCTCTCCAGTGCTCAGCTGGGAGCACTGCACCATACATTTCTTGTAATAGACAAAGAGGTCAGCACAGCTGGGCAGGACTGCTCCGCCCTCCTCTGTACCCGCCTTGGGTGGGCCCTGTGTTCGAAAGTCAGCTACAAACCGGTCAATCAGTTCTCCCAGGTTCCTGCAGATGCACAAGTACACGTACGCACACACACACGCACACACAGGTGGTTGGATTAAGGCCACATGAAAGAAATTAAATGAATCAAGTCAAAACCTCGAAACATTAAAAACATATGATTACATCAAACTTTCAATAAATAAAAGGATAAAATAACAGGCAGAGAGACAGATCCAGAAGGTTAAATAGGAGAAAATCATTGCAAGTATATCAAAGTCCTCCACCCTATAGTCAGCAGGTCCACAGTCTGTTAGTGTGGCCCAGTTCAACTGAATCTTGGAACTAGCTAAGAACCAAACAAGCAGGCCACTGTTCTCTCCTGCTATGTCCCACTGGGGACACACTGATCTGGCCGTTGCCTGTTTCAAGACCTGAAATGAGGTTGTAGAAGGATAATAGGTCAGTGCTGTTTCCTTGGACAGACAAATAGGAATTATTGCTCGAAAAAACAAGGGGCTAGGGCTGCATGCAAAACACAAAAAGTATGTTCAGTTTCAGAAGCAATCAGTATCGGTGGGGGAGGGGATGGACTGATGGAGGAGAAGGAGGAAGGTGAGAAGAGAAGAGAAGAGAAGAGAAGAGAAGAGAAGAGAAGAGAAGAGAAGAGAAGAGAAGAGAAGAGAAGAGAAGAGAGAACAGAAGAGAAAGAAAACAGCAACGATCAGATTGGATGTAAACAGGAGAAAAATGAAGATAACAAACAACAGATTGAGTACAATAAAAATGGAATAAAAAGGACACACAGATAAAAGAGGACACTGGGTAAGAGAAAGGAGAAATATAAAGTAGTGGGAATGAAAATAGGCAATTCTGCTGTAGCAGCACTTTCAACCCCTCTCGCTTTCTTTCAGCGTCTGTGGTCTTGTTGCTAATGGGAAACATTTCTGCCACAGTGGAGACAGAGGCATGTACAGGAACAAGAGATGGAAAGACAATGTCAAAGGCATGAAAGAAGAGATGGAGGTGGGGATGAGATTTATTAATGAGTGAGGGAAAAAGTACCTGCTCCTGATTCTGAATCTGTGTACATGACCCTATTGGATCTGTGTTTCCATGTATATACAGAATGTACTCATCTATCTACTGTATGTGTGTATGTTGCTCACTTGTCTTGAGATTCGATGTAGACGTAGAGATGAGGTTCAAAGCACTTGGATACAATGCCATGGAAAGGGTTGTCTGGCGCTTTGGGTTTCCTGGGCTGAAAGATAAATGAGAGGTTTGCTGAAATTCAACCATATCCCTGTATTTCAGCAAACAAAGGTCAACATAAGACTACTAAAACAATTACTTGTGGGAAATGCTGAAATGCCAAAAAATAATACTGAACATTCCAGACACAGAATATTCTGATAAATACTGAAAAAAAAAAGAACACAATGTCAGACATTCAAAGTCGGTGTGGGTCATCTTACCTTGGCCAGATCTTCATCCTTCTCTGTGACCACATCCTCACCCGGTTCATCCTCCAGAAAGGGGTTAGTGGGGTCTAAAGGGCTTTCTGGTCTTTTCTGCTGTGCACACATAGAAACAACTTAATAATTTACGTAAGTACTGCATGATTAATTCATGAGCATATTGACCAACACACAAACAGCATCGAATTCAAAGAGATGCTCAGGTAACAGAAGTTTCCCCCTTGAGATAAACTTGAGTTTCCGTCACATTTTGCTGACATTTACAGTACATGGACCATTTTTGTGAGTATCTACTGAAATTGCACACCAAATGATAAGACTCCACTCGACCTGATCCCTGATTAGATTACAGAACTCAATAGTCATGGGTGTAAACAGAAGTGAAGACAAAAGGGCCTCTGTATAACCTAAATATCCACATGCCTCAAACGCGGCCTATTTGTGTCCAACAAAGCTAACTGTGCCTTTCGTGATCTGTCCTTCCTTGGTTCACATCCAAATCCACCCAACGACATGCCCTGGATGAACATGTAGGCCACGGCTGAAAGCGCATTACAAAATACTTTATGATTCTAGGTTTGATTTCGCGGGTTGGGCCTACTTGTGTTGCTGGACGTTCATTGTGTGATTCATGAGTGCATGTCTTACTCCAGGTGCATCAGTCAAGGTGCATCCTGTGAAGCGTTTGGCCAGCAGACCCTCGAAGTTTGTCGTCCTCTGAATAGCGAACAGAAGCAGCTTCACCTCAATCTCCTTTGCACGAGTTCTCATAACTTTGGCCAGCTCCGTCCTTCCAAACACACAAGCATATGCGCACATAAAAATACAGCGCAAGCATATTACCTGTAATTCCACGATCCCAAAATGCTCCCAATGGTTTTTGTTAATACATAATTTTGTTCATGTGTTCATCTGCTAGATGTCCTATTACGATAGTAGTATGATTACTGCCACATGTTTCTGTATTGATAATTGCGGCTAGGAACAACACACAAATTGCATCCACTCCTTTAGTCTCTCGTGTAGACTGGGGAGTGCTGACATTCGGTCACTGCTCGTGTAGGCCACCAACGTCAACTGAACACAAACATGCAGCAAATCACAGACCTACGCCAGGCATGCCATATTATTGTGGTACATTTCAGAAGACAGGAAACAACCACAATCAAGTTTGGATTTCTGGATGAATTCACAGCCTAAAGCTAATGAGCAAAGTGGGTTTTTACTATTATATACAGTGTGTTGTAGTCTACCTTGTGATGTGACAAAATTCCACAGCAATACGCTCTGTCATGCACCACTCCTCAGGAAACATGCGTCCATATTTCTCCTCATAGTCTACCAGCTGTCGCTTGATCCAGGCATACCGGCGATCGATCTTGTCCAGCCAAGCAACCTGAGCAACAAAGCGGGTAATGAACAATGAACGTAGGGGTTGATTAGAGATACAACAGAGGTTTTCCTTGGAGTCAACCTCCCTGGCCTTTGGTGACAGGAAACATGAAGAAAGGGAGCAGCTATTGATTAGCTTTTTTGTTGTGTTTCCTGAAAGAAATTTCTACTCTTATAAATATGTGATTCAATGGAAATGCAGTAGGAAAAAAACAAAAAACATGCCCCCCCCACCCCCATCCTTAATATCTGTCTCTTATTAATAATCTCCTGCTTAATGAAATTTGACAGAAGACCAGAGTAGCAGCATTCATCTTATTATTTCTATTTCTTACTTACATCTTGGTTTTCCTGGAAAAGTACCAGATACTCTGAGAGGTGCTGTCTGATGAACTTTTTGATGATCTCCTGTTTGATGCGTGGGTCCAACACGTTTGCCACCAGACAGGCATCTCTCAGGACATTACTGGGACCACCAGGTCTCTGAGCGAAGGAATTGTAACAGAAGTCACGTTAGTTAAAAAGGATATTATATTTAGTGTGTCAAGAAAAAAAACCCCTCCCCATTCCACTGTAGCAAACATACCTTGGAGCCTTGAGAGGGAAAGGCTTCTTCAAAATCTGCCAGGATCTGAGTTCCCAGCTCACTTTGTGCTGCTTTCACTCTAGATAGGAGGAAAAAAAACAATGACACTGAACAAAAGCCAATAATTGTTCAAATATTAATAAAAACATCTTAAAACCTTTATCGCAACAACTGACAAGAGATGGAATCTTTTCTGTTTCCCCTCCTGTGACTTGCAAACCTTTTCTTTTTGTCAAAATTTGTGGTGTTCTAATCTTGAGTGAACCCAATTATACCAGCTTCTAATGTAAAAGTTGGCCGTTAAAAATGAAGACTGCTACCGTGTTTGTGTCACAGTATCTGTTATGACCTTCTGTTCGTTTCCAAAAAAACGTGTACGAGTAGTATTCTGACGCGAATGACAAGACTGTAATCTGTTTAAAAAATTTGTTAAAAAACACAAACCAAAAAGATCAATTTTCATCAAAGGGGTCAAACATACGGCCCAGGGGCCAAATCCGGCCCGCTGAAGGGTCTGATCCGGCCCCCTGGGATGAATGTGTGAAATACAAAAATTACACTGAATACATTAAAAATCAACGATGTTCAAATTCAATCTAAAGTGGGTCAGACCAGTCAAATAATCATCAGAATAAACAACAAATAATGAAAAAGATTTTTTTTCTTTGTTTTAGTGTAAAAAAATAAATAAATAAATAAAATAAGACAGAAGTTTACATTTACAGACTAGCCTTTTACAAAAATTAAGAAAAACTTGAAATGTCTGAAGAGAAGTCTGTGGAATTTTACCAATATTCTGCCTGTTATTAAATGTTTTTCTATTTTTAGATCCACTGTGAGATGTAAGCTGTAATGCACATTTACATAATGTAATGCTCTTATTTTTCTTCAGAATTTTCAGGTTGTTCATATTTTTACTAATGTTATGCTCAAATAAAGTTCGTAAATGTAAACATTTTCCTGACAGAATTTTACTTTTTTCACTCAAAAATAGAGAAAACTTTGGATTTGACATAATTCATACATTCTTATCCTATGTTTTTTTAAAATATTATTTTACTGGTCTGGCCCACTTTATATTGCATTAGGCTGAATGTGGCCCCTGAACAAAAATGAGTTTGACACCCCTGATTTGCATCATGTCAGACGCTAGAAAAAACTATATACTCATGAACTCTATAAGCGGTCATGTGACACAAATACACAGCAAAGGTACATTAAATAGTAATGAAGAAAATCAGAAATTTGCAATTTCACACAAATAAACTGATAAACATTAATTCTTATTAGCCGTTATCTTTTGGCTCTGACAGCATCAGTCTAAAAAAAACATTACATGATCAAGTCAACACAAACTCAACTGCTCTTATAGCATCCACAAAAATATACTAAATGTAAAAAGCTTTTTCATACTGAGGTCTTAAGCTGTTAGTGGCTGTATGAATTGAAAGCATCCAGGCCAGGTTCAGGACAAAGACAGCCCCCAAGGCTAACAGAGTGCGGACAGACAGTACCACAGGGCCATGCCAACGGAACTGGCAGTCTTCAATGTATGTGCCTGCTGCCAGCTAAATACCTGGCTATTCTTCTTGAGGCAATGTGAGAGTCAAACTGTGGCTCAAAGACAATATTTAAAAAAAAACAACACATCAACCACACCTTTGACATCCTCTCATACTTGGACAAGTTGATGTAGTATTCTTTCAAGAAACCTCTGCAACAGCTTTATTTGACTGGGCTGGCAGCAGTCACTATGGCTGTCTGTTCCTTCATTTTGTTCTGTCACGGTTAGTCCAATGCCTGAGCTAAACACAGAAGATGACTGGGGCTTTTTTAGCTAACACTAACAGCCTCAGCATGGGAACATAGGAGAATTAAGCATTAAAAAATAATCAGTGTCAAACCCAGTCAAAGGTGACATTGGACTTCATTCAGTGAAGTTCACATTACTGGAGCGAGAAAAGGCACATTTCTTTCATTACATTTAAGTAGTAACGAGAGCATCAGAAAAATGTCAGCTGGAAGCTGTGAAAAGCTCCAATATGCCTTTAGCCTATGACATTATTAAAACAGATCTAAGCAGAGCCACATCTCACTTAAAAACCAATGAACCAAAAACGAAAATCAGTCTTTTTTTAAGCCGATACACCGATTAAATAACATGTACCTGTGTCAGATTCATGCAAACAACACCTTATGCAATGACAATTTGTTTACCTACATTACAAGTGAAAACTGTAACTGTTACAAATATTGGCATCATTTCCATCTGGTATACTTAAAAAACATTAAAAACATGGGGGAGTCCTTGTATGAGCTTTGATCCTGTCTCTTTATCAGCTGTCACCTACATTAGTCTGATCTATTTCTTTTCTGTGCATCTGTCTCTTGTCTGTGAAAGCTATCTGTGCTAGTGTTGAACTGGCTGCTGTTACAGCCTCCAAACATTTCATGCTGACAAGCCCTGATACTTTCTATTAACTGTTTGTGTACAGCTGTCTGCCCTGCCTTCATAGCTTTTCCTACCCCATGCTGGTACTATTGTCTGTTTCTCTTGCAGACTCACTTCTTCCACACAGCTGTTATTTGGTAGGAACGCCTCCTGCCATACCTCACGCAAAACAGTACAGAAGGTCATTTTTTTTTTTTTTTTCTTGGATCAGCACTATTTTAAACTTGACCATGAATTTGGCCAATGTATTAAATTAAATTCTGATTTTCCTGTAAAATGTTAGTAAAATTGTAATTTAATCTGTCAGGGTCGTGGGAAACATGAGTTTAACTTTGAGAATGGGTGTGTCCCTGTGGTTAAATAAATAAACATTAAGCTTCTTTTTTTTTGCTTGAGACTATCCCCAGCACTAAAAACTCTCATAGTAGGTAGGTTTCATCCAATTGTCTTGCATATTTTAAAGAAATTTTCATAAAACCTGCCAAAGAAAGTGCACATTTATACACATTTCTTTCCACTGGTGTGGTGTGAATATTAAGAGCTGGTTCTTCATTAGCATCATCACCGTGGTCTAAAAATATGCCTGTTAGATGTAGTATGATACCTGACTGTAGAGATGACAGACAAAATGGGTACTTTGACAAAATCCTGCAGCTGACTGACAGCTTTGCACCCAAAACCCAACCACCGAGCTGAATCACATAATGCTTCGACAAACTCTTCCATCATTTGTCTGTGGATCTTTGTACTTCGTGGTTTTTCTTTGCTCCCATCTAATATGGCAATTCTGCTTTATTACCCAAAGTGGAAGCAAGGGGTATTGTTTTTGATTCAGTTTGTTTGTTTGTTACCACTTTAGCAGCAAAACTACTGGTTAAATTCCTGCCAAATTGGGTTTATAGACCGTCAGTGACCCAGAATAGATCTGATTACATTTTGGGAAAAGTAGGTCAAAGTTCACATTTTTTATGAATCTTTAAAATCTTTTAAAATCATTTACTTACAATGGGTGAAATTTCAAATGTTTCGAGCAGCAAAACTGTTGGTTGCATTCACACCAAATTGGGTTCATAGATTGCTAGTGACCTAGAATAGATGTGGTTACATTTTGGGAAAAGTGCCGTGCAGGACTTTGAATATTTATTCAGTGATTATGATGAGTTGATGAACATTTTTTCAATGCACTATTCACCTTGAACTGATGCACAAGCTTTTCTACCTTCCCCGAGAAACGTTTGTGCAAAATTTCAAGTATTTCTCGCATTTCCAAGTGAGTTTTTTAATCTAGATGGAAATGCACCTACAGATCACCCATTTTACTACATTAGTCTACCACATCATTTCTCTATCAGTTCATGTTATAGAGTATATGAGGAGTTGTAAACCCAAATGTCAATAAGCAATCCCAAGTGTATACTGTGTCTTTCAAACACAGACTTAAACTGACAGGCAAACACACCCTAAGAAAACTAAAGCCCCAAGCAGTCACAATGGAGGAACTGGAGGCATAATAGGACTCTATTCAGTGTGTTTCCTTCCTGCATGTTCCTGTGTGTGTATGTGTGAATGTGCATAAACAGGATGTGACTCGCAATACACCACGTACTGTAAGCAGTTTTCCAGTAGACTAACAGTGGAATATTTCAGCAATAGGGAGAGATCACACTCTGAATAGACTACTGGAAATGACTTGCTTTAACATCAAAAAGGGGAGCTCAAGCAAGGCATTAAACCCCCAGATGCTGAAAAGATTTGGGAGGGCAGAACTTAAAAGGCAGCCTTGGACAGACCCATGAAGATATGGTATGCAAGCAAAATGGACCATTAGCAGAGGACTATCTTATGTCCTTTTCTATATGTGCATGTATTAGTGAGAGCATACTCATTACCTTTCAGACAACTGTCTGATCTGGGGTATGCCCATGTACTTGTGAAAATGTTCAAGCACATTCACTACACCCTGGAGCAGGTTGGCCACTTCTCCGTACTGCCTCTTCCTGGTCATGGCCCTGGACAAGACACATTAAAAACACAGGAATTAGATCAATTTCCATTTTTTACTAAATCACCCATTTATTCCAGTTCAGGAGGGTTGAAAACATAAACAAATTTCAAGCTCAAAATCAGTGATAATAAAAACCAAACTGCAATTAAAAATCAAGGGTAAGTGAAAAAGAGGGATACAGATGTTAGAAATTCAGACGATTAAAGGAAAAACGTGTTCGTTTTTCATCAAGGCTTGTAGATAATTATGCTTTAACTTGCGTATCAAATTTCAAGGTTTTTTTGGCCATCTAAATTAATAATGTGTGGCCTGTAATTAAAAAAAAAAAAGATTCTGTTTTTTTGCAATGATCAGTCATAAAACGGTTCACTGCTGTGTGCATTAGATGGTTAGAATGTTTTTAATGTAATTTTGCACACCACTCCAATGCTCTGAAAACTGTAACTATTTTATCATGTTAATGCCTTTCTGTTTAATACTATTTGCTCTGATCTTGCCTTCGACAGATGCCAAAACAACATCTACGTGAAAAAACTTGAGAGAAACGGTGTATGTCTTTGTATATTAAGCATGAGTGCACCCACTCTAAAGAATCCACGCCCCCTGCCAACATATGCAGGTGATTCAGAGTGGTGATGGATGTTGTGAGGTGGCGCTTGGCGTGGTCTAATTGCTTTATGTCCCTTGTGATCTCCTTGACCTGTGAAGGAAAGAGAACAAGACAGAGACGTTAGTCAAATGACACAGGAGCAATGACAGAATGTTTAGGGAAAAACAACCACAAGAAAAAACAGATGAGGTGAAAAATGCACCGTGGAGAGAAAGTCAAACGCAAGAAAAGGTGAACTTGTGTGAGTGAGAGGAACACTGGTCTGGTGGACGGAGCCATAGGACAGAGAGAAATAAAGTGGGATGAACGGCACACCCAACGGTTTGAAAAATAATTGCTCTGACATGCCTCTTGAGGGAGGGGTCGGCTTGCCAGGCTCCCCCCTTCACCCTTTACCCATCAAGCCTACTGGCCTTCCTTTGACACTCGCCAGCACACACACAAACACACACACCACAGCAAGGAACAGACGAACACATGGAAGGTGCATTATCCTGTGCTTTAAATAACTCTCCCAACTGTCCTGTGTTTAACACAAGGAGAATACAGACCACATCTCCTCTGTTCTGGGGTCATATCCTTGATAAGCTTCAGACAAGTCACGTTTGTGTGTGTGTGTGTGTTCATGCGTACATACCATTTGTTCAGATTTTTCTGCTTTATCCTTGATGTCTTTGATTTTGCCAAAGAGCTGCTGAATGGCTATCTGGGCCTCCTCCAGTGCCTGCACAAAGCAAAGAGAGGAGACATGCAGAGAAAACCCATTTTTAATTAATACACAAGTGTGTGTTTAACACTTTTCAATCAAGAGTGTGATTGCACAGTTTGGGCTTAAATAAAAAAAAAAAAGATAGGTCAAGGATTTCAAAGCCCAAAGCGTGGCCTGAATCAGGCTTGATCATTTTAGTGCACTGAACAGAAACAGCTCTGCCTCACTTTTTTCTGTTAGGTCTTTGAATGCAGCAAGACTATAAGATGTAGACAGTCTGCAGGAAGAATACAAACAAAAGTTCTAGTAGTTGTCGGGGCAAAAACAAGGTTGAATAAAGTCCACATATTTTTCAGCACAGAACATGCAAACTTTGCTGCAGCAGATAAAACCTCTATTTATTTTATTGTCCTTTTATTTCTTTCTAGGCCTTGAAATACACTAGAAAATAGACTTCCAGATTCAAACTAATTAGACGTCTAATTGACAGGCTCTGTAGATCTAATACATTGATAGGACTTCAGTTCACATAAGGGCCTTAAGGCTACAGTAAACTTTGTGTAAAGGCTGTCACTATAAAAGCTAGAGATCATTGGTAGTTTTAACAGCCTATAAAGCCAGACCTGATTAGATAACATTCGACAGTTACAACTCTAAGATCGCTGAAGTGTTATTCTAATATTTCCTCATTATTTGACATGACAGCTGGCCTTTGATGGTCCTAAACTGAGATTTGCTGTGACATCTGATGCCAGAGTAATTGGCTTCACTTGGCCCAGTGCTCTGAGTAGCAGCGCTGCAGACACAGACAGACTTTCTGACTCCCTCTCTTTCACTCTCACACACAAACACACATGCAATGCTAACAGCTGGCACCAGCCGTGCAAAGAATTTACCACTTTTACAAGCACCTTGAAGAAACAAGTGGACAGCAAACACAAAGAACTTCTGCGCACACACAAACATAAACGCAACAATGAAGAGAACTGCTTGGTGACAGATACATTATCCACAAAGAGACAAACTGACAGGCTTACATGCTTTTAATTAGCGCAAATAAAAGCTAACTAACTTCTGACTCATACAGATATTTGCATGGAAATTGACTTTCTAAATTGGAAAAATGAGGGCAGGTTATGGGACCACTCTTTGATCTGATAATCATGAGGAAGGGAGTGCCACGGAATCTTTAAAAAGCTTCCCTGGGGGAGATGTACAGCAAACAAAGTGCATACAGAAGAGGCCCGAACTCCAGTGCCGCAATTGTCGCTCCTGCAGACTCAGCTGAGTCAATCTGGCTTGCTTCCTAGTGCTCATTTCCTGTATTTAGCCTTGAGGAAAGTATAGAGAGACCACTACCCAGCAGGCGCCTCCATGCCCAAGATGTTATCTTCTTTCACACAAACATGAACACACACACATACCAGTGTATTACTATTACAGGCATTAAGTAGCACATGTTCCATGACATAAATAGGCTGTATTAAGTAGTTCAATGAAAGAAAGACCAGATTTTTTCAAGGCTTTGCCAGATTTTGGATGTTCTCATGAAGACACATTTCACCTCTACCTCCACATTTTGGATTTCCAAGTGAAGATATATTAAATAGTATTCCTAAATTACAGCAAAACATAATAAATCCAATTAATCCACACAAGTACTTTAAAAGTTGATACCTGGTTCCACTAAAATATTTCATGCAAATTTCTTTTTCAAAGAATCACTTTTATGAAAGGACTTTCGCTTACCAGAAAATAAAAATGACAAGGAATATGATTTGGAGAGAATCAATTTGTGAGGGCTAAAAGAAAATATTATAAGAAGCAACGGTAACTGTCAAAATTGTAATATCGTCTCACTGCATAATTGTGTAAGACATATTTTTGGCCAAACTGTGATATCTGCGTAACTAGACTCTGCTAACACTACTACTTCATTGGGCATCATTGGCTATGACGTGAAAAAATTATGACTTAGACAAAAATGCTCGGAGGCTAATGATATGTTGTTCTCTTTCAATGCAGTTCTGTAAAATAAAGCAATATATTGGTACATATGGGTAAAGAATAACTATACATAGCAGAAATAATTTTAAAAAGGGCCCAGATTTGGGTAAAAAAAAAGACACAAATACAAACAGGAAAAAGTTATACAGAGACAAAAGAGAAAAAAAGATGTTGATTAGATGGTGCAAGACAAGAGAGTGAAGGAGATGAAAGCATGGAAACTGAAACACGCTGTGAATTGCTTTTCCTGAGATGAAAGTAAATATTTGCATTGAATGGAATCTATAAGAAGACCACCTGACACTTCTTTAAACCACTCACACACTGAAAAAGAAGAGCATTTGTGTGTTCCACTGAGTACGTAAACCACTGTGGCAAAAGCTGAGCCGCAATAAATTAAGAGGAATGTGAATGGCAGGCAGTAATTGATGTAAAATATTTGACTTGACTGATGAGCTTCTCTCCTCATACATGAATTTCAATTAAAAAGTTTTCTGGTTCTTCATTTTCAAAGAAAACAAAAAAGAATCATGAGGATCACAATGAGGATAAGGGCAATAAATAAAATGTCACTCAGTTGTATTGAGCATCTATATTACATTACATTACATTAATGCATTTGGCAGACGCTTTTATCCAAAGCGACTTACAGTTATTACAGGGTATTGGTTA
>JAQQZY010000006.1:21834296-21845285 GCA_030068375.1 Ostorhinchus rueppellii | reverse complement strand
TGGGATAGGCTCCATGCGACCCCCGTGACCCTAATGAGGATAAAGCGGGTTCAGAAGATGAATGAATGAATGAATGAGTATAGCGGCGTTGAGCTAGCAGTATACTGGTGCAGTGCTGCTGTTCCATCGTCTGGGAACCCTGGTTTTACTGGTCAATCAATGTTGTAGAAGATGATGATGTTTCCATGTTCGCTATATGGAGCCTCTGAATGTCTAAATGGGCCATATTTGATGACCGTGAAAAGATGACGAACTGTATTTTCCACCAATTATTTACATGTATTGATAGAATTAGTAGCTCTACCTATATTCAGCATTTTACATCAGTAGATGCTTTTGGTCACTGGTATATATTTGGGTCTTTATGGGTTAAACAATCACTTATACAGACACTGTAAGTGCAAAAAAAACTATCATTAGTTTGAACTGTCCACCTGACTTGGTATAAGAAAACAAAACAAAAAAACAAACAAACTCAATATGCTGTTCATGCTATTGGCATGCATTTTTCAATTCTACATTAATATGCAATATTCATTTTGTGACACTTCCCAGTCAGCTGTTCTCTTTGGTTATTGCCGGATTCTGCTCAATATTCCAAATGCTGCTCCTTTCACACTGCAAAATTTATGATTCTAAATTAGGGGAGATGTGAGTTGGTAACATTAAGATTAATATCTGTAAACCCCTCACACTGTGAGCAGATAATGGGTTTGGACCGGCTTTGAATTGGGAATGGCCCCATGATTATCTGGGGGGGTGAATTAGACCAAATATGCCCAGTTGTCCTCTAGTCTTAGCCAACATTAATACTGAATCTGTTTATTATTTTTACATTTGGTTATTTTTATTTCCCTCTGCCTCCTTCATATCAATATGCAAACACATAGACTCCCACTAGTTCTGCAAAGAATAACATATGAATTTGAAGTGTTAACCCCTAGATTTATAGCAGCCTATAGTTCTACAACAGTATTAGAACATCAGGGGTGAATCTTTCCGTGGTTTTACATTATGATGATTTCCAACAGTAAAACAATGGACAACAATGACCATCGTCTTTCAGGGTTGTCAAAGGGGGTGGGACTAGAGTGTGCATTGATTCCACCTCACATGACCAGTTAATTAAACTGTGATCGATTTGGAAAAATGAACCATGAAGAATCTTTGCTGTGTGTGTGTGTGTGTGTGTGTGTGTGTGTGTGTGTGTGTGTGTGTGTGTGTGTGTGTGTGTGATTTTCACCACACACATGTTACAGTGCTTAGCAGTATGCATTTAGCTGCAGTAAAAAATCCACGGGGGTTTTGGGTGGATTAAGTTGGAATGAACACACTTGCAGTTAGTGTAATGACACGTTTATTTAATATTTTATGAACGTTTTGATTTCTCTTCAAGAAAGCCAGCAGTTCTGTCAATTACTGATTCAGACTAAAATGTATACCTGTTTATGCTGGAAACTTGTGTGTCCATCTCTGAATCACAGGGATATTTAGTAAGTCATGTTGCTTACTACAGTGTGTTGAAAAAAGACAAAAGCGTTCATCTAAAAGAAAATAGAACAGCGTAGACTATTCACACGCAGCCCAAGGTAATGGACAGCCTCACACAGGCCTTGTATTCCAGACTCACACTGATAGAGGCATCATCACAGTCATTAATGTCAACATGGTGGTTCTGAGGGTCAGCGTGGAAGGACTATGAGCGCTGCAGGTGTTGGATTTAGAGATGTAGCAGGCAGAGAAAAGACACCTGCTGCTGCAAGGCTTGAAAGGCAGGAGTGGGACTGACTCACAGAGTTAAAGCCACTTTCAATTGTATAATCTCAGTACTGCATCGAGGGGTCTGAAGAAAAGTGGATACCACGGCGAGTTCTGATGGCCAAATATATTCAGTGGAGCAAGTACATATGTAAATTTTAGTGTGCAGTGGAGTGTAGTCAAGCCTCTTTGGCCCATTAGAGGATGTATCCTGCATGGGGCAGAAAGAATAGAAAGCAATCAAGAGAGGGGGAAAAAAAAGGTGTATGTACGTTTCCCAACAAATACGTGTGCGCAAACATGTGAAAATGTGCTTTATACTATGTGTCTCCTGTCACGCCTCAGCTTCCTAAACTGACTTGCTTCCTGTTTCTTATTGCCTGGGGCACCATGGCAACATGATGACTATGAAATGATAAATGCTGCTTTTTCTCAATGTATCTGTATGAAAGGGACAAAACAGAGAACAAAACCTGCACCTGTGTGTGCCTGTTTGACTCCGTCTTCTGTTTCTCTTTCACACATCGTCCTACCAATGATTGTAGTGAAACAGAAAACACATCTCATTTAGTGTTTCAGTTATTTCCACATTAGGGCTATTCCTGTACATTTTGCTGTCTGTCTAAATATTATTATTGCCTCCAGTTCTGATGGTATTTAAATTGGCCCAAAACGTTTACCTGTAATTAAAAGAGGAGAAAGGAGTAAATTTGATTCACTTGTAATAATTTCGCAAACTGATATATACTGGACACACTTAGAAATGGACTAGAATGAT
The DNA here is from genome assembly GCA_030068375.1 of Ostorhinchus rueppellii. NCBI lineage: Eukaryota > Metazoa > Chordata > Actinopteri > Kurtiformes > Apogonidae > Ostorhinchus > Ostorhinchus rueppellii. The sequence goes on along the minus strand of JAQQZY010000006.1, from coordinate 21,842,749 downwards.
GAAAAAATTATCATATCGCCTTAAATTGTGTGTGTTAAAGGCTGTTATCAGTTATAGGTTATCAAGTCTGCTCCTCTGCTCCTTCAAAAACCGTGACATTCTGACAGTTTGTTAATGGAGTGGAAACTCTAGACCTGTTTTTTTTTTTTTTTTTTTTTTTTTTTTTTTTAAACTTAAACTAATATTCTTGCTCTACAGTTGCAGCAATATATGCAAATATACTGTAAAGAAGCCCAATGTGATTATGGAAAGTCAAATAACCTACGTGTGGCTTATATTATTAGGTGCTGAAATCCCACTAAAGCAATAACTATACACATAAACTCACAATCCAGCAACTAATGTATTTTTTAGTCACTTATGATTTCATTGTTACTCACCACATTGTATTGATAATTTTAGCAACAACAATTGCATTTCTATGTGCTACCGACCATACTGATTTGAAAGGCAGGACAGATAAATGCAGCTGTTTTAGTCCCATCACCTGCTGCTTTGAGATGCGTTAAGACACCAACGGTATTGCTGGGAATTGGTATAGTGCGGACTGTGGACTTTCTGTGATGTAGAGAACAGAAAGAACTGTTAATTGCTTCATTGTGTTTTACAGAACTGTGAAGTTTACCAGCTTTAACTCTATACATTATCAGACATGAGCGGTTGTTTGCCAGCAACTGTGTTCCCATGAGGCAAAATATAGCCACAAAAAAGAAAATGTAATTTACATGTGTTTCCATAAACTTGTGTGAGGTGAATACACAAGCTTTTGTTGTGTGGTCAGAAGGTGGCAATATTAGTTGCGCTGCACATGGCTCTCTTAAACAGGGTAAAAGCACTGAGGCATTCTGCCACGGTTTTCGATCTAAAATGGGTAAAATCATTTCTCCACAAATGAGACCACGGCGTAATTTAGTCTACTCATCAGCCCACACTGCATGTTGCATTACAGGCCATATCTTGACACAGCAAATGTTTGCCAGTGTTTCCACTACATTCATTTAGTTGCGGTGTCCCGCCGCTACTAATTACCCCCGCCGCTTCTTCAAATTTCTATAAACTTTGTGTTTGTTGCAAATACACCACCGCATTGAGTACGTGACAACTAAAGTAGCCTAAACTACAGATATGTATCTTGAATCATATACTCTTTAGAGGGCGGGGGAGGTGAATTAGCGAGAGTGCAGTCTTGGAAGTGACAGATCAGGTGATCAGACAGTCGGAGTAGGAGTGTATCTTTGCAATTCGGGCAACGTTGGAGAAAAGGTAGACTTATTACAGTAGTTTTAGATAACTCAACATTTTTAAAAGTTAAATAGATATTCGCCAAATATTGATAGCCAGCTAATGTTGCGTAACAAAAAAGCTTAACTTAATTGTGCGCTGTGCCAACTAAGCTAAGGTGACCATACGTCCTCTTTTGCCCGGACATGTCCTCTTTTGAGAGGCTGTCTGGCCTGTCCGGTCGGCGTTTATAAATTGAGGAAGAGACCAGTTGTGGAAGATTCATTTTAGGATTCTGTGGCAGGAACCATAAGACTGAGGCTAAAATAGACTTTCCTGAACGAACAGATACATGGAGGAGGAGTGAGCGTTCCACGTCTGCCACTGAAACCTCGGAGATAGGAAGGATGAGGTGAGCAGACGGGGAGCAGACTGGAGGCAAGTCAGGCTGACAGAGGATATGCAACGAGGAGGGCGATGCAGTGGACCAGACACACCAGACAAACAAAGAGTAGGAGGTGAGTTCAGCAGGCAAAGGATTGGTTACAAAAAAGCTGAGGCAGTGAAGCGATCAGAGCAGGCTGAGGACGGGTCAGGCAGGTGAGGGGTGGAAACCCAGACAGGGTATCGGACAGACCAAGCAGATCAGGAGAATGCAGACGACTGGTCAGGGTTTTCATTTGGGAGCACAGTGAGGGCAAATGTCTGAAGGCTACGGGCAGCGATGAGGATATCAAACAGAATCCACCATGTAAAGCAGGGGGGTCAGAGTCGTGTTAGTTCAGGGGCCACATTCAGCCCAATTTGATCTCAACCGTAAAAATAACAACCTGTAAATAATGACAACTGCCATTTTCCCCCTTTGTTTTCTTGCAATAAAAACATTAAATTATGAAAATATTTACATTTACAAATTTTCCAAACAAAAAATTCTGAAAAAAACTACAATTTCTTAAGCAAAATAAGCGCAATTTTAACAATATTATACAACTTATCATTTATACATGTACACACACTACACACAATGGTACACAAATATTTGGTAACAGGCACAATACTAAAACTTTGAAGTTTGGAATTTGGACCTAAACTACCCTTTATTTCAGGGGCCATATTTAGCCCAATTTGTCTCAACCACAAAAATAATAACCTGTAAATGACAACTGCTATTTTTTCTCTTTGTTTTATTGCAATAGAAACATTAAATTGTGAAAATATTTACATTTACAGATTATTCCAACAAAAATGTCTGAAAAAACAAATTTTTTTTTAAAGAAAAACAAGTGCAATTTTAACAATATTATGCAACTTATAATTTATACAGGAACATACATTTCATACAGGTGTAATCTTATAAAAATTTTGAAGTTTGGAATTTGGAACTAAACTAGCCTTTAGTTCAGGGGCCACATTCAGCCCAATTTGATCTCCAGTGGGATGATGCATTAAAAAAAACAAAACCATAATGACCTGTAAATAATGACAACTCCAAGTGTTTCCTCTGTTTTAATGCAATAAAAATTATTAAATTATGAAAATATCGAAATTTACAAACTATCCAAAAAAACCCCATATAAATAACCCTGAAAAAACAAAAAAAAAATCTTAAGAAAAATGAGTGCAATTTTTTAAAAATATACTTTATTTTTTATCAACAGACAGTACAACACAGAAACTAGGAGTCACTGGTTAAACACAAAATATTTAACTGACAAACAGTAATAATTATGCATTGTTTTGCGTAGAGTCAAGCCATTTTCTCCAGTGCTTTATGAAGATATGTTCCTTAAGCCGTAGGTAATAAGTCGATCTTTCCTCAGAGTAAATTTCCTCTATTACAGCGAGCCAAAATAAGTGCAATTTCAACAATGTTTTGCCTCAACTTACCATTTATATATGTAAACACATTACACACAATGTTACACAAACAATTGGTAACAAGCATAATATAAAAAATTTAAGTTTGGAATTTGAAACTAACTATGAACAGTTTCTATGATATTTAGTGTTATTATTATTATTATTATTATTTAGTGATTAGCTCATTATTAATACAACTTGGGGATCACAGTGGATCTAAAAAGGCAGGAAAGATTTAGTAACAGGAAGAATATTGTTAATATGATACTTCATTTTCATGTTATTGTTAAAGGGTTATAATGCTATTATTGGACTTTGAACGGTATTAGTCTGTATGTGGTCCCTGAACTAAAACAAGTTCAACATCCTTGGATTTTAATAATTTTTACTCTTTGCAAATTCAGATTGGAACCTTTGAAGGTCCAATTTTGACCTGCGGGCCACCTGTTTGACCCTTATGATGTAAAGAAAGACCAAAGGACTCATAACTTTACAGCAACCGCACAATAGTTTATGTGGTGACTGTGATGGACTGATGGTAAGGTGAGCTACAGGAGGCGGAGATAGCCAGAAGGTAAAATACAGCACATGAGGAACTCAGACTGTGACAATAATACAAGTCCATGCACTGAATACCACAGACCAAGATCGAATTGAATATATGTTAGCACTTGTGTTAATATTTCACGGAAACATACAACATATGTCAGCGTCCATATGAGATCTCTGGGGAAAGTCAGTATCCACGGATTCCTGGAAACATTAAAACCTTTAACGTGAAGTTTTACCCCAGTAGCAGGTCTAAGTGCACTCACTGCGTGATCCTGAAAAATACTAAAATGTCTGAAACAGGCTGAGCGTGGGGTGATCAGTGCGTGAATTTGTGTGACACGAGTAGTTCAAGGACATCCGTGTGACAGAGAACCACAACCATATGAAACTGTGAAAAGGTTTAGTTTTGTTGTGGTTATACACAGTAAGAAATAAAAGTCAAAATCAATATCTATGTGCTGTGTTTAGAATATTTTCTCCTCCTTTTCTTGCCATTATACAGTCTTATCACAAAGGGAACTGAAACCCTGACGCCTCTTAAACCTTCCAGAGTTCAACAACACAAGTGCACTTCTGCAGCCTGTGTTGCTGTTTCACTGTGGTGTTTTAATACGTTATTTTGGATTGAAACGGACAAAACTGAGCCAGTGGTTTTATGAGGCAAAATCACTGTCCCCATGTGAGTCCAGCGATTCCAAATGCAGTGATAAAAAGGCCTCACCATTAGACAATAAATGAGGTTTGGCAGGAAAAGTACAACGCTATGTCATGATCACAGTGGGAAAGGCTTGGGATTTTCAAACGGGTTCAGTTAAGATGTTTTCACCCATAAAATGCATATTTTTTTCTTTATGTATTTGTCAATTTTTATGGACATCCTCACCAGCAGCTATGCATTTCATCACACTTGGGTCATATAACTCTGTTTACAATCAGAAAACATCTTTTAGTGTTGCGTCGCTTTAATGTGGAAACTGTGAGGATGCTTTGATCAACTGATTTTCATATCTCATAATTTCGCAACTATTAAAAAAGAGGCATCCCAAGAGTCAAACATGCAAAATAGTCTTTATCCACAATCAAACGAAAAAATTGAGGCTATGTTCTTTGGTTTAATGCGGAGTTGGAGCGTAACAAAATGGAAACGCTTTATCAATGTACAAAGTAGTGTTTTCAGGTATCTGTCCTTTACTTATTAATTTCTTTGACTCCCTTTATTTTAGCACACATATCCATTTCTATAGTTTGAAAATGTTCACGTTGAGTTCTCATAGAAAAAATGAACCAATCAGTGCTTAGAATAGTGAATATTAAACATGCAAGATGTGACAATGTAAAAGAAATAAGAAAATAAACGAGAGGAAAAACGTGCCTCATTTAATGAAGATTTGCGTTTAATCAAATATCAGACACTAAAAAAAAGACGTGTGACTGAGTTAGCATAGTACAGAAACTGTAGGTAGAAATGTAGAAATACTTGAACTCCTGGAGTATGTTTCAGGGCAGATGATCAGTATTCGTTTCCGTGTGTGTTCCGCTACAGCCGGAGCATGCAGCATGTTTGAGCCCACTGCTTCCACAGCATTAACATAACATTACCATTACCATTACATTACTCATTCTTGGTGTTGAATTTCTTAGTTTCATTTATCTATTACATTTCATACTGTTCTGTGTTCATCCATAAAAACAAAAAAAAAAGCCTCTACCCTTTTCTGTATCTGCCCTAAAATGTGCAGGGTTTTTTCAACACCCTTGTAAATTTCATGACTAAAACCCTGGAGTATATGTGTAATCCCTCTGACAGCTAATACGAATAATCATGGGTCACCTTGACAGATAACACAGGACAATGCATTCCTTAAAATAACAAACCATTCGATAAAAACTTTCACAAAAACACAGCAACTGCAGCAGAATTTCACCCAATACTAAATATCAACAAGTAGTGCCAGGCACAACAAACCCCGCCCCTCACATGTATTGGACATCGATCCAGCTGATGTCATCATGTCAGTACGTGTGCTAATGTCAGCATATCAGTTCTATATTCGTGCCAAGTTTGAAGTAAATTTAAACAAAAGTGATGTTTTAGAGACATTTAAAAAGTTGGTTATAAGAAAATAGGAAAGAAAAAAAGGATTTAAAAAAATGCATAAAAAATTCAAGCTTTAACCTACTTTTCCCAAAATGTAACCACATCTATTCTGAGGCACTGGCAATCTATAAACCCAATTTGGTATGAATTCAACTAATAGTTTTGCTGCTAGAGTGTTGGCTAACAAACAAACCAAACCAAAAACAATACACCTTACCTCCCATTTGGGAGGCGGGGTTAAAATTCATGTGACGTCTTTTGCTACATTCTAGATTTCTTCTTAGTGCAGATGGGGTGTTTCTGCCAGTTCCTTTTCTCTGTCTGTAGCCACAAATAATAAAAGGCTCAAAAATACAACAACAATATGCCAGAACAAATGAATAAATAATATACAAACACACACACACAACAATTTGAATGTATTGTGAATTAGCATATGTGTCATACTTGGACAGAATAAGAAAAGCTGCAGGGAAGTTTCCTCTGTGTTTGTCAAAGTCTATGGTTATGAAAGAGAGAACCAGAGAGAAGATGAGTATGTCTGGCAATGTGATATGTGCTTTAAAGTGACATTCTGCACTCAGGCAAAGTCTACTCTATGACAGGGCACAAGTAACAACTTTGGTGAAAACTCTTGTATGACTTTCTCTTAATCTGTGTGTGGAAAAAATGATTAATTTTCCCCACTTTGTGTTACTTTCCCCTGTGTATGTGTCGTTTAATGCATGCTGCTTCGTACGGTGGGGTGTTGAAAGACTAAAAAAGCACTTTAAAGAACACAAGTGGCAGTGCTGGCTGAGATGTGTTACTTCAGGTTCTAGCATGAAATGATAAAATATGATCCGCCAGAGCTTTGAATAACACATTGTCTGTTTGAATGTCAGATACCAACATACTGCAGTTTCTATGAGATAAAAAAAATAAGCGAGTTAGAAGTTAAAGCACAAATTTGGAAAATTTTGCAAATTATACATTCCATCTGGATGATTAAAAACACTTGCTAGAAAAAAAATGGGATGCAACTGGGCTTGAAAGTCGCATGGTTAAACCCTCACAAATGATAATATAGTGATCTGTGGAAATGTATTTTTATTCATTCTATGTTGCTTTCAGTCCCTGTGTGCCAAGAGGCCACTCGTATGCATATGCTAAATACTTAAGATAAAAAAAAACCTCAGCACATTGGGAAGAAAATGAGATAATGTGCAAACCACTGCAAGGCACCAGTCCTCTGCTCTCATATCCTCTGTCCAAGGAGACATGGTTGACAAAGACCTCTTTAATGCATATCAGAGAAAATATAATAAGTCCGTGCCAGTACTAGTTTAAAATGCGATGTCTGTCACCACTAGGAGTCCAAGTAACTTTCTCTCTTTCTTTCTCAACTTTGTAACTACATGTACTGGAGCTGAATCTAATAAAAAATGAAGTGAAGAAATCCATTAAAAGACTATCCTTTGGAATATGATACAGAACTGCAGAACCCCGTCATATTTTAAGTCAGTCCGAGACAGGAGATGAGAAATGTGAATACTATATGTCTGTATAAAAATCTATCTGAATTTCTGCAAGTTCTCATAATTGATATTAATATCCGATATTGAGAACTTTCCGTCAAGAGCGCAGGAATATGTGACCTTTTGTATAATAAAAAAAGAAGAAAAATTAGAAATAAGTCGAAGGACTGCATTAAAAGCAGACATGCAAATCCTGCGAACATCGCTTATCTGTAAATACTGGAGTCTTAAGTGCTTTATCATGTTGTCATTTATTATTTCATGTTGTCATTCATTATGAAGGTGAACAGAAACAAGTATAATCACAAGCTGTTTAACATGCAAGTAAATATTTGGCCTTTGTCAGATATAATTGGCCTCCCCGCTGCCAACAGAAGCTGATGTGTAACAGTTAAATGATCGTTTTGATATTAGATTGGTGTAAGCCAGTGAACAGCAACCATGTCCCGCCCACCACAGCTTTCCATCTGGGCCCCAGAATATAACTAAATTCAGGAATAGCCCAGTGTGGATGGAAAACGGATATATGTGTAAGGGATAATGGCTGATGAGGGGTCCTGTTACAAAAATAATGGACAGGTGGAAGCTAAAAACGGTGACGTGAAGTTCTTAACCTTCAACAGTCCATTATTTTTGTATAGCAGGACACCTCATCGCCGTTATCCTTATACCCTAGTTGCCAACATCAACATGATCTAAATATTTAGTCGATCTGAAAATATTTGACTAATTGATAGAAATACAGATTAATGATGGAAAATTTTCATAGAAATATCCTCCGCCAGTCATTTTTATTAAAGTCACCATGGTTACAAGCCTGCCTTCTAGACTCTGGTAGCATTTTTTTTAAATTGGAACTGTTATTTTAATGATGGCTTTTGACAAATACACCCCCCCCCCCCTCTCCACACACACACGCAAGTGCAGAGTCATGGTGTCTCATTTTCAAGCGACAACTTAACAGATGAGCTTGGTAAGTGCAAGCCCTATACATCAGCAAATACATTTAGATTCAAATGACAAATAAAAGCAACAGGCCTTTTTCTTTACATCCAATTTATGTATCCTGAGAGCCAGCAAATGTTACATTTCCCCTCTGACCAGAGATGTATAAAGTACTGGAGTAGCAGAGTGGAGTAGAAGTACATGTGCTATATCAAAAAACTGACTTGAGTAAAAGTTGAAGTGTTCTTTAAACATCATAC
>JAQQZY010000006.1:21803082-21814654 GCA_030068375.1 Ostorhinchus rueppellii | reverse complement strand
TCAAATTCAAACTTCATGAACTATTAGGGTCCAAATACACAAATAAATGAACCAAAGACTAATAAAAGTGGGTTTAGCTAAAAATGACCCTTTAAATTAGTTATCACTATTTATTATACTATTATCCTCTGTATTTTGTGGGGGGTTTTTCAGTGAAAATCATGCATTTTTAGCTCCGCCAGGAGGTTATGTGATTGCTATATGTGATTATGTGATTGATAGTTTGTGTGTGTTCATTCGTTTGTTCGTTCGCTGCAGCAACTTCAGCCGGCCACAAGGGGGTGGAGGTCTTTTCTAGTTCTATATTTAATTCACTTATCATGAAGATGTTCATAAAAGCTGAGAACTGAGGAAAAACTGACCTTTTCAGCAAAATATAGCAAATGGGTCATATCTAATGACCATGGAAGGATAACAAACTGCCTTTTTGACCAATTATTTACATGTATTGATAGGATTAGTGGACCAACAGGTGTTTAACAGTTTACAGTAAATGCTTTTGGGCCGTAGTAGTGGATGTTTGGGTCTTAATGGGTTAAAGCAGAGCCCCAAGCTCACAAATGAAAACATTGTCAGTATAAGTTTCTATTTCTGCAATTAGATTACATGAACTGCAATGAAATCACACGCTGAACCATCAACAGAAGAAACAGAAGTAAATGTGCAATAAAACCAAAGTCCTAAATATATTAGAGAAACATTAGAGCCTATAACAAGTTTCAAGTTCCCCTCAAACCCAGTATTCAGGCTGGTTTGGAATAGCATCCATATCATTGTCCAGATGAAGTTCCAGTTAAGTCCTCGGGGTATAGCAACAAAAGTGCTTGTCACTGCTTACTGGCTAGCATGTGGAGCTTTGTGTAGGGCACCAGCTGACATCTTCGTCATGCCAAGACCCACAGTTGGACTCACTCTCCACAATGTTGTGCAGGAAATTATGATAATTCCTCCAAGAAAATTGAGTTTGTCAGGCCAGAAGAGATGGGGAGCAGGCTTTCCGTCTGTGTAAAGATTCTGTTTTTCTGCTGGTGCCATTCTTCGAGGCCACATCAAGATTCTCCCTCAGGAGCAGCAGCATATGAAATGCTATGTGATCCTTGGTGCTACTGCAGGGTCTTTTTGATGCCAGAGGCGCAGTATCAGAAGTGTACAAGGCAGCATCTGGGTGTATCTGTTTTGTCTTCCCTTTGTAAAAATATTGCCTGTAAATATAAGCTGACTTCATTCTTTAAGGAGCGGAAAGTAACCCATGCCTTCAGTTTTCCTATATCCATCACTACCCTAGTGTCAGCCTGTGGGAAGCAGAGCTGCTTCAGACACACAACTCCTCAGGAGACAGTGTAAACATTCATAATTTACTCTTGCAATAAAATGTTTAATTATTTTATTACGTACATTCCAATAGGCACTCAAAAACCCGGGCATGCTACAATAAACACCATACCAAGGCAGAGAGCATAGTTAAACACCCTTTTGGCACATCTGCCAAAGGCAATCCAGCTTTCTGAAGGTGAAAGAGATCCCGTCTCTGTTTGCCCCTGAGGTGGTGAGAGGGTGCTGCATCCTCCACAGCATCTGTGCAGCACAAGGTGATGGAGGAGGAGGTAGACCCAAGCCACAATGATGGGTATGATCATTCAGATGAAGATGAAGTGGATGAGAGGGAGCTGTCAGGAAATGTGTTTTGAGAAACAAATCGAATTCAACACATTTGCGTACATGACTGCATGAGCACGACTAGACCAAGAAGGCAAACATCACCAAATGACTTTTTTTCATTTTTTTAATCATTGTTCTACCAGACTGAGGTTAGTTTTACCACTTACTGTGCAAGTTCTGGTCTGTCTACAGCAGGTGGTCACAAAAGAATCAATTGCTATTTTTAGAAGCAATTTAATGGCAATTAACTCAATGCTCCGTATCTTTAACCAACAACTCTAATCTACAAAACTTGAATCCCCAGTGCCCACAATAAATGACTATAACACTGGACTAATAATGTAAACACATCAGAGAACTGCTTAACAAAATCCTACACAGCTCCCCAGGGTTTAATGTTGGCCTTATTACATACATTAATATCCTGCCCATGTCCAGCATTCATAATGAAAATGTGAATTACATAAGGAGTAGGGCTGCTCTCTGACTTCACTTCAACTTCACTTATCCGTGGATTGCTGTCATACAAGACCTCATCTGTGTAGTGGAATAATCAGTCTCCCTTGAAGAAGGAAAGCCTCTGCTTCTTTGAAGACGAAAGAGGAGGAAATCAACTTTACACTATGCTATCTGGAACATCCCATTAAAATTTAACAGTGTTTTGCTGTGGTGATTTGGGAGGTCATGAACGAGTCTAACAAATAAATTCAGACAATTTCAGCCATTTTCTTCAGTTACCATTTAACTTTTGTGAAAGGGATGGTTTTCTTTCTTTAGTACACGGTAGATTCTTCTTTCCAGAACAGAAACATGCAGCACATTTGGTTTTCTTTCAGGGTATATCAACTGAATTTTTGGCCATGACAAGAAGAAGTATTTGTCAAAGCAGGAACAAAACCCTTCTCCATGTTTCCCTTATTTTATTCTCAAGATGCTCATTATCCAGGATTCAGGTGACAAGCACCACACAGAAAAGTTTTGATGGTATGGAAAATGCAAATACAGAACAAAAGTCATGTGCTGGTGTTTATCTTGAGTTTTAGGATTTTTTTAATTTTTTTTTTTGGTTTTGTCTTTTTCTGTTTTATTTTGGTGAAGGTATTCATCTTCCCGTTTTGTCTACACTCTGTCTGACTTGTCTTTGTCTTCCCTAATTCCCTTATTGCCTGCACCTGGTGTTCCTCCTGTGATTACCCACACCTGATTGTAATCCTGCTCTCCTTATATATTCTCGTCTCAACGGTCGGCTGTTGTCAGTGTGTTGTTCATGTTTCCAGACTCAAGACAGTCTTGTGCATTTTGCTGTAGCTCTTGTTTTTAGCCACAAAATCTGTTAGTATTTTGTAACGTAAGGCTGTCCTTTGTTTGTCATTTGGAGTTTGAAGACTGCACATTTTTCACCCTCCATTGTTTATCTTGTTTTTGTGTTTTTGTTTTGTGCCTGACCAATTAAATACACTTTTCCTCACTATCCTTGATATCCCATGCATTTGGGTCCACGCCAGAGTGCCGTACCTTAACAAGAGCTGTAATATCAGCACTTACTTTGGTCTGTGTTCCACAGTATGAGCAACACAGGTTTAATGTCTGTCTGCTTTGTCAACTTTATTTCATTTGTAAATAAACTTCCAGTCCCACAGTGTCAACATAAGGCTGGTAATAAGTTAATGTAATTAAATGGGTCAAGAAAGTAAACCGCTTTATCTTGTCAGTCACAGAACAGAATAAAAACAAATCAAGGAGTCTGGATGCATTCCAGTATAAAACATAATGTGCTCACACTTGAAAACCCTTGGGCTGACTTATGGCAAATCATCAAAATATTGACCGATATTCAATTAAATGTTATTTGTAGAGCCCTATATCACAACAAGGTTGCTTTACAGAATTAGACAAACAACAGTCAAATAAACAATAGATGAAGGAGATGGATTAATGTCCTGGGCATCCCCCGTCCTTAGAACCTCCTTGTCGGCAAAGAAAAACTCAAATTCTGGTGGGAAAAGAGAAACCACGGGGGGGGGGTGTCCATCTAGTCTGAAGAGACAGGTGAGAGTGAGCAGGTCCATCCAGTTACTGATATGTTGTTTTGCAATTTGAAAAATGTTTGAGTCCGTGAATTAATATTGGAATTGGTTTGTACAATAGGTGTATATAGGAATCCCAGATGTGTCTAAAACGGTGACAAAGAAATTAATGTAAATGAATAAGTATAACAGAATTAAATATACAATGAGAAATAAACTGTTTAGATACTTAGCATGTTTCAGAACTCATGTGAGTTGGTGTCATGGCTTTTAATAGTGAATAAGAAATAAATATGAGTGACAGAATCCACAAAGTGAGATAAGTGGAATAAAGATTTGTCATATTGAGGCTTGATTATGATTTATTTAAGAGAAAACATGTCAAGAAGTGTCAAGAGTGTTTCAATTTTATTTGACAGATATTTAAATTTCGTTATTCATTCTGCAATTTGGCACCCCCTCCAGCTGATGGTGCCCTAGGCGGCCGCCTCTATTGCTTATACCCAGAGCTGTGGTGGACTCTAAGAATGCATGATTAACATTCACGTTAAAATTAGGGTAATTTTCACAGGCTTGCGCATAATATTGAAAGTTATTGTTTTAGTTTCATTTCTCTCACCCGCTCTTCTGCTCTATCGTCTCCACTGTCAGGCCGCAATGAAACTGAGCAGGAAGTTGAGACTCCAGTGTTTGTTTTTCCAAATGATGGTTGACAGAGGTATTTTCACTCATTCCTCTTTTTTTTTTCTTAACCATGCTGTGCACTGTCACATCCAATTTTGGGTCCGCATTGTGATCTGAGTACACACAGATATGTTTATACAGCCAACTCTGGGAGCCTGCCCCTAGTGGCCTGACTTATCAGTGCATGCCAAAGTTTTTGACAGACGGACAGATGACCAACTTATGACAATACCCTGCGGCCAGTGTAGCCAAGGGTAAAAATATCAAATCCTCAGCTAAAAATTATGGCATCTCATCCCTCAGATCTTATAAAATCTAGAACTATCTTGCATATATGTCTGACAGAATTAAAGTCTAGTATTACTGTGTCAATCAACACAACAGCCACAAACACCATCTCTAATCCTACTGAACCAAAAGGAAACCCTGTGTTAACAGTGTCTAGGAGTGTTGTAGACGATCCAACCACTATTTTAGGTGTTTTTTAGGGGAGAAAAATGGACACTATGCTCCAGACCAAAGAGTAGAGTCCAGAAGCCATGGTTGGTCATGGTGCCTGGGTCGTGTCAGCATTCTTTGCACTTCTGTGATACACTATTGATGCTGAGAGCTACACTAACAAGTTGGAACAAATGCTGGCTGAAAGATGACAATTTTTCCACTGATGTCCATCTGTATTTCAACAAGATAATGTCAAACCATATTCCCCACATAGTACAAAGGCATAGCTGAGAAACAAGAAGGATGTTGGACTGGCCTGTCTGCGCCCCTGATTTGACCTCAATAGAGAATGTGGAGCACCTTGAAACAGACAAATGTGAAAACGAACACCCTGCACTGCTTCAAAATGCGTGTTTGGAGTTGGGCAAAAATAACATCTGATAGTTAACTCTTTTTAGGGCACTAACACAAACACTATTAAAGTCAAAATTTCAACCCTAGTGTGGACATAAGACTTAATTACGTTTGTGAAAATTTTCAAAATTTGATGGTCTGCTAGTACATTTTGTCCAAAAGTGGTGTATCTGAATGGTACCACACAGTTTCCTTTTTCCAAGGGCCCATGTTCTTTCTCTGCTTTCAAGTCTTTGGAAGAAGCCATTCAGTGGGGGAGGGGCAAGGTTATGTAGCATTTTATTTATTTATTTATTTATATATATATATATATATATATATATATATATGTATATATATATGTATACTTCAATTTTTTAATTCAACTTTTACTTTAACTTTTACAGTTCATCGTCCTCATACTCGTTGTCTTCCGCTCATTCGGGGCCAGGTCGCGGGGGCACCAGCTTCAGCAAAGAAGCCCAGATGGCCCTCTCCCCAGCCACTTCCACCAGCTCTTCCGGGGGAATCCCAAGACGTTCCCAGGATAGCTGAGAGATATAATCCCTCCAGCGTGTCCTGGGTTCGCCCCGAGCTCTCCTCCCGGACGGACATGCCCAGAACACCTCCCCAGGGAGGTGTTCAAGAAGGCATCCTCACCAGATGCCCAAGCCACCTCAACTGGCTCCTTTTACAGTTCATGTAGACCACAAATAAATGCTGTAAAATGCTTAATTCCATTAAAAAAAAGAAAAAGAAAAATTATCACTCCTATTGATTGCAATGTGCATCTCCTAGTTGTGTTCAGCACTGTGAAAGATCAATCCTGCGGATGCGCTGCGACACATCAGTGATGTTACTTGGGATCATTGGGTGTTTCGGGTCTTTTAAACATGCTTGATCAGACCCCAACCTGTGTCCCAGCAGCATTCGTCTATGGATCTGCCCTCTTTATCCATAGCCACCTTGTGACTTTTTCTGTGGCTTCAGTCATGGATCTGATAGCCTTCTTCTTTGCCTCCCCGATGAGACCCATCAATGTAAGCACTTTGCAGCGTGACCGTCTGCCTGGTGGCATCAGACATGATGATCATACCTGGTTGAATCCGTGTTGGTGTTATCCAGGCTGAGAACTTCAACTGTTTTCCAAGGTCCACTTCCATTCTCCAGTCAGTGGCGGAGGTGAGGAGGCCTGACTTTGGCCGTGATTATATATTGTTGAACATGATGGTCTTCAGCTTGTGGTAGCCCTTGGGGGTGTTGATGGCTATGCTGTCACTGACTGCCCTAAGCACCTGATCGATGTACCTGTTCCTCAGAAGGAACTCCGTCAGTCATTGTGACAAGATGCTGAAGAAAAGCGAGATGGTTCTGGACTAACTGATGTTCTGTAATCCTTTCTTAAAGCAGTAATCTCTAAGTTTATGTAAACAACAAAATAGCACTCATGTCAGGTTTTTTTTTTTTTTAACTCGTACCTTATGTTTCTGCATCAACAATAGCATTCTGTTAGAAAGATGAGCCAGTTTTTCCCAGTGTTTTGTTCAACAAGCCAGGAGTATGTTTTCCACTAATGAGCTGTTACTACATTGGACTAATCACACACTATAGTTAACAAAGCATGGGTGTGTCTGGGTGCATGATATGTGTGTTTGTTGAAACCATGGTGGCAGGCATGTAAACAAAATGTTTGGCGGGTCTTCAAAGGCAGTATCATTTGGCTATAGAATAGACATCCTTTTCTATAGCTCTCTGTTCCTGCCTTTCCATCTTTGTCTGTCATTGCCTTTATCAGATACTACATATAAAAAAACCCTGTTCTTTGTTGATTGATCTTTTCTACAATAGAATATCTGCTTTTTCTGAACTACAGTACATGATTTCCTGCTGTGATCTGTCATCAATAACTCAGCATCATCCGAGTTCATCAAGAAGTTGCATCACACCACCAAGATTCTTCTTACAAGTCAAATTCATGAATTCAGAGCGCCATTGCATCTACCTGAGGATTTGTTTCTGTGACCCCACAGGCCTTTATTTGCCATTCACAGTTCATATTAATTTCATGGCGTCTTTTCTTTTGACACTGCAGCAGGTCCATTTGCACATCCATGTTTAATGAATATGGACTGTACATAAGTGCCATTATGAACCTGTATGCATGTGCCAAGTCACTGAGGTATGTAATTAGTGACGTTTCCATATAAGGAGGTTATTAAACTCTGGTCTATTATTTTCTCCATCTTACTGGCTTTTCCTCTCCTATTTTCACATCCCTCTCCCTGCCCACAAGCACTTGCTCACCTAATTACCTCCGTACTCACCTCCTCTTGTTGCTGTCAATCCCAATTTTCATCAGTTTATTAATCAAATTAATTAATTTAAATTAATAATGTTTAGGGTGACACGGTGGTGCAGTGATTTGATTCCAACACCAGTCGATGGTGGGGCCTTTCTGTGTGGAGTTTGCACATTCTCCCCGAGTCTGCGTGGGTTCTCTCCGGGTACTCCAGCTCCTCCCACAATCCAAACACATACACTGATAGGTTAATGGGCTAATCTAAATTGCCCATAGGTGTGAATGTGAGAGGGATTGTTTGTCTGTATATGTCAGCCCTGTGATGAACTGGTGACATATCCAGGGTGTACCCCGTCTTCACCCTTAAGTAGTTGGGATAGGCTCCAGCGACCCCTGTGATCCTCATGAGGATAAAGCAGGTTCAGAAGATGAATGAATGAATGTTTATTAATTACTTTAATTTTCCACCTTTGAAAGGATTCCTAGCAGGTTAACTGTTCTTACATCAGACATGCAAAGTATACATTTCCCAAACCCATTTATGTCACTGATATTATTGACATTTTAGTCAATAGTTAGGGTTGATAAATGACCAACATTTTTACTTTAAATTCATTTTTGCTTTAGTTGGACCATAAGGCAGGGGTCACCAATCCTGGTCCTCGAGGGCTGGTATCCTGCATGTTTTAGATGTATCCCTCATCCATAACACCTCATTCAAATGACCAGCCTATCATCAAGCTCTGCAGAAGCCTGATAATGACCGCAGGTGTGCTGGAAGGGGGAAACGTCTAAAACCTGCAGGATACCGGCCCTCGAGGACCAGGATAGGTGACCCCTGGCATAAGGGATCATCCAAAACAATGACCTACTTTATACTGAAATATATGTTGGAATAGTAATCAATTAAAGTTCATTCTCTGATGGGACATTACTGAGTTTTGACCCTTATACAAAGGTAAATTGTAGTGATACAATATTACTTTCTTTATTCTTTGATTAAAAGGAATACTTTCTTAAATCTACAGAGCTACACAGCTTTTACCATCTACCATCTTGCCCGTTTATTTGTTCAAAATTGATTCCCATTAGTTGCTACCAAGGTAACAACTAGTCTTCCTGACTACCTCACTTAAAATCGCACATACGGTATTTTAATATAAACGTATAGAGAGAAGTTTACAAAATAGGCAACAGGGCCTTATAATAAAATGAAAACATGTACAAATGTACAAATGCATTTCAAATTTGGAGATACTCTTACATAGTGTTTTTAGCCTGTGTTTTCAGACTGTAGAAAACCTACCCTGTGGTGCCCTAATTTTAGCTAATCACATACATTTTCAGATGTTAAGATGACTTATTTTTATTGCACTATAAATTTATATGAAGAAAATAAATACAACTATAAAACTTGTTCACCTGAAGGTAAACTTTGTCTGACTGCAGCAAGTGCATCATCACAAAAGCAGCTTTACTTTTCCATATACAGCAGGAAACAACATTAGGGTTATGGTCTGCATTTTATCCATGCCACTACACACAGCACCTAAAATCACCACTAGGGCTCATTTATGGTCTACATTAAAGACGCAGATGGATACGGATGGAGCGTTCTGTCTGTGTCCTGTCTACATTATATGCAGAATTCTGCCCATTTTCTGGGAGCTTGTGGATGCGTACCCGGATGCACGGAACCGAGCAGTACCACCGGGAACAATGGAGGCAGTGTTGAGATTTGAAAAGAATAATTTCCATTAATAGCGGCTTGTAAAGAGCGACTGTGAGAGTTAGTAAAAAAAATACCGACTTATTTAGAACTACCCTTCTCAATATTAACATTAGTATCCACATTAGTAAAACCTTCTGTCGTCACCATGTTTGTTATTGTTGACTTTCTTCTCAAAAACATTACTGTTCTTGGTGGTATTCAACCAGCATGGTAATTAACAGTGGCACCCTCTGGTGGATTGATTAAGAAATGCTAACTCAAACATAAAAGATACATGAAAGTATGAAGATAGTGATGCATGACAATATTAGAACCAGACAAACCTATTTAAGAATTCAGTGAGTATGAATGAGCCTTCAGCAGTTACCACATTAGGCACAGTGAGCTGCTATTGAACAAGCTCATTAGTACCTTTTGTCAAGGGCCTGGAGAAGTTATCTATATTTACCTGTTTTTGGTGGAAGGGGCAACCAATGTGGCACAGAAATTACTATTAGAAACTTCCCATTTACTACCAGGAATTGAACCTGCAGTCTCTTAGCTGTGAAGAAGCCACCTATTGCCACCTCAGTTAGTTTTTAGTTGTAAGTGCAAAAACGTTAGCGTGCGCCAGTAGTTTCCAACGGGGGGTGGGGTGGGGGGGTGGGGGGGTGGGGGACATAGTTATTGATTAGGAAACCCTAGAGTGGACTGAAGGCTGAGGGTTTTCCAGTGCAGGTATGTTATGTTTTAATATGGATCGAGAGATGAGATGCAGATGGACATGTATTTCAGGTCCTACAACTGCAAAGATTAAAAAGTAATAAAACAGAAACCTACTCCAAACAGACCAAAGAAAGTCCATGGAATTAAAAAACAAACAAACAAACAAACAAAAAACTAGATTTCTTGATCAATAGATCCTTTTCTGTATTTAACCCACCCTTCATATGAGGAGTTCTAACCCAGTGCCTTGGTTGAGGACACAGACTGAACATTTAACCTGTCATTTGTTTTTGTTTTTTTAAATTCATTTTTTGATCTTAAGAAAAACTGGTGGAAATCAGCACAAACAGGGGAAAACTCCACAAATTCAACCAGACAATGCTAACCACAGATCCACCATTAACCACTGTGCTCCAGTTGTTAATATGAAGTCAGTGTACTTCTGAAAGAACTCACTGAGAACTGTTTGTTTATTCTTTCTTGAGGATCCCCATTAGATGACACACAAACACCAAGCTAGTCTTCCTGGGCTCCTCTTGGGAAAAAAAAAAAAAGAAAAAAATGAAAGCTGCAAAATCACAAAACATAGATGCAGTTACAATACATACATAGATCTAGTTACAGTAAAAAAAAAAAAAAAATCCCTAAATGATAACAAAGAAAGACCTGTAACTCAAGCCTGAATAGTGACTTTACATGTTTTTAAATACTTTCTTACTTTAAATGTTTCTAATATTTAAAGGAAGAGTGTTCCATAAAGAAACAGTGCTTTTCACTGAATATAATTTTTGGGCGTGGTAATGTAAGTAATTGTAATTTGGCATTTGTAAAGTACAAAGTTAATAGTAGTATTACATCTGAAAAACAGTATCATCCTACACTGACACTTACACTGGTCCCAGTTTGCACATTGGTTATTCCATTATCCACTTCACATGCTACCGTAACCATTACATGATGCAACAAACCATAAATAAATGAATGAAAACACGAAGCATCACTTTAAAGGCTCACACATCTAATAACATCTGAAATTATTATATGAAAAGGAAGTTCTATACACTGAAATAAATTAATGAATTTAAACCATTTATTAGAACACAGGTAGGAAGATGTACATCATCCTCTCTGGTGCATGTGATAAATAACAACCAGTAATCATCTTTCTATACTCCTGAGAACATTCACATAGTGCCTGAGTGCAGCAATTGATCATGTAGTGTACCAATTTACCGTAAATATTGCATCTACAGTATGGGGTACTTTTATTCATATAAATGCAAATGATAGTTTGAGCAGTAATTGTGTTTTACTCTAAAGTGTATCTGTGTGTATGCAGCAGGGACTTGATTTTAGTGCCTATTAATTTATACACTCGAGAGTTACTCGTCCCATAAATAATATTTCCTAAATATGCTCTTGATCCAGAGCCAAATGGGAATAAATACAAGAACACAGCACAGTAATAAACTACTGTAGTCTTTATTCAATCTATTGTTCTTGTTCAGAAACGCAATAGCACAAGATACCGATAAAAACAAGAACCATAACTCTTATAAAATCTATCTATCTATCTATCTATCTATCTATCTATCTATCTATCTATCTATCTATCTATCTATCTATCTATCT
>JAQQZY010000006.1:21728118-21743500 GCA_030068375.1 Ostorhinchus rueppellii | reverse complement strand
ATAGATAGATAGATAGATAGATAGATAGATAGATAGATAGATAGATAGATAGATAGATAGATAGATAGAAGTTCTTTATTGTCACTATACAAGTACAGTGAGATGTAGTTTGGAACAGTCCACAGATGCATAAATAGTATAGTAGTGAATAAAATAAATAAATAAATAAATAAATAAATAAATAAATAAGTAAAATAAATAAAAAAAATAAAATAAAATAGAATGAAAAGTAAGCAATGACTGATGTTCACAAAAAACTTCCACAGTTCCTGCTACACCCAAAGGACAAGATCAACCAAAACAATAAATGTGACGTCATACAAAATACCGTGTCACTCTTGCAAAAAAAAACATACATTGGAGAATCATTTAACACACGAAAAACAGAACATCAAAAAGAATGTGAAAAAGAAACAACAAAAAGACAAACACGATCAGCAAAAGAAGAGGCACTAAAAGAAAATATGAAATCAGCAATAACAGACCACTGCAAATGGGAAAACCCTATCATGAAGTGGGAACAGGCCAAAGTCATCCACACTGAAAACAGACAGAAACGTTGGATTATGGAGGCAGTGGAGATCAGTAGGCTTTACACCGATCATATCGGCTATATCAGATTGGCCCATATTTGGCATTTTTTGAAACGTTCGTGATCAGGCGTCAAGTCATAAATCACCGATCTGATCAATGAAGTCATGGTCATGTTGAAACATTTTCAATCCATCTCATTTGCTCCAAAGTAGTTTCACAGCATCGACATGTTTATTTGTTTGTATCCGAGAGCTAATGATTCATGATTCAAAAAACTTCATTTTCGTCTTTGTGTCTCTTCCTGTTTTGAGCATGACTGTTGCTGTGTGACGGACAATAAAGTTTCTTTGAATCTTCACGACAGCAACATCCATGGGCGACATAAACAAATATGTCAGAGGTGTGGAAGTTTTTCAAAGTGAGAGAAACAGACATAGCATAAGCTATCTGCGATATATGCAACGCTACAGTACCTCGCGGGGGAACATCGCCAAAAAATGTCAACATGACAAATTTGATCAGGCACTTGGAAAAGACACATGTCGAGTTCAAGAAACGCAACAAGGAGAAAAAAAAAGAAAAGCAAACTCCCAAATGGATGCTAAAGCAAACGACTTTAGACAGTGCTCGTCCGTATAGTCGGACATAAGTATACAAGTACATAAACAAGTCATTTAAATATTGCCCCTCACGTGATCGGATCGGTGATCGGTTCATTTAAACTCACTGATCGGTGATTGGCACAAAAATCGTGATCGTGTAAAGCCTAGAGATCAGGAAGCGAGGGCAGACAGTGATGAACCAGGACGAGGGGCTTTCCTTCTCACACACCTGGAGCGACATCCTCCAGTGGCGAGCTGGCGAAAAGGGGCGGGGTCGACCTGTCAAATCTGACAGGCTGACTCCACCCCAGTGAACATCAATCATTTTAAACACATCACACGCCATCTTGTGACACCTCTGACGAAGACGGAAGTTTACCGCCGAAACAGGCCAGGTGTGTTTGACAGGTTACGTGTCTGATACAGAAGAATTTCAAATAAACTAGAAGAACACAGACACTATGAACTCTGTTGGACCATTACAAAACAATAATCTTATACAAAGCATTCAACAAATTACTACAAAGTATTTTTTTGTTTTTTTTTCTTTTTTACAATTTGGGAGAGTACTCATAATCTGAAAAGTTTAGGAGATTTCACATTACCCACATTTCAAACCATTCATGAACGTTTTTGCGTGTCTGTTTGTGGAGTGAAACTTTGGAACAGTCTGGACGTCCAACACAAGCGACGCCAACATATCCACAGATTTAAACTGGTCTATAAACATATGGTCTGGTCCCAGTATAAAGATAGAGGGTCTTAATATTTATATCAATATTCTGTCTGACAATGTTCACGTGTGCTTGTTCATCATCTCGTTGGTATGTGTTGTCCATTATCTTCTGCTGCTGTTCTTACCATCGCTGGTCTGTGCTGCCCTTTACCATTAGTGGTGCTGTGCTGTAGTTTTATTCTTACCAGTGTTGGTATGTAATTATTATAATGTAAGTTGAGCGTTAACTGTTACCCATGGCAACACCACCAGGAATGTACTTTGTTTCTATTCTTCATAGATGTTTTGCTTATATAATGTAAATACTGTCAAATGAGTTCATTCCACTTGGGTATAGGCCTATTTTTTTCTCCAAAGTTTTTTTTTTTTTTTTTTTAATCAAATTTTTAAAAGTACAATTGAATACATATAAAATTCAGCAACACATTTCTGTTTCTCCACTCCAACAGAGTCCCAACCCCAACACACCCCATATTCCAACAAAAAACAAACATACATATCCAAAATAGATACATAGAATAAAATAAATGTATGAAAATATAATTTAAAAACACACACACACACAGTACATTTATATATGCATACACACACTTACACATGCATATGTATATCCTAAGTTACAGTGTGTAATTTTTGTGTCCATCTTGCACAGGCTGCCATCTTGCATAGAATCTGGCACATTGGGTATACAACGGGCCTTTTTTGTTCATTGTTCTGTCTTGAAGTCTAAGGCCAGGAGTAACTATTTAAAACGTTATTATGTTAAGTTATTTGATGATGCGAATGGAGGTGGGATTAAATAAGTTTTTCTTCTTCCCACTCCTTTTTGAGTGTAAATGAATGATTTGAGAATTTTTTTTGAACTTGCATGTATTCTGTAATTGCTCAAAACGAACAAGTAAGTGACTGAATGAAATGAATCCAAAGGAAGCAGCAGACCGCTCTCAACAGCATCTAAAGTCGGACATTGCCCCCCCCCCCCCCATATACCTGCAGCATAGTTTAGAACAGTACACACACAAGCTTCATACAACTGTGAATATGTTCCAAAACCCAGACAAACTGTCAGCTTGTTTGTGACGGCGCCCAGGGCTCTGCTGGCTGAAGCAGCGAACATTTTAATTCCACACTTCAAATTCATGAATTCATCAAACGTGAATCCCAAATACTTATATTGAGAGGTGTAATCTACATTGAAATTACCAAGTGAAATTGCTCTTGTGCTTTGTGGGAACCATTTTTTCCTGAAATGCTAAATTTGTGTTTCGGCTTTATTTATGGTAAGCCTCCATTTATAATACCTGTTCTGTAACACATTTAGTATGGCAACTCCAAATGCTGCTCTTTCTTTTACTGTAAAAGAAAAAATAAAAATTACATGAAAATGAACAAACTATCATTTCACACACACAAAAAAAAAAAATGAAATGAACAAATATGAAGGACCTGAAATGTCTTCAGAGAAGTAACTCCTTTTGAAAGAAATATTCCACCTGTTAGTGAACGTTTTGTGATTCACTGTGATCTGGAACTCATTATACACGTGTAGATGATAAACTGAGGCATGATATTAATAAAATTGCAATTATTTTTCTCAAGATATTTCATATTGTTCATGTTATTCACATTTTAAGGACACTTTGTAGGTGTAAACATCTTCATAAAGTAATTACCCCGTCCTTTGAAGGGGAGGCAAGTGGTATTGTTTTTGATTTGGTTTGTTTGTTTGTTTGTTTCTTTATTTATTTGTTAACACTCTAGCAGCAAAAGTATTGATTGAATTCATACCAAATTGGATTTATGGATTACCAGTGACTCAGAATAGAACTGATTATATTTTAGGAAAAGTAGGTCAAAGTTAAGCATTTTTATGAATTAAAAAAAATAAAAATCCCTGTTTACTTATAATGGGTGAAATTTCACATGTCTGTAGCAGCAAAACTGTTGTTTGAATTGATACCAGATTGGGTTTATAGATACATTTTTGGAAAAGTAGGCCAAAGTTCAAATTTGTTATGAATTATTGAAATCTTTTTTTCCTTCCCATTTACTTATAATGGATGAAATCTCACACCTATAAAAACATCAGTTTTGTTTAAATGTACTTCAAACTTGGCACATATATAGAGGCAATTCATATGCTGACATCAGCACATGCATAGACAAGAGGACATCAGCTGGATCGATGCCAAAATGAGCTACACTATATGTGAGGGGCGGGGTTTGTTGAGATGGGTACCACTTGTACTTTTTTCGCTGATAGTATTTTATTGGCCAGATTATATTGAGCTGCATCAGAACAAAAATGAATTTAGCACCCCTGACTTAGGTCATAGGTCTGGGTACATGAATTCACAAGCTCCTCATACAGAGACACCCCAGCACAAACCAGACGGCTGTTACCCGTGGACTCGACTGTACATTGGCCTCTAGGTGCTCACTATTTGCGTAATGTTGATCCTTGGCACTTGTGTACTTGTGTTTTAAATTAGTAACTGAGAGCGCAAAGCAGGAACATGATGCAGTTTTAATCGAGCTTCACAGGCTTCACAGCAAACCATGTGTCAGCCTTGACCTTTTTGGTCTTGGGTGAAAAAGTGCTCTTTTCAAATGGAAATCAAAGCATTTTGCCCTTCTCATGAAAACAAAAAAAAGGACTAAATGGTACCACTTTAACTTACAGTAAAAGACCAGGAAGACTCTTGAGACACATTAGTACCATTAGCGCCTCTTCCTCATTTCCTCTTCACCCTCCAACACTGTCCTGCCCTTTCTGGCCCAATAACGTACAGTCCATCACAATAAATACAACAGTGAATGATGGGAAAAAAATATCCTGATGAATCTGTGGCAGCTTAGTATTATTTCATTTATAGGACGGCATCTAAATGTTAGTATCAGTAATTAACTGGAATGTATTTTTAAATTCTATATTAAGAAAAAAAAGACATTTGTTTTGGAGTCATTGCATTATTATGTTCTGTAATAAGAACTAAGTATTTGTTTGCACAAAGGTGTGAATTGCAACACAATATTAATTAAAGCAACAGGCACAGTTGTAAGATCATTTTTAACTTGTGTGAAAAACAAACAAAAGTAATTTATGCTCCTGAGGATGTTGAAGATGCAAATTGTCCTGAGTATAATTAAACCCATTGTCTGTATAACTGATCAAACAAACAACACTACGATGGATTTTCAATTTACAGTGTCCACAGTAATATTTATCCAACAGTGTATTCTTCAATAGACTGCCGTGTGGAACCGGTGTATGTAGTTTTAATAAGATAAGATAAGATGCTCATTTATTAGTCCACAATTAAGAGGGTTTATAATATTACAGCACCACAAAGCAAACACAAGAACCATATTAACAGTGAAAAAAGATGCATCTATATATTAAAAATAGTATGAGATAGATGTAAGAACAGTAAAAAATGAAAGTAAAGATATAATACTATAAACAGTAGTAATATAACATAATATCATCATACATAAAATCACATATGTACACCATATATAATACAGTACTGTTGTTTTTTTTTTTTGCTGTTTTTTTTTTGCTTGTTACCCCACCCCCTGAAGGGGAGGCAAGGGGTAACAAGGTTCAGTTGTAGGCTGAATTCATACCAAATTAGGTTAATATATCACCATTGACCCAGAATAAATGTCATTACATTTTGGGCTAAGAAGGTCAAAGTTCAAGTTTTTTATGAATTGAATTTTTTCCCCATTTACTTATAATGGATGAAATTTCATATGTCTGTAGCAGCAAAACTATTCTTTGAATTCATACCAAATTGGGTTTATAAATTGCCAGTGACCCAGAGTAGATATTACATTTTGTGAAAAGTAGGTCAAGGTTCATATTTTTTATGATTTTTTTTTTTTTTTTTTTACATCTTTTTAGTCTCCTGTTTACTTATAATGAGCGAAATTTCGAATGTCTATAAAAACATCAATTTCGTTTCAATTTACTTCAATCTTGGCACACATATATAGGCAATTGATATGATGACATCAGCTGGATTGATGTCAAAATAAGCTACAATACATGCGAGGGGCAGGGCTTGTTTTTTTTGAGGCAACAACACAACTATTGGGCTCTATACACAACTATACTACACTTAAGGTATTGCATTAAATATTACACCCAAATGGGGTGGTCTGTTGGGTTCTTTGACTATTGAAGAATCAACCAGATGTTTCATATGTATCCACCCATCTGATCTGCATGTAATACCCCACTTGTGCTGAAAATAGAGGTGCTTTACTGTAAGTGAAATGATGTGAATGCTCAGTACGGTAGCATTTGCATGTACACAACTGAACAATGAAAATGAATTGAACTGGTGCTCTTTAGTATTCCTGGCCTGGGTTAAAAAATTTTGTGTAATGAGGCTTCAAATTATTTCCTTCCTTCAATATCAATGTTTAGCTGCATATCTGCAGTTAATTGCATTATTATTCTGCTTTCATAAGGTGCTGTCAGCCAGACAAAGAGTTTATATTTTAATATGACTTTAATTCCGGTGACAATAGAGAGCGATTTAATTAATGCCTGAAAGATGTTGTTTGTAATGAAAGTTAGCATGACATCACAGAGTCTTAGTCATCCTGACGTGCTGATTGGTCGACTAATTATCTGGTTCACCACGTTATTCATGAATGGTCTGTAACTATTTAACGGACTGACTGGCTCTGTAAAGTTTAATCCTCTGTTTAAGGTCACGTGTCATGACATTTTGCCCTAAACTGTTTCATTGAGTTAGTGAGAAAATATTTCTCAAGATAGTTTCCTGACTGATGGAACAACGTGACTAAATCAGTGACTTACCGTGCACAGAGAAGTCAGTTATTTCATATTTTGCCTCTCCTTCGCCTTTCTGTTGCAGTGACACATCCTCATTTATATTATGTTGTACAATTACCTCTCTGTTGCTAGGAGACATCTGGAGACATTTTCTGCTGGGTTGTTGTGGTCCTCAAGGTCTTCAGTGGGCAGACAGGTCTCTCCTGCCTGTGTATGTGTGATTATTGTAATTGTACAGTGACAGTCGTGACCGTCTTATGCCACACAAAGACAGAATTCAACATGAGCTGATCATTACTCCTGAGGCACATCTTGACATCTTTTTCCATTTCATTGTCTGCATTTGTCTTCAGCAGCTAATCTCTCTCTCTCCTTTCCTCTCTCTCTTCAATATTTTTTCCCATTTTTTTTTTCTCTCCGGTTTTCTCACCTTGTCAGTTTTACATATGCTGCTGCGTCTGCTTCAACCTCACCACACCCATATTTCTATCACCGCTGCTGGTGATGTTTTACCCACAGGCAGAGAAATTCATTCAAAGACATTTAAGGAACTGCATTTTAAAGAAGTCCTCGTGTCACAAAAGAAATGCAAAACAATCCTGAAAGCTTGATGTCTGTTTCTGCAACTTTTTCAATCCCTTTCATCAGATTTAATCTTCCTTTCCTTTCCCTTCTCTCTCACTCTGTTTTTTTTTTTTTAACTTTTATTTTTTTCCTATTTTTTGGTGTCCTACACATCATGACAGAATCTCAGCCATCATTTATAGACATTCAGGGCTCCCCAAAACATACATAGCATATGTTTTAATTTGTTTTCTTTATTAGCAGATTCAATAAATACAATGTAATGACACAAGTATGATGGTCCTGAAGGGCAAACCACAATGACAAACTGCAAAGCACACAAGCAAAAAGAAAGTCATGCAAAGAATAAAAAGTCCTACTGGAAAAGATGGGTACCAGTGTCCTGTATACAGGAGAGTTATGACACGCTTTGATGTTGCCACTCATGTGATCACATGCTACATAAGCCTGAATAGTTCCAAACGAGTGGAGGGCTGTCATGTTCTTCTATGGGACAGACACAGTGAGTATGGTATTGCATGGTAAATATCCAAATAAACTACACACAGCTGTTGTTGCACTACTGTACATATTGTTGTGTCAGATATGCTTTTGAGTACTGACAGGACTGCAGGACTTATTACTTTAAAACACAGGTGTCAAACATGCGGCACGGGGGCCAAGTCCAGCCCGCCAAAGGGCCCAGTCCGGCCCTTGAGATGAATTTGTGAAATGCAAAAACAGACATTAAGATATTAACAATCACTTTAGTTCAGGTTCCACATTCGACCAATTCAATCTGAAGTGGGTCAGAAAAGTAAAGTACTATCATAATAACCTATAAATACCCACAACTTCAATTTTTTCTCTTTGTAAATGTAAACATTTTTATGTATTTACACTAAAACAAAGTATAATTTCCCAAAAACATCTGGACAAATATGAAGATGTCTTCAGAAAAGTACGTTTACAGTTTACAGTACAGTTTAACAATATTCTTCCTGTTACTAAATGTTTTCTAGATCCACTGTGTCTGTCAGTTATAAGGAACATGTGGAAATGATAAACTGATGCATAATTTTGTTAAAATTACACTTATTTGTCAGTTTGTACATGTTTTTTGCATTGTCTGAAAAGATAGTTTGTAGATGTAAACATTTTCATTGTTTAATTTTACTTTTTTCGCTCTAAAACATAGAGAAAAGATTGGAGTTGACATTATTTATGTATTATTATGTTATTATTTCACTGGTCTGGCCCACCTCAGATCAAATTTAGTTGAATGTGGCCCCTGAACTAAAATGAGTTTGACACCCCTGCTTTAAAAAGTTACATTTTGAAGGCAAAGGTTTGTGTTAGCATCCGTAGTCTACTTATGTGAGTGTTGCTAACTTTACAAGTTCATTCATTCTGCAATTGTGCTGTACTTATAAGGAGATAATTTGCTATTTTTGTTTTACTAAAATAGGACTGAGATACAAGCAGAAAACAGTGGTTCACTCTGTGAATGTTGTGTGTCTGCCAAGCTCTGCTCTCCTGATAACACACACAAAAACAACTATAGCCAAGAGATAGCATAGCGGCTTACTTAGTATGCTAGCATTAGCATGAATGCTAAATACATTAAAAACTCAACATTACCAAATTCAAAAGAATACTTAAAGGGTGAGTTGGATCTTACAAACACCAAGTGACAGAAGTTTTGCCTCCTTTACCTCATGAATAATAACTTTAATGAACTTTTATTGGCAGACCTCCGCTCTACAGCAACTCCCCTCCTAATTATCACATGACCTCAGCTGATTAACTTAACCAAACACCAGCATGGTTCAACAAAACTACTAAAAGGAAAGTAACTGATAACAAAATTTGTAATAAGATTACCTTAACTTAAAAACTCTATAATTTGTGGTTATAGTGGTTGAATCTCAACAGCTGGACTTAAGTCGAACTAGCTAATTATAGGGCTCCAGCTGAAAATCCAACATAACAGTTGATTAAGATATAATTTTTATTCAAATACTAACACAAACCAAAGAAAACAGAATTTACAACATAAATGTCTGCTAATACAGGAAATACACTTGATAATTATTCCATGATTATCTTATATACTATCCACCATTTTTTCTAACAGGACTACATGGAATTGTCACAACTCTTTTTAACTATGGCTCTACTAGGTATCTGTCATGACCAGGATCTGGATGCTGATTGGCTTGTCTTTCTGACAGGAAGAGGAACAGTGCTTCTGTCCAATCAGCATTCAGATCCTGGTCATGGCAGGTATTGACCTTTTCTGGAAGGACCCTTTTCTTGTTTGCAGGATTTTCTTTTTCTTCTGTGTTTGTGTGTGTTTTTCTTGTTTTTGTAATTGTTTTTTTCTTGTGTGTGTGCTTATCTGTTTCTTGTGTGCTTTGCAATACAAGGCCGTGACACGTAATGAATACCATGCCTATTGACCTTTTTAGAAAAGGTATAAATGTGCACTGATTTTACTCTGTTGCATTTCTCTCTTTGATCTACACTCCCCCAACCCACCCCTCAACTTTTCACCTCACTGTTCCCTCTCTCTTTCCTCCCCTGTACCCTTGTCATTATATGGAGAGTACTTGTAGATTAAGATAATTACAAGCTCTAAAGTATTTAGTGGATAAATACATGCTCATTAGTTCTGCTTGCAACTAAGATATTTCTTTCAAGTGCTATCGGGAAATATTATTAAAAAAGGCAGAGTTCAGGGTTTTTCTGGCATCATACAGTATGTTTCTTTACCATCACCTGTGACTGTGTTCCATTCAACCTGATATTAAAACCTTAAAGTGACATCTTTTTCAGTCTAATATTTGCTAATAAATACTCTTCCACATGGCTTGGATATTGTCCTGTGAAATACAGCACACAAAATTATGATACGATGAACTCACAATGAAAATAGTTTATGCACGACTGAATCAGCACTGAGATTTTAACCTTTAGAAAATAAATACAGACTGTAATAATACACAGCACCGTTCCTCCATTGGTTTCCCTCTGCCTTTCTTTGTAGATCAAATTATTTGTATAATGTGTCCCAAGGCAGCAGGCTAATTTTCCCATTTACATTCTAGATCAAAAAAAAGTTGAAGAAACCCCCATTTTTCATGTTGTCGGCACCATTGATTAAAACATTTGTCTGCTGAAGTTTTACAACAAAGGCCTGGGGTCTAGAGGATTTAATAGAAGGGCAGAGCAACTTCAACTCAAGATGCTCTGTGGTAATGTGCATTAATCTGCAATGCAGCCAATGCAATTGTAGCTACAAAATGTTTCTGTTCCATGCAAATTGCTTTACTGGTTGTAACAGAAGCTCTGAGCTAGATGAAAACACACTGAAACTATCACAGTCAAACTTGTATTTTGTTAAAGATGTAATAGTGTCAGTAAAGGAGAATTCAGTCATTATCAATAAAAGTTTTAATTAAAACAGGAAACAACAAATTCTAATTAAAGCTGCAAGTGGCAATGAAAGGCCCTCACCTTGAATGTGTCTGATATAAATATGTCCATCATTATTCAGGGGGTACTATGGTGCCAAATTGCAATTTCTCCCATTGAATGGGTATAGGCATAGTATAGGTATAGTATTGATACCCCACTTGATACCCCACTAGATAACGTTCACCAATTTTGAGCTAATTCGGCAAAACTGCAAAAAGCTGCAAACGACATTGAAAGGCCCTTGCCCTGAATGTGCCCAGTACTAATGTGTCCATCATTCTGCAGGTGGTGCTATGGTGGTAAATTTCAGTCAGTCGTATTCAATGGGTATAGGTCTGGGAGATGACATCTATTCAAAGTCACATCAGTGTTGGTATGTCCAAACTGATGCAATTTTTTTAAAGGTAAATTTGTAGGGGCACGATTGTGCAAAATTTCAGTTCCTTCTGATAATTGGGTGTAGGCCTGGGAGATTAACAACTGATTCAAATTTGAGCCAAATTGATGATTGTTTGTTCGAGCTGAAGCAATTTTTTTAACAGTAAAATTGGAAAAAAAAAAAAAAAAAAACTTTGCATAGTTTGCAACCTCCTCGCACAAAACATTGACATCAATCCCAAAAATCTGGCTAGCTTTTGATGCCACACTTGTCTTGATAATGTACACTGATTTTGAGCTCAAGCCAAACACTCAAGGAGGAGATAATTAAAATACGTCAACAGAAAGGCTCACTCGCCATTTTGGAAATGTCAATCCAATATGGCGGACTTGCTGTTTGTTTAGGGGTGTGGCCACAATAATATTTTTTGTTCGTCTCCTGACAGTGAGTCTGTGAGGGCCCATGGGCATAATCCATTTCCACTTTTCAAGGTGGCACTGTCGCAAAAATGTTTTACCGACATCTACGAAACCTACGTGTAAATTCAATGTGTATGAAAGGTCTCGAGGTCCCCCATGTCACAGAGGGGTCCAATGTCACATGCCATGCATTTACACCCACATGACTGACCCTGACTGGGCGTTGCCCATTGACTCCTGTTCATACCAAGCAGATGTAAATAAGTAGTTTGTATACATGACATGGACATGCTCAGATAGGGCTCACTGCTGTGAATGTGAATATGAGTCAGAGTGGCAACAGTGGTCAAAGGTCACCAAGTCATGGCCACTTTCATCCCCATGCCTCCACTATGGACTCAATACGCCCTGCACCAGCATTACTTGGCTCAGGCCTAATTAGGTTAATTCTCATGGTATTATTCATTCACAACATATTCATATCTTAAGTGAGGGATGGCGGTCACTGGAGGGGTATGATGTGGCTGATTATTAATGTTCGGAAATGGATGAAAAGAAATGCACTGAGAAGAGAGAACAAAGCAAAGGGAGAATACAAGAAAAAACAAAACATAGTCATTGTCCTGCTTAAAAATTCATCTGTGGGAGGAAAAAAAAAGGCCGACTTTTCAAAGTGACAATTAACACTGTGGTTCTGCAAAATGTGACAGTGGAAAAAAATATATATTTCTAGATTATTCACCTTTTTTAAAAGTATTATCTCGATCCTGGTGGAAAGGGGACAAATGGAAAAACTTTGTTGTCATTTTGTGCAGTAATGGAAATCAGAACCTGAAACAAAGTAATAAAACCAAGAAGGAAAAAGAATAACAGTATATTCGGATTGTTTTGAAAATGCATCCATGATTAACCCTCAAAGACGTAAACAGCCACTAGGGACTGAAAACTGATACCAAATGATTATTAACTTTTGAACCACTAATCCTATAAATACACTGAAATAAATCAAGTAAAATGCAGCTTCTCAGCTTTTCTTTGATACCAGAAAGAAGTTTTGGTATCAATCTGATACCAAGTAAATACTGGGAGAGCATCGCCAATGCAAATACTTTTTACTTGAAATGTTGTGATCATTGAATAATTTTGTGATTTTGCCTTTAGTTAGTTGATTATGATAAAACAGGGCAAAGATTTTAGGCAAATAGACATGTTTTGGTTTTTCAGTAACTAACTATAATATAAAACAATTTAACAGTACAAAAATTTAATTTGTGGCGTTACCACAGTGGGAATGACTTCAGTATGCTGCAGTAAGTAAGCTCCACATAGCACTTCTCTTTCTCTCCACCATCATGGGCTGCTCTCAGTCAGTGCTCTGACTCTGGGGGGGGGGGGGGGTGTGCCGGAGAGAACATCAGGGAGAGAGTGAGGGGGCCACTGTTCGCAGACAGACAGTTTTGGAGACATGCTGCGCTTGCATGAACTCTATGAGGTCATTTGAGTACTTCGCTTGACGTATAGAAGAGAAACTGCAACAAAAGTATCGATCTGATGCTGATACTCATCTTGGTATCAATACTATCAATATTTAGATCAATGCACCCAGCCCTACCAGATATGACATATTTGGACGTTCAGAGGCTCCATTATAAACTTAGAAACACTACCATGCTCAGCAAAATTCATTCACTAATAAAACCCATGTAGTTTGACACATGATGCCTATTTTTATGACACATTTAGCTGAAAAAGTCTCTTTTTTTCTTTTTTCTTTTTTTTTAGGTTTTCTGTTTGGACATGAAAAAAAAATAGTGTAAGCTTTTATGAACATCTGCATGGAAAATACCTGATGATGATTATATGATAAAATGGTAGTATTATAAGTCAATTAAAAGTAGCAAAATAGTAGTAGAAAATATTATAATAAACTGTAATAAATTGCATATAGATGTTATGTGTTGCCCAAAAAATAGTTCTAGGTGTTTGAGGGTTAATAGTATCACAAACGTCTCCGGGCCTTCAGGTTTTTGTTTGGCATGTATTTGTCTGATTCTGTTTCTCTTTCTGCCTCAGTATTTCTTAATCTATTTTCCCTCTCTCGTTGTGTTTGTCTTCGTCTCTTCTTCTGTCTCTCTCGGTCCTTTCTTCCTGTGGAGGCATATCCTCTCTGCTTGATTGCTCTCTTCTGATTTCTTCTCCTTGGGTGGTGTTTGTCAGGAGTAGAGAGGCTGCAGGGGTATGTGTGAGGAAGAGTCAAAACAACCAAACTCTGTCTTTCACTGATTTTGACACATCCGAGTCTGCTGATTGTGTTTGTGTGCGCCTGCCTCGAGTTTTTTTTGTTTTTTTTTTTCATGCTGTTCAAGAACTTGTCAAGTATGAGGTTTGTTTTTCGCTGGAGCTCAATCATCAGTCATCAACCACCTGCACAGACCAAGCTTCTCCACAACCTTAGATCCCACGCAAACAGGTCTGCGTTAATTTGAAAATGTGTGAAGAGCTAATATTGGACTAAAATATTTAGACTCATACCAGGCTTCTATTTCTGGACTTAATCAACTTAATCACAATCCTACAGACACTCTTCTCCTGTCCCGTCTTTCTCTGGAGCTACAGTACTGTGCAAAAGACTCAGACCACCTTTAGCTTTGTTGTTTTTGTAAGGTTGAAATGAACATATATATTTATTCCTCATTCTCTTCTCTTCAGATACAACAAGAAATTACAGGAAATATGTGCACAACCTTAAAAGACACAAACTGAACTAAATGGGTTTTAAGAGTTAAAGTCATTATTTATTGTGACTCCTAACCCCATGACAAGAAACACAAACAGCTAGAAACATCTGACATGTTGAATGAAACGTCAGAAAATAAAAACAGTAAATCTAAACAAATGAGTTACAGACATGCTAAGATATCATTAAATATTACTTCTTTGGTTCAAAGAAGCTATTTCCTGATTTCTTAGATTTTTGCATAATTATCACTTAAATATTTTAGCTCATCAAACTATAATATTTGACAAAGGTGACTTGAGTAAATAAAAAAAAAAAATCTGTTTTTTTTTTGTTTTGTTTGTTTTTTTTTGTTTAGGTTTGTAAAAGTTGTGTTTGAAATGTTGAGTCTTATTCTGTATTTATGTTAGTATTGACTGGGTTTCAAACTTATTATATCATTGGTCTTTGTCCAGTGATTTATTTTCCAATTTTTTTCACAATCATTCTTATCTTTTAGGTCCTGATTGATTAACCTTGGAGCACATTTGTTGTATCGTGTCTATAGTCAGCTCATATGTTGGTTCCATGTTCCATGTCATTTGCCAATTTCCAGATCAGGTGTGCTGCCATTTAAGGGTCAGTTACGTCAGTGTTTCCCAACCAGTGTGGCACAGCACATTAGTGTGCCATGAGAAGTCATCAGGTGTGCCGTGGAAAAGGATCCAATTTCACCTCATTGGTAATGTGTAAGTGAGCAGTGTGTATATACGACTGCACCAGCGATCCACTCCACAACAACAGTCTGGTGTTAACGTTTAAAAATAAAAAAAGAGTGAAAGTGAACCG
This sequence comes from Ostorhinchus rueppellii, assembly GCA_030068375.1. Taxonomy (NCBI): domain Eukaryota; kingdom Metazoa; phylum Chordata; class Actinopteri; order Kurtiformes; family Apogonidae; genus Ostorhinchus; species Ostorhinchus rueppellii. The sequence goes on along the minus strand of JAQQZY010000006.1, from coordinate 21,728,408 downwards.
GCCCTGATGCGGTGCATTCTGTTGATGAAGCCCCCCCCCCCCACTAGTGTTGTGTGGATTAACGAGTTACCCGTGAACTGCGAGTGTCGGATTGGGCAGGGGGAGATATGCCTCCCATACTATTATACAACGGAGCTCAATCCAGGGGTCTGTCTGAGGTTTCAATGACACTCCCCTCCAGAGATGTATAGTAACAAATTGGAACCACTTAACTACTGTACTTAAGTACTAAAATGCAGTATCTGTACTTTTTTGGAGTATTATTTTTTTCTCCTACTTCCACTTTTACT
>JAQQZY010000006.1:21678149-21689897 GCA_030068375.1 Ostorhinchus rueppellii | reverse complement strand
GGGTTCCAGAGCCCAAGCTGTGTGTGGAGGTGAGCCCGACTATATCTAGCCGGTACCTCTCAACCTCCCTCACAAGCGTCGGCTCCTTCCCCCCCAACGAGGTGACATTCTATGTCCCAAGAGCTCGACTCCGTACCTGAGGACCAGGTCATCGAGCCCTCTGCCTATGACTGTCACCCGATCCACACTGCACTGGGCCCCTATGAAACGCTCGGTGGGTGGTGAGCCCTCCAGAGGGCGGGCCCACATGGCACTTTCGGGCTGAGCCCGGCCGGACCCCGTGGGCTGAGACCCAGCCACCAGGCGCTCGCATATGAGCCCCAACCCCGGGCCTGGCTCCAGGGTGGGGCCCCGGCTGCGCCATGCCGGGCGGCGTCACGGTCCTTGATTTTCTTTTTTTCATGAGGGCTTTTGAACTGTTCTTTGTCTGGCCCATCACCCAGGACCTGTTTGCCATGGGAGACCCTACCAGGGGCATGAAGCCCCAGACGACACAGCTCCTGGGATCATTCGGGCACTCAAACTCCCCCACCACGTTGAGGTGGCAGTTCAAGGGGGAGAAAAATATTTTTTTATGTTTCTATAATGGTTAATCCACCAGCATATGCCAGAACTTTTATCCAAACCATATCTTTAATGCTGAAATATAAATATTGTTTCTATCCATAAATTTTCAAATTTAATATTTTCCAAATATGCAAAGGGAAATGCAGCAACAAAAACTATTTTTTTATGAAGTTGTACAATTCCAGTTATTATCTTGCATTCCTGTGCAAAACTACATAAAAACAATGGCAACAAGAATGCAAACTGTTATCTGCACCAAAGGTGGACACACTGAATATGGACATTTATGGTTATTATTTGTCAACAAGGACTATTATGTTATTCCAACTGGTTATTTTCTTAATGAATAACAATGAAATTGTTCATTTGAAACAAGATTTTGATAAACTATGAAGTTATTTATGTGTTCCTGTTTTCATGACAGGTGGTCTAATAAATTTGTTCAGCACCGTATGTGCCAAGTTTGAAGTAAATTGAAATAAAATTGATGTTTTTATGGCCATTTCAAATTTTGTCTATTAATAGTAAATGGAACAATAAAAAAGATTTGAAAGATGCAAAAATTGTGAACTTTGTCCAACTTTTCCCAAAATGTAATGATCGCTATTCTGGGTCACTGGCGATCTATAAACCTGATTTGATATGAATTGAACCAATAGTTTTGCTGCTGCAGACATGTGAAATGTCCATGAAAAGTGAAAGGGGGGGGGGTGTAAAAAAAAATCATAAAATAAATAAATCATAAAAAACGTAAACTTTAACCTACTGTTCTCAAAATGAAATCAAATCTTTTCTGGGTCACTGGTTATGTTTAAACCCAATTTGACAGTAATTTAACCAGTAGTTTTTCTCTCTCCTTCAGGAGGTAATAACAGACTTGCTGTTCAAATAATTTCCTGTAGTAATTCACCCGGTGTCATGCTTCTTCTTTCATTACAGGGAAGTTTTGACCGGTTCAATGCCAGGATTTGTGGAGAGCTTTTAAGTGTTTTGGCTTCATACCAAGTTTCCTCACAAAGCTTTAGGAGCCCTATAAAATATCCTGAAATGTGAAAAAGAAAGTAATGAGGAGGCTAAGTTCACTCAGGCAGGGATGATCTGTCGTCATGAAGTCGGACAGTATGTCTCACTGATCACAGACGTACGACTAAATCTAAGAGACAAACCTTATTCAAAATGTGTTTGTAAAGCAATGTTTATACCTGGGGTGTCGATGGGGGGGACATGACCACTTCATGTGGGAGGGGACATATAGCAGTGGCGGGGGTTCAGCGGATACAGGCTAGAAGTTGTGAACATTTCTTGTAAGATTGGTTGTGTAAGAGAGGCATTAACCCCTTCATGCATGAATTTTGAGAAACTTCGTTGAGATTTTTGTCCTGAGTGATTTTATTCCTCTTTAGGCATGAAAAAAATCAATACAATTGAATTGTTTAATGTTTAATGAGCCTATTTTCCATGGAGTTACACAAATGTCCAATCAGCTGGACACCATATGTTACATTTTTAAAGCAAATAAATATGTATTTAAAACCATCATCAGAAAGTAATTAACTGTGTGAAAGTTATGAAATAAAAATATTTTTAATGCAGATAATTTGATGTTTTGTCACATTTTCACATACTCTAATACTAGTTATTACCCACTTCCTGGAGATAATATGCAAGGAAAAAAAAACAACTTTTGTTTGACAAAATTGTTACTTACAGTCTTATAACAATTAGCAATTGATTTCCACTCAAACATGGTAGTGTAGATCAGGTTTATGAATATCAGCACAGTTGCAGTGATGGTATGAAGTGAAACCCATGAATATACACTAGAACAGCTGTAGAAGAGTGTCCACTGTACTGACCACTGTGCATGAAAGGGTTACTGTTGGGAGTCGGACGTTGAAAGTATGTTAAGTTTCAGTTTAGTTTCATGCTAGTATAAGTGATAGTTGTCCACACTCCCACCTACATCCCTGACAGATAAGACAAGACACTGAATTTTATGAAGGATCCTAATGTTTACATTTCATGGGGCCCACAGTTGCATCACCACACATTCACTGTCAGACATTTCATCTTTCATTGATTAATCAGTAGTGTATCAGCATAAAGTATTTGGTCAGGTTTTCTCACAGGAGCTTGATATAAGTGGTGCGATTTGCTCATCAACCAGTAGCTACCGCGTGATTTCATAGAATGCCTTTTTTTTTTAACTACATATCCATTCCTCTTCCATTGTTATTCCTCTCTCCAGTTCCTTTTATGTCAACAGGAACTTCCACATTAAGGTCTCAGGATGAACACACAAATCCGTGCACACAGGAGCCCATCAGACATCTGTCTTCCACGAATGATAACAGCATGGAATAGAAGACAGGAACAAATAGTTTGATTGGCTGATTAGTACAAAATGAGAAGCTGATTGGTTTATTAGCATGTTGATCAGCTCTGAAGAACCTCTCCTGGTGGGAACACAGCTCCTAAGCATTTAAACTTGGCCTTTTCACCATGTTTTAACTATGTAAATACAGGATGTGGGAAGTCTTTCTTCATTTTGGTTCTATAAAAACAGATCTGTGATTAAACAGAGACATGAAAAGCATCGTGGATCAAAAAATACAAGGGAAAACATTATAAAAAGTGTGAGCTTATTGACCTTGACAGAAGAAAAACCTGTCTTTTTGATTTATAAAGCTTGTTAATTTCTGTTAACAACTAACAGCACAACTGAAAAATGAAGGAAAGAGCTAATCTTTAACCTCTTTCTTCAGTTCTTGTAAAGCACTTGTAAAGTTGTGCCTATATGTCAAAGTGATCGATTTACATCATCCCACTGTCAGCAATAAGCACGCCACCAGTGGGACTACACACCCACTGGAGTGCACTGATTATGAGCCTTTGTCAACTTGGAGACAGCAGCAGTAATGGGAGTGTATAGTTCTTATGAAATAGAGTTGAGGTTTCCTGTGGTGGTGCCAACACCTCCTCTCTGGTTTTGTACAGAACTGTTAATGTCTGTATGTTTCACTGACTCTTCTAGAATAAGAAATCTTCGTCACCCACCTCTTATCAAGGGGATGACTCATATACACAAAGGATGACTCTTATTGTCTTACTTTACTCAACAGTTGAATAAGTTTTATGGTGATTTTATTTAAATATTGCAAGCCAACAATGAGAAAGTACTACAAACCCTTCAGATGTAATGCAAGCTAATGTAATCCAATAAAATATCACAAACAGCCTCAGAAATTAGCATAAAGCTGAGTAAACAAATTCACATCATGGTGTCAGGATGCAAAACTGCACATAAATGTTTCAAAGCTATTGCAAAACAAGCCCAAATTAGAAAAAAATAAAATAAAATATGGCAAATGTAAAAGATAAAAGTATGGATTAAATGTTGTAAAATGCTTTGCCTACATTCCAGTCGACCTATGAACCCAACCTGCTTCCCACCAGATCTTCTACTTGCTTGTTTTCAACCCTCCACCTCATCAATCTCTCTTCAGCCCTCTCCTTTTCCTGGTGTCTGTGCTTCACTACCTGACTTACATGCGTACTGATGTTCGGATATTTTGACCGCCTTTCAATCTCAGCTTCACCCAGTTCGTTGCTCTTCACAGCTGGATCTCCAAACTCGTCTGTTCAGCAAAATCCTTGCCTGTTCCTGTCTAGTATCCTGTTCTCCACCTAAAAACAGCACCATCTGATCTTTACTAAGCCTTGTCTTGTCAGTGTATGATCTTAACAATATGTGCTCATACTTGTGTGTTTTGCAAGGATACATACATAAGATCTGTCTTGTTTCACTATTTATCAAATGGAAAGACCAAAGTAAAACTGACAGTTTTTCTTACGCTGAAATTCAAAAATACATTCAGTTATACAGAAAGAGCTAGGGCTGGGTGTATCGATCTAAATATCAATCGTATCGATACCGATGTGAGTATCAGTATCGAATCAATACTAGCTTAATGAAATCAATACTTTTGTTGCAGTTTCTCTTCTATACGTCCAGCAAATTACTCAAATTGGTGTGAGTGTAGTATCTCTCCAAATCTGTCTGTCTGTGCAAACAACACACACCTCTCTCTCTCTTTCTCTGCTGCTCTCTCAGGCACACTTTGCCTCCCCCCACCCACCACCATCACCACCACCTGTTCTGCCAGACACTGGAGAGTCAGAGCACTGACTGAGCGCAGCCCATGATGGCAGACAGAAAGAGAAGCTCTGTATTTACTGCAGTGCACTACATTGTTGCTTTTGTTTACTTATTTTGCACAGCTGATTTGCTTAATTACCTCTGCCAAGGTCATATCTGTTTGTTTGCGTTCAAAATAACTTAAAAAGTTCTGATGGATTAGGAGGAAATTTTCAGGAATTGTTAGAAATGGGATGAGGAAAAAATGATTACATTTTGGAGGTGATCCGGATCACCGTCTGGATCCAGAAATTTTTTAAAAGGATTCTTTATCATTGTGAGATAGGGCATGATGGTACTGAGTTGCATATGAGGTCAGTCAGCGCCATCTAGTGGAGGAAAGTATAAACACTACCTTGACGGAGGTCTACAGTCTCCGAGTGCTTTTGTAGTTACTGACTATTTCTCACAAATATCTGTGTGTAATGGAAATTATTTTTTGTTGTGTTGTTGACATTGTCATATTTACATTTTTGTAACATTGTTACTTTTTGTTATTTAGCACTAGTGACTTTTTCTTAAACAATTATGTGTAGTAAACACTAAAAGGGAATGATTTGTATTATTTTTATATTGTTAAATTGTTTTATATTATGCTTAGTTTAAAAAAATGTTTATTTGCCTGAAGTCATTGCCCTGCATTTTATCATAATCATAATTGACTATATATAGGTATAATCACAAAATTCTTATTTTACATTTCAAGTAAAAAGTATCGATAGCGGTATTGGCGATACTAGCCTGTATTTACTTGATATCAAATTGATACCAAAGTTTCCAGTATTACCCACCCCTAGTAAGAGCACAAACAGAAAAAGAGAAACAGTCCATGTGAAAAAATACCAGAGGCCATGAGTAACAGTTCATTACTACTGACTCTGTTGAAGACCCGACATGTTTATAAAAACACACTCTTAACAGCTGTAATGAGTGTGTCAGTCCTGTTTGGTTTTGTGACATAAATTGCAGGTCTTTGACAGCTCTCCATTCAGAGTTGAGCTTCTCTCCTTGTCTTATCAGTTAACCACTATTGAGTCACACATGGCAAGGATATTGAACGGTGAGTCCTTCCACCTTCCTATAACACACCTGTTATAAATTCTAATAGTACTTTTATGACCCTGTCCCCATGACCTTGCAAATGTACAGTACATCACACAAGTCTGTAATAACTTCTACCAATAACTCATCCAAAAGCTACATGTTGTCGAGTCTATATATGATTCACACCAATGTGTTTTTGGTAAGAGCCATGTTTTAAATACAGAACCAGGACAGAATCAACAACGTTTGACTCCACTCCTGCTTGTGAATATTAGAGGAAGCTTAGACTTGAATGTAGAGTCGTGACCTGGGCCATTTGTTTCCAGTCAGAATAATTTCAATGTAACAAAAAACAGTGGATTAGCTGATAACAGAGGCTCCATACACGTAAAACCCAGTTATGAACATAAAACAGTGTAGGTAAGATAACATTTGGAATCATCTCTTCATAATGCAATCTTTGTTTTTGTTCTTCTTTGGATCGTTAAGTGAAATTTTGTCGACTATATCATAATACTGGAAGGTCTCAGAGCGTCTGTTTGTTTGTGTATCTGCACAATTCTGAGAAACTGAGATGTTCTTAACTGGCTAATTTGCAACCTACAGTTGAGGAATAGTCCCATCTCCACGTGAAATATCTCTGCAAGTTGATAGGACCAGTATTTTGGGAGATATTAGTTATTTTGGAATACAATAGCCTTACAATAACATTGCTCAGTTGACCAGAGACACAGTACCGTGTTGCATGATGGGAAATGTTGACTGGAAACGCAGTAATTTGCTGCATGACGGGACATGAAGTTAAAAACAGGACATGACGACAGATTTACTAGCTTCAGACCCTTGATGTTGGTATTAATATGACCCGTGGCTCCTCACTGGCCAACGTGTTAGTAGTAAATACGACCCTAGTAGAGAAGTAATACTTGTACTGTTGGAACTGCTTAGTGTTAGAGGTGTTTGTCCCATTGGTCTTATTATTATTCATGACACATGCTTGTTTTTGTGGTTACGTGGATGTGGAGAACACATATGTGGTGGTGGTGCAGTGGTTAGCACTGTCACCCCAAAGCAAGAAGGTCCTGAGTTCAGTTCCACCACCAGGAACATTTCTGTGTAGAGTTTGCGTGGCCCTGTGTTTGGGTTCTCTCCAGGTACTCCAGCTTCCTCCCACCATCCAAAGACATGCACTGGTAGGATAACTGGTTAATCCGACTTACCCATAAGTGCGACAGTGATTGGTTGTTCATCTCAAGAAAATGAAACTTAGTTCTCAACTAACTTACCTGTTTAAATAAATTAATTGCTACAACTATTTGGTAACATTACCATGGTAACATAGCTGCAGGCAGCCATCTGCCTATGGTTCTACCAGAGATGTGCATAAATTAGATTCGACAAATATTTATTTGATGTTTTGAGTATCCAGTTTAGGGTACAGACACAGATTTCAATCACTCTTTGAACTTTGTTCTTTTATGCAGTTTTCTTTGTTCTAAATAAAATAAGCTATCAATACTGATATTGATATCCTTTCTTTAAAGTATATATTAATGTGGGAAACACTAATCTCAGTGTGTACCCTTAGAGCAGTGGGTCTTAGGCTATTTTTCAAGACCCAAAACATCCATTGTATTTTTCCTCAGGACCCACATAAAAACTACATTTTGAAGTTCCTTGATGTCAGTATTTTCATCGAGCTCTCCATCATCTCTTCTTACCGTGTCCTTTTACATCTTACCTCCTTGTGTCTTTTTCATCATTTTCACCTTCTACATTATTTTCATCTTGTTGCATGTTTGACTTCAGCATCATTTTCAGGTCTGTTTTGTCTTATTCCATTCTGCTCTGTGTTTCAGATTGGTAAGCATTTATCAACTCCAGAGAACACTCTTCTACTGTTTGCAAAATCAATTCACATATCATACTTTGTTATGCACCTTACTTTGATCATAGCCAAGCTAATGAAAACAGCCCCAAAACATAACACAGCATTGGAAAGTTTCATTTATACTGTTTTGAAACATTTTTGTCCTCATATTTTGGAACGATGCAACAACCTCTAAAGCATGACAACTTCATCAGCACACCACTTTGTTCTGACACCATCAGTCTTGTTCATATTCACCTCTTCTACTCCACGGGGTATTTTCACACAACATACCCAAGTCCATACCGTACTTGGATATAATCACACCTTTCCAGCAGATGTTGTGTTCACAAGCACGTACCGCACCCATGCCCAAGTAGGAGTGGGTGTTACAGGGTCGAAGCAGTACGTGGCGAAGAAGACAAACCCTTACATCATCAGCTGAGGGACTGTTCTGTTCACAGGTTACACGTGTTTATCTGCTAGCCTGTTTGAGGCAAAGTGAAGAAGAGCAAGCTTTGTTATCCCTGATATATCACTGAGTAGTTCGGCCGATAAGGCGAGAATGTGCTGCGCAGATCTGAGGCTTTTTCAGGAGACGACAGGAGCATCATCTATGGTCTCATGGTGATTAAGTCTCTTCTTCCATTGTTGGAGTGGTGATTAGGTCACTTCCAGTCTTGGGTACGGATCACTGTCACTCAGCAACAAACCGTTCTGGAGTCTGTACCCAGGACTACCATCTCAGTTGGACTTGGGTACAGTACTCAAGCATGGAACGGTTACATTCCCAATGATACCATTAAGTGGACTTCGGGGTCAGAGTCTTATTTTTATTTTACAGGGTGAGGCCTGAGGCTCATGGTGACAACCCCAGTGTGAGGCTTGGCTCCATGTTTTCCATCCTGCCTGCTCTCTTTGTTTTTCCTCTCTTCTTCAGTGAAACCATTTGGTTTCTCTGGTGCTAAATGGCTGTGGGTGTGGCTACAGCGGCAGAAGCCACAGTCTCACGCTCGCTCCCAGCCTCGCTCCACCAGCACCACCTTCTCTTTTGTTTGCTCACTTTTTGTTTAGTTATGCATCCATCACATTGACAAATCCAGGCACACACTACAAAACTGATAATACTGGTTACATATAGGATTTACTTTATTATTAAGTCTTCATTGCAGCACCATTTAACTAATAAATCCTGTTTGTCTGCTGCCATCCTCCTGAATTTGTTTGCTTTGTCAAGGCTCCACTGGCTGGTCTTGACACTCATATTGAGTTGTACTCCGAGTCCATATCATGACTGTGTCCTCTTCGCAGACTGAGCTGTGTAGACTCATTTGTGGATTTAAAGCCTCCACTGTGGCCAAACCCAGAGGAATCTATTTCAAGCTGCAGCATATATCCCTCTGACAGCGATCCTTGCACATAAGAACCCATAATCCATCATTAGCAGTTGAGGACTGTTCATAAATAAGTTTCTTATCCTTTTCAGGAGAAGCTTTAGTGAATGATATAAAGTATAATTTGACTCAACGTACCTAGGAGGTCTGCAAAATTGCTTAAAGGTGCAGCATATCAGCTCTGCCAACTGTTCAGCAAAGCATTTTCCTTTAAACTTATGCACCTCAATAAAAGGGGCTTTTGGTGTTATATTTCTATGGATTCTTTTGGTTCATTTGTCTTACTTCACTTAACCCAGAGCTAGTGGAAACGTCGAAATGAATTGTTCTCTACATTCAACCTTTTCTAATTTATCACTGTTTATTATAATTTCACCTTATGCATTTTGTGGTTTTGGGTGAAAATTTTTATTTTATTTTATTTTATTATTTTGGATTCACCTGATCATGTAGATGTTCATAGAAGTTCAAAGGTTATCATTATTTATTATTATTTAGCTTCCAAGGAGGGCTGGTGATAGTCACACACTAAATAGTAAAATATTTGGCTGCAAGAATAAAATATGCATCAGTTTCATAAAAAGTTGACACCTTGTTGGTAGTATTAAACTATGAGAATAAATGCAGACAAAAAAAAAGAAGAAGTTCAAAGATTATTATATCAAAACAGGAAACTGAAGAAAAAGTCAACTTTTGCACCAACATATATCATTAACTGAACATCTAATGAAACATTCATACTACTGTACATGGGTTTTATGAGTGAATCCAAGTGGTGTCAAATCAGAAGAACTGCTTTTTTTTTAACATGATTTACTTACATGTATTGATAACAATAGTAGCTCAAAAAATTATTCAACATTTCATATCAGTCGATGCGTTTGGCCGCTGGCAGCTGTTCGAGGCTTTGAGGATTAAAATATATAAATCATGAAAATCACATAAGTAAAAAAAAAAGTGTTCTAATTTATTTACATTTATAATTAAAAGATGCTCTTCATATTAACCTAACCTTCATATTAAACTGTGAACAACATGCAGTGCAGGTCTACCCACTAATGTTCACCTTCAGAATAAATAAGACTAAAATAGTTAATGGAATAGAACAAGGATGACCTGGTGTGCATAGGTGTGTTTCATGGGCACTAATGGAGCTGTTTAAATGGAACACATTAATATCCAAAACAGCGTAAGAACCTTTCTGCAGCCACCATTTCAACATTCCTGCCAAATGACTGCTCAAGCAGAAGGACTTTAATAGAAATCCCATACTTAGCCATTCCCATTTGTTGCCTATAACTATGTAGTCATGGCTGATGTGCAGCTGGCTGGAGAACATGGAGATAGATGGGTCTTAGAGGAAGATGGATGGCTTCACATAGTGTTGCTGAGCGTTGGGATTGTTCCTGAAGTGTTTATGAGGGTAATATCTATCAGGTGTAGGAAGATTGATTAGAGGTTTCTAATGAGAATAAACATGTCTAACAACTTCTTTTATAATTGCTTACGCTCTTTTTGTCTTCACCCCTTTCTTTCTCCTTCTAATTTCCTGTCATCTTCCTTCTGTTGTTCATTTTATATTGTAGTCCCGAAAGCCGTCCGTTCAGGTACATGCACGCTTATCTTTTATAAAAATGAAACAGAGTGCAGTTTATCATTTATCATCACGTAACATTAAATTCCCTGTCTGTCACTTTAATAATAACGCACATAGGTAAGTATAAAGTATAATATCGCAATAATACACTGCTGTATTTATCAGTGGACACATGATGTGGGTCCAGGTTTAGGTCTAATGAGACTAATATTACACTGATCAAGATTAAACTGTATTTCTCTGTGATATTGTGGTACAGTGGCTGTTCTGAAGCAAATTACTTTTCAGATGTGGAGCCTTTTTTATCGATTAAGGGGTGTTTTTGCATCCGCACCTGCTAAATTTTCCAAGCATTTGCGAGGCTCAACCGCAGTAGATCATTCAGCTGTGGTCTGAAATAAATGAAAAAAACAGTATAGTGCTGTAACTCCACCGTTTACATCCTGAACTGAGAACTGAAGCATGTTTTTCTGGCTCTGGTATCGTGTTTAAAGGGTGAATTGTACAGCAGGGGAATACAAGAATGTACACACACGGGCTAGAAATTACTTGTAAGAAAGATGGCAGAGAGCCTGAAGACAAACAATAAGAAGTAGCTTTACCTTGAGAAATATATGTTTAACCAAAGCAGCGAAAGAAAACTGTGTTAAGGTGTTTACTGTGCAACCCCAAAGGGAAACATTCCAAATTCCTAAGATGTTACTAATTTGTCTAAGGCTGGAAAAAATCAAAGACTCTGACTGTGACTGAAATTCACTGGACAATGTTTAAGTGTTAGAACTACACAAAAGTGTCAGAAGTAAGCTTTGCTATGTTTATTTATTTTATTGCTAAAGCAGTAAGACACATGATGCTGCATCGAGAATATACCTAAACAAAACAGCATTTAAACTTACAGAAAAATTACAGTAAACAGTATCAATTTGTAATTAAAGCCGCAAGCGGCGGTAAAGGGCCCTCGCACCTGCGGCTAGAGGCGGGGCATATTGTCACCCGATCCTGTTGTCCTTTTCTTTTTGTCCAAGTCAGATGCACAGCCCCATCAAGTTTCAGGCAAAAGGTATGCATATATACCACA
>JAQQZY010000006.1:21605596-21616066 GCA_030068375.1 Ostorhinchus rueppellii | reverse complement strand
TTGTCTCTATATGTCAGCCCTGTGATGAACTGGCGACTTGTCCAGGGTGTACCCCGCCTTCGCCCTTCAGTAGCTGGTATAGGCTCCATGTGACCCACATGACCCTAGTGAGGATAAAACGGGTTCAGAAGATGAATAGATGGATGGTATCCAGCTGAGTGGACATTTTTGTAACGCCATTAAAAATAAGTTCATAAAAACGATGTGTGTGTGTGTGTGTGTGTGTGGGGGGGGGGGTCTTGATTAAGGTTTTCATAATACATGCATGACAGGGTTAAATTCAATCCACGGGCCAGATCAGAACCTGTGAGGGGCCAGTTTTGGCCCTCGGGCCTTATGTTTGGCAACCCTAGTGAAGCACAAGTTTCAGGTGTATGCATATCTGCTGTAACTGTCATTTTCATCGGAGTGGATGATAATAAGGCACTTTAAAGTGCATAATAGCTCCGGTCACACAGAGACACTTTGTACCTATGGGAGGCTTTATCTTTTTAATGTTCATCTCGGGGTCCCCAGACCTCCCTTTGAGAACCTCTAGCTGTGTCGGTTCGTGTCGGTTACCTCTCCCAGGCAAACGCCCAGGCGATGGCATCACGCGCAGTCGTCATAATAACGCATCTTTTATTACCAGGCTGTAATCCCAGAGCAGCCGCTTGTCAATAGACGGAGCAGGACGCGGACGCAGAGGAGGGGAGGCGGACTGGATGGAGCTGGTAGGCGGATCACCTCCCGGGACGAACCGCCGCACAGTGTGAAAGTATCACAACTGCAGGAGGATCCACATCCTCAGCCGTGGTGGGTCAGAGCGCGTTTAACGGCAGGAGAAAACAAAAAAACACCAAGAATTTAAGGCTGTTTTACAAAGAAGTCTCATCTTCCTGTGTCTCCGAGGCGTGTTTTTTCTTTTTTTTCCCTTCTTCTTCTTCTTTTTTTGTGACCTATAATAACGCCTCTTCTCGCTGGCTGCCATCCGTCTGTTGTCCGGCGTCTATCCTTGGAGAGAACGACGCGCAGACAAGAGAGAGGTCAAGACAAAGTCACTTCTGTGGCTGAGAGGAAGGAGATCGGCTGTTTGGAAGGAAAGAACCCGTTTGATTTTGCAGTTTCTTTGTACTCTTGTTATCCAATTCCATACCTGGAAGACCTTGAGGCGGATAATAATAATTAAAAAAATAAAAATAACCCACCAACCGCAACTGTAGTGGATTATTCTAGTGGAGGACATGACTAATGACCGGTGCCAAACACATGCAGACAGCTCTGAATAAGTGAGATGTGATGTTCGGACAGGGATTCCGGCTCTGAATGGGGAAGAGAGAAGAGCATCCATACTAGATCCTAATGTGGAGAGCAGCTGAGTAGCCCACCGACGCGACCGTGCACCGGTTAATCGAGTCAAAAGTCGTTTACCCACCCGCACTTTTCATTGCTTTTCATCCACTATTAAACTAACCAGAGGATCCGGGCTGTGTCGACCCAGACGGTTGGATATTTGGCATTAAATGACCGATGAACGGAGTCTTTACCTAAACGTGGGGAGCTCATGTGGAGACCAAATGAGTGCGCAACGCGGTGGTGCGCCGGTTTGACGGCGTTTTTTGCACGCTCAAATCCCTGTCCCGGTGGATCTGTAGTGGACGTGGGTTTCATATAGGTTACCGGCTGCACCTGCAAACACACATACATGCACACACGCACATGCACACACCTGTCAATTTAATGTAAAGTCAACAGGAACTCAATCTGAAACGCCTTGGTAGCCCCGCCACCCCTCCAGGAGCCCCACAGGGTGGCCAGCCGTGCGCGACGCAGGACAAAAAAGAGAAAAAAAAAGTGGATATGATGTCTTATTTGGTTTGAAAAATTGCCTGATCGGTGGAGGATTATTTAAGAAATTGTTTGTTCTTGTGAGTTCTTCACCTGGATTGAAAGTGGGGAGATAACCAGAGGAGAAATACCCCTTCACCAACCGGAGAGGAGGAGAGGCGGACGCGCAGGTATGGCTATGACAGCCTTTTTATCTACTTTTCTCCTCTGTCCAGATTGTCTCTCACATTCCCCCCCTCTCCCTGCGCTTTCTGCATCTTCCACATTCGCAGCGAATCATTTACAAGAGGTTGGCTTGTAATTTAAGAGGACCAGAGTTGAGAGCAAACACACACACATACACACACACACACACACACACACACACATACACTGAGGCAGAAGAGAAGGCAGATGGGGAGATAATGGCGCTGGTGTTTTCTCTCCCACACGATTTAGAGATGGTGATATCCTTTCTCTAGATTAACGACAGGAGGGACGGAGGGGAGGGGATGTGGATGCGGATGGGAGGGAGAGAGAGAGAGATGCTGAGGGGGTGCAAAGCATGAGAAGTGTGAAGAAAGCGGATGGAAACAGATGACTAGGTGAGGTTGGGAAGAGATGAGGAGACATGGGTGAAAATATGCAGGTGGATGAAGCGGCAGGGGAAGGAAGAGAGTTGGAGAGTTCAGACAGGGAAAAAAAAGAAAGGGAGGAGAAATGGATGCAGAAGAAAAAAGTGGAATAAGAGAGAGGGTGGGAGGGGAGGGGGGCTGGAATATATTAAACTGGGGGAGAACAGAGAGAAGTTGAGTAGTTGGGGAAGACAGAGGAGGAGGGGGGTATTGATGAGACAGGAAGATGGCCTGGGGGATGGGGGGGAGAGAGGTGGAGGACTGATGGAAAGTAAAGAAAATAGCAGAGCACAAGAGAAACTATGTAATTAAATAGATTGGGAGGGCAAAGAGGGGTAGGGGGGAACGGCTCAGGAGATACAGGACAGGGATAAAGAGAGACCAGGTGTTGTAGCTGGCAAGGAGATGATCCCTTAAGAAAGGTCTAACAATAGAGTGCTGTGGGCCAAGTGGAGAGTGCTCTAACAGCCCTCTGCTGTAGCTACTGTATGGCATTTTCCAATGTGATTGCTGTGTAATGGTTGTAGCTACACCATGGGGACAGGAAGAAAGACCGAGGGTATTGAAAAGCCTCAAAAACGCTCAAGCGGTAGATCCACAGAGCTCACTTTGCTGTGTCAGCTCATCAGCGCCTCCTTACCTGCTTAGATTTCCCCTTCCTTCGCAGCCAAATTTGCATTTTGATTGGGTTTTGCAAAGGCACTAAGCCACGTTAAAACACATGTAAACACACATGTGAAATTAAGTGTGGTTTGGAGTGTGGTTTCAGTTTGTAAATGTGTGTACCTGTGGCTTAGCTGAAGCTGAAGCTCTTTTTCTACACAAGTAATTGGGATATTATATCAGTCGCTTGTGCCTATATGTTGTCGTTTTTGTTTGTATGTGTCGATGATACTATGAGCTGCATTTTATCATCGCTGTTATTCCAAATGTAGATGCGTATTCCACAGAGATTTTATTTGGAAGCTTTGATGGGAAGAGAGGCTCTGTACCAAACCAACCAAAAGACCCACTGTGTAAATATTCTGTAGTCATGCTTGTGTGTACTGTCCACAGTGGCTGATGGAGCTGTACCATCCTGGGCCTGTGATTGTCTGAATCATCGTGGTTGCTGACATCTGTGCCACGCTCACTGCTTTACCAGTTTGCAGGTTTCTGGGCTAAAACCCAATAGATAGATAGATAGATAGATGCACTGCTAATACAGCTTTGTATCCCTCTCTTGAATACCACTATACATGAATTAGCAGAACATTCTAACACTGCCATGGAAACTGAGTTCACACACGCAGTCAAAAATAGAAATAAATTGTGTAAAGTGTTAGTGTTTCTCAAAACTGCTTCCAGCTATTTTTGCTCAGGTTTCCTATTGCTTAAAAGATCTATGAGAGTTTTCCGAACCTGGTGTTTTCACATAAAGCCACTTCAGATCTCTTTAGCATTTAACAACAGTGTATTATTGTGCGTACAATGTCTGGATCCAAGTGCATTAATGGTACTGCTTTTTAGAGACATAAAGACATGTTAATGGATTTGAAAAGTGTTTTAATGTCACAAATGAATCACACAAAACAATATAAATATCATATTGTGTTGAGAGGAGATGTTCGTATTCATGACTAGATGGAGGGGGGGTGGATTTGATGCATAAAAGACCTAAACTTTCGATGCATGTAGAGCTTCTAAGTCGAAGTAAATACCTAAATGATGAAATGGATACATTACGATCACTGAACATCAAACTTTTAACTTATCAATTAAAACGTTTCAAACACAATACCTATTTAGCCAATAGCAACTTAGCAATTTATTCATTTATTTTCCAAACTGATCCCCAGGAGCGTCATGGGGATGCTGAAGGGTATCCCAGCTGCCAGTGAATGAAGGTGGGGTTCACAGTGTTCACTGCAGTACCGACATATACACACAAACAACCACCGACTCATGATTTAGATGAGTATTTTTCAAAAACATTTTTTTTTTTGAACAAACACCCCTTTACGTTATCATGAACCTTCTGCCCCCCTGAAAAAAAATTGTCAAGTGGTTGTGGGTTGGATTAAGGGAATAGGGAATGGATCTGACGGAGCTTATGTTGCATAGGTAGTGTAATGTACCTTATGCTCTTTGATATTGATAGTTAGATCTACTAACAGGGTTCTCCCCAGACAATAGAACAACGGCGCTGCACCAGGGTATTGCTAGCTCAGCGCCACTATACTCACTTTCAATTTTTTTCTCTTTTCCCTCGATAGTTTCACTAAAATCTACTGAAATATGTCGGGTTTGCAGGGAGGCGCTCCATTTTCCAGCACTATGTTGCTTTTTCCTTTGAAATCTCGCCGAGTTGCGTCTATTGCGAGGTTTTAGCGTGACACTTTCACCCGGCACCCCTCACCCACGTCCACATCCAAACACCCCTATTGAGAAACACTGATTTAGACTGACCAGTTACCCTACTGAGATGCAGACACATATTGGGTGGGTGGCCAACACTGGAGATGCAATTTGACTTAATGGTACTAAATTCCAGTTGAGGATACTTTTCCAACAGTGTGGGTCCAGTTCTGCTAATACTGGTGGCTAATTCAGAGGATATTGTAGCGCTGATGGCTTAAAGTAGGAGAAAAAAAAAAGAAAAAGACCTCGACTGAATTTCATTTGATAAAGTTAATGTAATCACTTTTTTTTTTCATTGCACTGCATCAGAACCAGCTCTGCAACTTCCGAAGTATAATTGCTTCATAATAGTATAAGCTTCTGTTAGAAATGTGCAGGGGGATGTGGCTGCAATGTATCCGTGTACAGTGTCTTCAACGTCCTGCATCAGGCTGGATCAGTCAGGACTCACAGACTCGGGTCTGAAGTGAAGCTCAGGAAAGGAGGAAGAAATTTCCTGCCGAGTGGAAGGGCAGAGACTCACTTGACCCTAATTTCCAGGTTAAAAACAGTCTGTGAAAGTGGGGTTTCATGATCCCTGTGGCTTAACATAACAGAGGCATACCTGGATCCATAGAGTGCCAAAGCTCCAGTCTGGGAAGCATAGCTCTCAAACTGAGGCCGCCGTCTGAATTTAACAAATACATGGCTACTTTTTCCCTTTGAAACCCAGTGGGTGAGAAGTGGATAGTTAGTTAAAAAATGCATGCAAAGATTAAAAAACCGGGTGTCCCTTTCCATTCTGTATGCTGTTTCAGCAGCTTGTAGTACAGAGTAGTATCTGAGTCAAAGAGACGAGGAGGCTGCATTTGAAGGCACGAGATAAAAACAGCTGAGTTTTATCGTAGACCCCATAATACTGTGACATGACCCCCCCCATAATAACTAAATTATTAATTGCTATGGAAAAGGTCTGTCGAACAGTACTGTGCGATTAGTCAGGTGAAGTTTTTCAATCAGAGAAAAGATACAAGTGGTCTTTAAAGGAAGTTTAATGGAACCCTCTATTTTTGGCACCGTGTAAAGTACCCCTCTGTCCGTCAACGTCAGATTGAACAATGGAGCCGGAGAGACGTGTAAATTCTAGAGGATTGTGAGTTTAATTGATTGATGTGTCTGTATGGGTGAGAGAGAACAAGCACGGAGAAATTCATTTTTAGAGTAAGAACGCAGTTTTATCACAGAAGGGAAGTAATGCATCTGCAGGTACAACGGAGGCTCAATTAACAGCCACTTTAGTGTTTGGCCCAAGCAGACATGTGTGAAGGAAGGAGAGATGGAAATGCATGGAGCACTCAGAGGCAGGAAAGGAGGAGGTGTGTGTGCATGTGTGGGGGGGGCTGACAGGAGACGGAAGTGATGCTTAATGAGGGGAAAGGAAAGTAGGAAGGAGTGGCAAATAAAAAACGGGACACATTAAGTGTGAATGTTTCACTGTGAAGCTGTAGGTGTTGTCTCTAGGACATTCTCTGACTGTGGCACCGTACTGTTTTATACTTTTAATGTCCAAAATATGTCTTCATGATGTTCCCAGCATAGCGACCTGCTGTCCACTACAGTGGGGGTTTGAATATCTACAGTGTGTGAATGCCAGTGTGTGTGTGCATACATGTGCATTACAACAGATGCTGGTTCAGTGGCGCAATCCCACCTCACCAGGGAAGTGTGGCTGAGAAATACTGAAAGAGAGAGAGGTGAAGAGAAGGAGGGCGAGATAGTGCCAGTAGAAAGAGAGAGAGCAAGAGTGAGCGAGCTGTGTGCTGAATGCTAAACAGCGCCGTATAAGAATGGTGCTGTGTGGAGCGGGCAGGCACAGGGATAGAACACATATCAGCTAAACCACAGTATGCTGTAACTTTCCTAACTTCATCTCAAGGGATGGCAGTTTTATTGTCTTCTTTTTTTCTCAACCAGGACCGGATTTTGCTGACAGTTTTTTATTGCTAAAATATTTCTCCTGTCACCACCCCAAAACAGATTTTCTGTGTTTATTCTGACTCTGCAAATAAAAGAAACATTGTGCTTAAGATTATAAGCAAAAAGCATAAACAACAGCACTACAGGAAGTTTCTGTACTACCAGTAACTATGGATACCACAAATACTGTACATCTCAAACCATATAAGGAACTATTTTTACCTTTTTATGATCCACCTTTTGGTGCTGACTGTTTTGGAAATGTACTGCTATGCAGCAGCACTTCTCTACTTTTGCTCCGTGGTGCAGAGAAAAAACGATAAGGATGGTTGGTGTTGGTTTTAAGTGAAGGAGGTGCATGATTGACTCTTGCACAGTCACATAAGCTGTAAACATGGTCTGCTTCCACTTGAATTCTACACTGTAAGTAGAGTGTCAAGTTAGAGTAATTTGCAGGTGAACAGTAAAATCACATAAAAAATGTCACTGAACACCGTAACGTCATAGTCATTAAATTATAAGTTATTATCCAATAACATTTCTACATTTACAGTGGGCTTGTGCTCTTGCAGAAGTAAACTCACAGTCAATAGAAACTTTGAGGTACAAATGTATGCATACTTCTAATTGTAGGGGAGTTGTTATTATTTATTTAGGATTTATTGATGACTTAGAGCTCGGGTAGTTGAGAAAATGATGCATTGTCATGTTGTCACGGTTCATTGCACATGGGATGGTCTCTTTGCAAAAGTGCACCAAATACACAGTGAGCAAAACTCAGTGAGGATCTGCACAATTTGAGGATTGGTTCTGAAGACCGATATAAAGGTCCAAAATAGGCCACTATTGTTTGTCCAGTGAACGCCATCACGTCTATGACATGAACAACGTCTCCAGGCACTGGGTATGGTGGAGGTCGGTTTGAGCTACAGTGGTATACCCAGGCCTACAGGCTCTTCCCAACCCGCAGTTGCTACCCTGGCCTGCCTAGTCTCTGCATATGAATCCAGTTGAACACTTATGGGACTTTCTCAGTCATCAGGTGGCCAATCGGGTTCCCCAGCCGGCAAACAGAGCAGCTGATCCAGTTGCACTTGAGCAAGAGTCGGATACGATTCCACAGGACACCATCCGACACCTGGTCCAAAGCAGACGGAGGCCATACCCTACTGACTGCTGTGACTTTGTGTTCGGCAGGTGCCATTTTCTTAAGTTTTTTGTTTTTGAAATTATTCTTGAAACTTTAAATTTTTGATTCTATTTGCCAACATCCTAAACAAATGATTCGTATGGAAAAATTCCAGTTTAGGGTTTCAAAATAAAAATTATGTCAAAAAATATGGTCTGAAAGTGTTCATTGACTGTGAGTGTACATTATGAGCTGTAGTAGTAGGCAGTGTTTTCCATTTAATGCAGACACTGGGGGTCTCACAAAGGAGGAAAAACGGAGTGTGTGCTGGAGCTTCCCAAATCCCACATAATTAAGGTAAATAACACTTGACATGATGAGCTGATTTGTGGATGTGAAAGAAAGGAACATGGGCCACTTTAATTAACATGGTGAAATGTGTGTCTTGACCAGGGCCGTACCCGACTTGGAATTTTGACAGTTAATCAGATCTGGCTGTTCAATGTGACGCTTGGGTTTGTTCCTACTTATGTACTTAATGTTCAAATCTGGCAATGACAAAGTCCATTGGCGTACATCTGGGATGATTTCGACAACATTTAATGCCACAGAGTAATGGGAACACGCCTCTGAACATTTCCAGATTAGTACCAGACAGCTGCATATGATTCACAGCCCTCTGCCTCTGCTCACGAGCTGAAGCTGCCATCTCCGGCCAATTTACTAACTATTCATTCAATTAGGATCTGATGGTCTGGTATCGCCTGGTCCATGAGGAATTCAGACCCCACGGTGGGAGTTATCATCCATGAACACATTCCGGGACATCTGCACTTTGACATGTGCTGCACCTGTGAGGCTGAACACTGACACCATGACAGGACGCTTCTCCCATGAGTAAACCTCCATGGACCGTTTCACTGACTGAGTCCCTGCTTTTGCAAACTCCTGTTTAGTGTGATGGAACTCTCTAAGGGAGAAATATGACTAAGGTCCACTCACAACATAGCACATAATGTACATTTTTATCTTTTTTTTTTTTTTTTCTTTCTGGAGGATCATAGGGATGATGGAACCTTTCCCTGTCAGTGGCTTCATACATATAGTTTAGAAAGTATCTTGTATGCACTGATTAATGGGTTGTAGTGTACCCCCACCCCCGAAAGGGAGGCAAGGGGTATTCTTTTTTGTTTAGATTGTTAACATTGTTAACATTCTAGCAGCAAAAGTGTTGGTTGAATTCATACCAAATTGGGTTAATAGATTGGCACTGACCCAGAATAGATCTCATTACATTTTGGGAAAAGTAGGTCAAAGGTCAAATTTTTAATGATTTTTTTTTTTTTCCAAATATCTGCAGCAGCAAAAGCATTATTTGAATTCATACCAAATTGGATTTATAGATTGCCTGTGTCCCAAAATGGATGTGGTTACATTTTGTGAAAGTAGGTGAAAGTTATAATTTTCAATGAATTTTTACATTCTTTTTTTTCTCCCATTTAGTTATAAATGGGGAAATTTCACATGTAAATAAAATCATAAATTGTGTTTCAATTTACTTCAAACTTGGTAGGTCTATAGATGCAGTGGGTATGATGACATCAGCACATGCATAGACATGATGACATCAGCTGGATCAATGCCAAAATAAGCTACAATACATGCGAGGGGCGGGGTTTGGCACCAGTTATTTCTGATTGGTTTGGCCAGTTAACTGGTTTATATCACTGTTTTTCAGTTTACAGTGTCAGTTACAGAGATGCACACAGTGCTGCGTACACGTCATAAGCCTCTGGTAGACTGAAAGCAAATGTGACAAAATAACTTCCATGAATTCAAAGGATGAACAGCACTAATCATAACAGCAACTAATGATTCAACACCTGTAAAATCCTGTAACCTCAGTGGGAAGGACTTGAATTTATATTTACATTTGACTCTTCATTAAACATATTGCAATGTACTTGTTATATACCGAGTATGAATCCAGATGCAGACCCAGGGGAATAGGTAAAAATAAACACAGTTTATTTCGCCCCACAACGGGCACACAGAGAATACAGGTCACAAGTAGAGTAATATACAGGCCAATGATCAGAGCTTCAGGCTCACGCCCTAAGGCGTGGACCCAAGGGGTAACGGGGTCGGAAGTCCGGGGCTTTGGCTGGGGCTTGGTCAGGATCAGTCCGGGGTTTGTTACCAGTGGCATAGGAGGGTTGGATACTAGATCCAGGGCATCCAAATCCGGGGGGGCAAGGCTGAGGCGTAGTCGGGGTCGGTCCGGGGTCGTTGCAGGGGCTGAGCGGGCTCGGGTACAAAGGATGGAACACAGGTCGGTGCACAGGATAGGAACGGTACTCAGGGTCGGACGGAAACAGTCGGAACACTTGGGCTTGGACAGGAGACTAGGTCAGATGGGCAGGGTTCGGGACTGGAGGCTATCAGGCAGGGGTCACAACAGATCTGATCACTACGAGGCAAAACAGGAACTAGGAATACGCGGGATAGAAGCTCTGGGACTTGACTATCTGGCAAAACAAGGCA
>JAQQZY010000006.1:21486201-21500202 GCA_030068375.1 Ostorhinchus rueppellii | reverse complement strand
ATATAGCAGTGGTTCAAATCAGGCCATAGGGCTGCATATGAATAGAGACCTAATTACCTCCAAAATGCTAATTATAATCAATTAACCCTTAAAGACCAAGAACTAGTTTTGTGGCGGATACCAAATTAATTTAACCTTTCTCAATTGATTTATCACCACCTATTATAATATTACCCTCTGCATTTTTCAACAAAAATGAGGTATTTTCCATTTTGCATTTAATTTACTGCCCTGAGGAGGTTCATAAAACTTCAGTCTCAGAACGTCCAAATAAGACACATCTGATATCGCTGAAAAGCTGAGAAGCTGCATTTTAATTGAATTTCAAAGTATAATAAATAGGATTCTTCAACATGTCATATCAGTACATGCACCGAAGAAATTTTAATAGTTACCTTTCAGCATATTTTAATTCAAGTGGTGTCTCTGCAAACTGGATCACAACAGCTCCACTTCACTATGTTTGCTAGTTTTAGAAAATCTAGACTCAAGCCAATTACTTTTTTTTTTTTCTCCAGTGAGGGGGTTATTATTAATACTGGTAATTGACAGCTCTAGAGACCAATGGTTCTACCCTCCAGTGCTCAGACTCTATAGCTTGTCACAGGATCTCACCTTGCCATGATATCTTGGCTTTGTATTTTACTACCAGGAAACAGCATCATGTCATCCATCTTTATATACAGTCTATTCTTCTGACAGATCGAAGAGAACAGCTGTAGGTGGAAGATAGTTTTCCAGGGTTTTTTTTTTCCCTCTGATTTTCTTCTTGCTGCACCTGAATCCCTACCATATTGAAAATGGGCATCCCAAAATCAATCTATCACTACAGTAAAGATGGTATATTACAGGCTTTATAATTGTATTTACCACCTTCATCTATAATTTGTACCTAAAATCAGTTAGGAAAGATAATGACATGTATATCCCCTCATATATGAAACAAAAAATACTAGAAAGGATGATGGGTGCTTCATCGCTCTGTTCTTTAATGTGTTCTTTTTCATTCTTTACTCTCTAGTTCTTAAAGAGTCTCTAAATCTGGGACTCAAATTTGTTTTAGTTCAGGGGCCACATTCAGCCCAAGTTGATCTCAAGTAAAATAATAACAGAATAACCCCAAAATAATGAAAACTTTTCCTCTTTGTTTAAGTGTACTAAAAAAAACCCACTGAATTATGAAAATACTTCCATTGAAAAACTTTCACAAAAAAATTGAACAACCTGAAAAAATTTATATTTTGTCAGAAGAATTAGTACAATTTTAACAATATTATGCCTCAATTTTTCATTTATACATGTGCATTACACACAACATGTGGTAACAGGCATAATATTGTTAAAATTTTAGACTTTTAAACTAAAATAAGAACAATTTCTACAATATTAGATTACAGCTTTTTTTTTTATATACAATTTACAGATCACAGTCGATCTACAAAAACAAAATATTCAGTAACAGGCAGAGAATTGTTAAAATTACATAGAATGTTCTTAGGACATTTCAGGTTGTTCATATTTGTTTAGGTGATTTGCATTTTATTGTTATAGTAGTAGTTTGTGGTAGTTTGTAAATGTAAACATTTCCATAGTGTAGTGTTATTTTTTGCACATTAAATCCAGATGAATATTTGTAGTTGTCAATTACTTGTAGATTGTGCTAATATTTTATTAGACTACACTGGTCCGCATGTGGAACCTGAACTAAAACAAGTTTAACACTAGTGCTGCAGTAATAAATTGATTAAATTGATCCAAATCAACAGTTGGCAACAAATTCAGCAGTCAGTTCATCTGGTCTGGAGCACGTTAGTATTGAGGCGTGCCCACACACTAACCATACAACCAGAGCTGCTTGAAGACTGTAGTTTGCTAGCCTCTAGCCATAACAAGTCTAGGTAGCGGGCTAGTGCTTGCTGACCTGGGGCGCCCTAAAGGGGGGTTAAACATGACAAATTCATGCAGCCCAGCATTCCAAGGAGGCCCAGTGGATAAAGGTTAGAAGTTGTGAAAATGTTGTGTAAGCACCAGAGTAAAACAGAGCCATCAAAGTCAGACGTCCAAAGTTAAGTTTCATGTTTGCTTTCACGAACGCTATGGCAACAACACTGCAACACTTGTGGAACACCCCCCCATGTATATAACTATCCCCCCATCCCTCACTCCAACAACACATTTACACACACTTTATTTTATGAAGGACTCACAATGTTTACTTTTCATGGGAGCCGCAATTGCTTCTATACCCAAAGAAGCCATTGTGCAAATAGAATCATCTGCTTTGGGTTATACTGAGCTTTGAGAATGGAATCTTTTGTGTTTATCTGATAGGTATTAAACTAATCTACAGATTAAGTGATTATTAAAATCATCATTAGTTGCAGGCCTATTTGACACCCATGTTTTTTAATACCCTCAGTGTAACTTTTGCGCTTTTTCATTCCATGGGCTGGGATGGAAGCTTTGGTGGTCCAGTTTTTGGCAGACATCCCCGCTCTAAACCGTTTCTTGAAAATTTCATCTAGTTTAAGTAACTCATAAAAAATTTCAGTTTTGTTGTATATATTTTCCTGTCTTCTAAGAGCGAGCTTCATTTTCTGTGGTCTGATGTGTTTCATTACATCCTGAATAAGACGAGGATGTAAATGTGTGCCAATCTCTGTTTCTAGTTGAGTAAGATCAGTCTGGATCCCAGTATTACGATGAATCATACCACATAATGTGTACACGGTGTTTTCCTACGCTTGAGTTTATAATTGAAGGGATGAGAGTCAATAGGTCTATGTAAAATTTTTGATAAGGTCTAACAAATGTTGCTCCGATAACTGCGTATCCTCAGGCAAGTAAGTTAATGATGCTGATGCAACGCCATAGCATTCACATGTTTCTGGAAATATGTTATTGAGGTCTTGTTCAGACCAGACTAAACGGAGGATTATTTTGATTCGCAGAAAGCCAGGCTTTGCACTGAGGAGCTATGAATCTGTTCGAGGGCTGCCTGCCACTACCCCTCTAGCAAATCCCTTTACCCACACTCACCCTGCCAATCTGATTTTAAGTGTTGCACATGTCAGCTGAGACAGTTTCACATATATATTTGATGTGTCTTTATTGAGAGGATCTTGTATATCAGTATCAGTTTCAGCAAAGGTTTGATGGATTACAGTGAATGGTTATCCTTGACACAGTTACGCACTTGCACCTATAAAAATCATGTTGTCATCTTTCTTTTGTTCATGCTTCATTGCATTAAGATCATGTGACCAAGGCACTGTAGCTGTATGGAGAAGGCAAGTCCTGCTGGTGTTTCCTATAGGACGTAACTTTAGGAAAAATATGAATGGTTGCCAATGGTGAGAGACAATAATAATGACTTTTAGATCCCATTGGAATTATGACATCATATATGCACAGATTTTTTACAGGAATTTTGTCAGGAAAGTTGCGGTTTGTTTAAACATTGTAATGAAACATCTGTTTTTGTGTGAAATGTCTCAATGGACTGCTTTCTTTTCTCACCCGATACGTGTCGCTGATCCTCACAAACAGCTTTCAGTTTGGTATATTTCACCTCAGTCTTTGCCAGCGAGGTGGAAAAATATTGAAAGAGGTGGAAATGACAACAACTCGGTCACAACAAACCTGGAAAAGACACCTTCAGCCTGTGGAGGGAGACAGTTCTAACAATGACATTATCGCTGTGACTTTGAGTGTGCAGGCTTTCTATTTATGTGTTTTCACAGTTTTACAGTCGTTGACCTTCTTGACCCCTGAGCCTTGTCTAGTCATCAGTGAAGTCCATAAACACCTCACAGCCAGTTCATTCCCTCTCATGGCCATTGAGATGCTTTTCTA
The DNA here is from genome assembly GCA_030068375.1 of Ostorhinchus rueppellii. Classification (NCBI taxonomy): domain Eukaryota; kingdom Metazoa; phylum Chordata; class Actinopteri; order Kurtiformes; family Apogonidae; genus Ostorhinchus; species Ostorhinchus rueppellii. The sequence continues at coordinate 21,496,347 of JAQQZY010000006.1, read as the reverse complement.
CATGATGCTGTTCGGTGTAACTATAAACTAGAGTTTATAGTTTCAGCAGCTTTGATTATCCTTTAGCTCACTGTCACATAAATCCTTTGTCCTGACTGTTCTAAGTAAAGGAGTGTCTGTAGGGTTTACCGCCATTCATTCTCTAACTTTTTCTCCTGTTTTTTTGTGGAATTCTTTTCTAAACAAGTGGGTTTGTATTTGTTGTTTTGGCCTCAGAGACCCAGGCGTCCTCCTATGCTTCACTTCATCATGTTTTACCCCAACTGGAGGGTTAATTAACTGTGGGTTATTCTGATGTAAATACATTTAATTTGATCACTTTAACCCTTTCCAAGGAAACTCATAGAAATGCTCTGATATTAAACATTTCAACCTTAGTGTCCATGACCATGACTCTCACCCACAGTCATGAGCTCTGGGTAATGACCGAAAGAATGAGGTCACAGGTACAAGTGGCTGAAATGAGTTTGCTTCGCAGGGTGGCCGGGCTCAGCGTTAGAATTACGGTGAGGAATTCGGACATCCAGGAGGGACTCGGAATAGAGCCGCTGCTCCGCCATGTGGAGAGGAGCCAGTTGAGGTGGTTCGGGGATCTGGTGAAGATGCCTCCTGTACCTCCTGGGGAGGTGTTGTAGGGATGTCCGTACAGGAAGAGACCTCGGGGCCGACCCAGGACACGCTGGAGGGATTATATCTCTCAGCTGGCCTGGGAATGTCTCAGAATTTCCCCAGAAGAGCTGGTGGAAGTGGCTGGGGAGAGGGCCGTCTGGGCTTCGTTGCTGAAGCTGCTGCTTCCGCAACCCGGACCCGGATAAGTGTAAGACAATAACTATGAGTATGACAATGACTTAGTGTACTGTTGGAGGACATAAATGGAAGAAAAAGCTGAAAGGAACATGTATTTTAGAACATTAGACCAACATCAGTGCTGATCCAGACCCCTGTCCACATCCACATGATCCCTTTGAACATCATTCCTTACCTTAGTGCTATTACTTCATGATACCTAACAAAGCAGGTCCACTCACAGGACCTTACAGACCCGATAGACTAGCAATGTTTAAGTCGGGGTTCTTTTTTCAACTCACTGGTCCCACTTTTGTGGAAATATTTGACCTGCCCTGCAAATTAAGTGAACATTTTTTGACCCTTATAATATAAAATATAATAGGTTATATATCGCTAAATGTTTTAACCCCCTATAGGGGCATTATACACGATATTAAACATATTTTTGTGTCTCTGCTCAATCAGTGACCAACCCCGTAAATGAAGTGACTATATTTTACCTGACTTACTGATCTGCATCAGTACTGTCGACCGCATTGGACCTGAGATTGTGTTGACTCGCTGTGCTGACTATAACTGTTGCTGTCACTGTCTTGTAATGTGTGCTGAAATGACCAAAAATAGTCGGTTGCCTGATTAAGGGTTATGGGAATTCAGCTGTCAGCCCTGCAATGAACCGGTGACACATTCAGGTGCCTTTGCCCATATGTTAGAAGTCGTGATAGGCTCCAGCATCCCCACAATCATCTCGAAGGCTGAGCGGTTCAGAAAATGAAGGAATGAATGAATGATTTTAGAATCGTTGGAATATGCTTGAATAAAGTCTTTTTGTTACCCCCCGTGTCCCTCTTGGCAAACTGAAGGTCACAGTGATAGTCTGATCAAATTTTTTTATTTTTTTTTTAAGAAACTGCAGCTCTTTTGAAAAAATACCGTTTCTTACCATAGATTCTAATGCAATTTTTTTTTCCTGAAATAAGCTTTCATGAGGCAGCACTGAAAGTGGTGGAAGTTTACCTTACTACTGGGTCTGTGAACTTGGTGTGAAGGATGTGTGACTGTGATACTGTGATGCGTTTGAGAAATATTCAGCTGCTTCTTTCAAAGACTAAACGCTGGATGTGTCACATGTAAATATGATCACACTTTCATGCAAAAAAAAAAAAAAAAAAAACGAACTGGAGCTGAGCTGCTGTTTTTTTTGGGAATTTCTATGAATTTATTTTCCATCTCGATCATCATATACCATGTTGTCTATTTATACCAAAGTTATCTCTCTACTGATTCAGGACACGGCTGAAAGACAAAAAGGGGAACAGCTTTCAATGTTTAGACATAATGACAGTTGTTTTGTAGCCACCAGGTCATCATCCTCATATTACTTCCTCCATTTTTGTATTAACATGGAAATTTGGCAAACCCATTTCGTCCCCTGATTTTAGGGCATTTTCCATATTCTGCATCCACCCCCCAAGCTGAACTCTTTGTATGTTGAGATACATTCATTATTTACTGCTGCAAAACTACAAAGTTTTGGAGATTGATAATTTTATTTATATTAACCCTGTAAAGCCTGAACCATCACTGACAGAAAATTCCAGTTCTTTGAAACTGGAGCCTTTATTGGTCCTTCTGAACAACCACTTTTTTTCCCCAGATATCAATTTCCATATATGAATTTCAATTTTGTATCGTATACATTGGGTCTCAATGCTCAAATATTATTATTTTTGAAGAAACAAAAAGATAAGCCTATGGTCATGAACTCTGGGTAATGACTGAAAGAAAGCTTGCTCGTGGGTGCAAGCGGCCGAAATGACTTTGCTTCAAAGGGTGACCGGGCTCAGCCTTAGAGATAGGGTGAGGAGTTCAGACATCGGGGAAGGACATGGAGTAGAGCCGCTGCTCCTCCATGTCGAAAGGAGCCAGTTGAGGTGGTTCAGACATCTGGTGAAGATGCCTCCTGTACCTCCTGGGGAGGTGTTTTGGGCATGTCCGTCCAGGAGGAGACCTCAGGGCCGACCCAGGACACGCTGGAGGGATTATATCTCTTGGCTGGCCTGGGAATGCCTCGGGATTCCCCCAGAAGAGCTGGTTGAAGTGGCTGGGGAGAGGGCTGTCTGGGCTTGCTGAAAGTGCTGCTCCCATGACCTGGACCCAGATAAGTGGAAGACGACAAGACGAGATGAGACAAAACAAAAACATAATATAGCACATTTTGGGTTTTTTTTTTCAAATATCAATTTCCATTATCAATTTCAGTTTTGTATTATATTTAATATATTGGGTCTAAATGCTGAAGGATGAGTATTTTTGAACAAACAAAAAACATGTCTAACTAATTGGTAATTCCTCTTCCAAATTGGCAAAGTCCTGCCTCCTTCCTCATTAGTGACAATCTTGTAGTGTCATCGTAAAGGCTTCCGATGAATGAATTCCTCCCCCATAATCTGTGTATTGCATGTATCTAATTGTATACATCAGGTTTTCCAAGATTAAAAAAAAAAAAAAAAAATCACACTGATCATGTAGAGGGCTTCAAAACTTATGTATCAAATATGATACATTTGGCGTTATAGGGTTAATCAGATGCAATATCTTAGAGCTAAAAGTAAAAGAAAGTCCACTCCTCTGAGAGCTTCCTGTTAAAAGAACAGCACTTGAATTGAAGGAGTTATATCAGGTTAGTGTAGAGGTGCCTTGAGAAAAAAAATGGTATAGCAGAGTGCACAAAACTCTTATTCTACCTCAGATATCATCTACTAATTAAAGCTCAGCTCCAACATCCTGGAGTACTGCATTGGTGGAGGGTATAAGAGATGTAGATGCTCCATGTATTTAATAGCAATTTGGCTGAGAGTATGTCCGTGTTATAAATAATAAATGCAAGATAACACTGTATACCTAAGCTAGAATGTTTTATACAGATAGAATGTTTTCACCATCTTAAAATATTCTAACATATGCACCAAAATGGACGCCTAGCAGGTTATAAAAGCAACTGAAAATATACTGGTAATGTAAGTACTTCATTAAAGGCAGCAGCACATGCCACAAGGGACTTGAACATCGCTGCAGCACCAGTCTGTCGTACTACTGAGTATCCTCTTGTGCATTATCGTTCGGATGTTAAGCGACAGAACAAAGTGATGAGCTTAAATGCTGTCGTAAATGCAGGAACCAATAATTAAAGGAATAATATAATTACTGTAGTGCCTTCACTTTCTAGAAAGGATGTCAGTGTTTGTGTGGGGGTGCACGAATTTCACCTTATTTAAAGCGGAAACAGTGGCACGTTTATGGAAGGTAATCATTGTTAATTGGTAGTCTGCATGCTTTCACCTATGTGCAGAACGCCATATCAGGCGTCGACAAAATGATCAGCTTTCCCTGTGTTGTGTCACATTGCTGCTTCATGTCTTAGTGATGAGAAGCTTTTGAGGGTCTGATGGTTTCCTGATAACCTGGAGCTTGTTAGCTCAGCTGGCTGGAAAACTAACTGCCAAAGCGTCTGTGCCGCTTTTATGCGACGACGTGCATATGTGCGTGTTTGTGCAGTTTGTGTACCCTTTGCTAAAACACAAAGCATAGACTGTCACTTTCAATTTGATACTACTTTGATCCTTAGGATGAATTGTTAAAAAAAAAAAAGACATAATTTTTGCATCAGCGCCCACATTCTGAGATGCCAAATGTATTTTCGGTGTAGGCACTGAACATTTATATTATTTCCAGACTTGTACTGTTTGTATGTACTTGCTATAAGCCTAAGAGAGCTTTTGATATCTTATTTTAGCTTTTAGATTTCTTTTCAGATGAGTCCAAATAAAAAGAGAAAATTAGGGCAGTGCAGTTTTGGACAATAGGATGTACTGTGATCTGTGAAACATGAAACCTGGACATCTATGTTTAATAAATGAGTGGGTTTAAACAACTGACTGTCACATACATGTAATATCATAGTATGCGATTAATAAATGTGGAGCTGTTGTTGAAATTACAACGATTCATTACTTATTTATTTCCACCTCTGCTCCATTAATCACATTATACTTCTGCATAATCCACGCTGAAGGTCGACATGAGGTCATATTTGTAACATTACAAACCACTAGTGTCTTCTCTTGAGGGAAATATCGTAGAGATGGTTCATGTGTATAAGTGATGACTCCCTCACTTTCAGCCCATACATACAGTAGAAAACCTGGTGAAGTTAAAGCTGAAACTGGGCTTTTACTTTTGAAATAACTTGTTTTTATTATTATTATTTTTTTTGTGTTTGATTATAGCAGTTAGCAAGTGTCGTAATGTTTTATGACAAGAGGAGGTAGATGACAATGTCCAATAGGATGCCAAGGTTGACCGTATTTCAATGCGTGCCCTATAAAGGGTTAAGTCTATCTCAGCTGAAAGTGCTACTAAAAACAGGTAAATCGTGTCATGCCTAGGGTTCGACTCACTGTGCTCTAGGGAAAAACATATTGTCAGAGAAGATGTAACTTTGTCAGTGATGTATTTATGCACATTTCTCCTGACAGGACTTATGTATATATGTTTTATGGATCCCAATGGGCAATTTCCACCTGCTGTGCATGGGCTGCAATAAAGAAATGATTGAATGACTAGATTTTCTATAGTTAATATCAATCAGTTTGGGGCATGCATTAAGGTTTTATTGCGACTCATCTCATGCTTAACTCTTTTCTTCTTCAGGTCTTTGGATCCGTCTCCACAGGCCATCTCTCTTATCGGTCCATCTGCTAGTCCTGACAGTTTATCTTCATGCTGAGTCCCAACAAATCACAGCACACCAGATAGAGGTAGGCAAAGATTTCATGTACCGCTACCGGCTGTTTTAACTAGGCAGTTTTTTGGCTTTTATGATTTAAAAAAATCACACTAACTAAAGGATGCAAAACGGACTCTGCTGGGAACTGTGACAAGGAGCTTGCACAAACAAACTTAAACAGTTATTGCCAATTAGCTTTAATAAAACTTTAATGATCCCCTTTGGGAAATATTTTGTTTTGATGATATTGTAGAACTAAAATGCACTCAAACATGGTTTCTTTGCATTAACCTCCTTGAATTGTGTATTGAGGGGATTAAATATCTTTCTCTCACCTGTGAATCAAGACATTTAAATGTGCCCAGTAAGTAATAATGAAATCTACATAATACATCCATCTATATTCTGAAATATGATGGTTGCAAAGCCAGGATGCAACACAACACAACTATGACACAATATATTCTATAAAATATTTAACATGTCAAACATTGTGTTACTTTTGGTATCACAATAACGGTACAAATAAAACCAAATTATGGTGTGTAATTCACAAAGAACCAAAGTGTGGAATTCATCATAATCCAAACATATGTGCCTGTGTCATTTGCATGGATGTAAATGAGGGTACTTCCTACATTAGATGCACAATGGCCCCCTTTAGGCTTATGCAAATAAGCTTTCTTGCAAAACTTGTCACAGACATTTAGGATGGTGCAATTAACATCATCTGCAGACAATATTAATTTCACAAGAAGTTACCCTCTTTGTCTAAATCTTCAAGGTTGTAAGGTTTGCATGATATTGAATTAATTTTTAATGAATCCAAGAGTGTAATTTCAGATATTGAGGGGCTCATGTGGGTCTGGGGTTTGTCTCAGAATAATGTCCTGACAGCACTGATGGAGATCCGGCTGCTTCATTTTAACCCATAAAGGCCCAGTGCTACTTTTATGGCACGTCCCAAATACATTTTTCTCTATTTAACCTTTTAGAAGTGATTCGCCACTATTTATGCTGATATTATCCTCTGTATTTTGTGTTTTTTTCAGTGAACATCATGTATTTTCCTGTATTTAACTATTTACTTTATTTAATATATATAAAATATAATATATATTTAATACATTTCCTATATTTAATTCACTGACTTCATTAAAACGCTGATTAAAGTTGAGGGTTATTATATCAAAAATAGAGGAAACTGGAGAAAAAGTGACTTTTTCTGCATTTCATATTGTCAGCCTATCATACATTTAGCCTTTCATAACATTAGCCTTTTATAATATTAGCCTTTCATAATATTAACGTTTCATAACATTAGCCTGCTCACACAGTTTAATTATTTGCAACGGCATCTGTTCTCCTCTAAATGTGCAGTCATATGGGCAGTAGCTTAAATCAATTTCTGAAAGCACCTTAAAATTTACCTCAGAATGATATATTCCATAAAAGTAGGTTCTGTCAATATGTGTCACTCACTTGAAATACGTTTATGCAGCCTTTCTCGTTTGCATTGCTAATAATCATGCATCTTTCAAAGAGACATGCGGTGGCTTGTCAATCAACTGGAGTGGCACTGGCACCTGAAGTGTCCAATCAGATTCCAGAGGTGGTCAGTGCTAAGCAGAGCCCTGACTCTGGTGCAAAGTTAGCAATATGTTCCTCAGAATGCCCCGCCCTACTCTGCCTCTGATTGGCCGATCAGTCCTCATCCCTAAAGTTAACCAATCTAATCAGTGAAAGCACCTAGCCTAGAGTCCTAGCCAATTAGAGGTAGAGTAGGGCGGGTCATGGCTCCACCATCCTAGGGGAAAACATGGACAATTTGGCTCAGATTTGACTGAATAGTGCACATGAGGGGGAGTAGTAGTGGGTATACACAATACTGACTGAAAAATAAGTAGGTGTACTCCATATACCGCCGTATACCCTGGACTACACCACTGACGAGCTGAGAGGGTTAATGGGTCGTTAAACAGTTTAGATCTGTGGATGGTTTGTGTCACCGGTGGCCATTTGGGTCTTTATGGGTTACACAGTACTTAGTTAATAGTACTTGCAGTGTGTAGTGTGTATTCCCCCTCTGGAGACACACTGATGGTTTCAGCTGCTGTGTGATGCTGCCAGCAGTGAGTAAACAGAATATCAATACTAATGTTTTGTGTGAAATTACGGTCATCATTCAGTGACACCTGAACAACACCATTTTAAAATCCAGACATTAAATGAGCACATTTCTGACCCGAGTCACATTAATAGCCATAGATTATTTTGACAGACATTTCAGCATCTTCAGATTGTGTTTTAGAGGAGAAACACTAGAGAGCCAAAAATACATTTAAGTTGGTTTGTGATTATGGAGAGTTCTGTGTATGTGTGTGTGTGTACATCTCTGCTAATTACAGACGTGGAATTTGTGAGGTTTTTTTTTTACTCTCAATAGTCTTCATTATGGTTCAATCTGTAAATATGGAGAAAAGCTCGGAACAGTAGGAACGGCTCACACGGCTTAGATGCAAAACCAGATTACCCTCAGGTACAAATATTAATGGGCGTGTTTGCACCCGCATGTCATTAGTGCATTATCATCTGCAAATAGGTTCTGAGAATACAGATAAAGACACGTGAACAGATAAAGATGCATATACGGATAAAGATGCATATACAGACACATATACAGACACATATACAGACACGTATACAGACACATGTACAGACACATATATAGACACATATACAGACACATATACAGACACATGTACAGACACGTATACAGACACATATACAGACACATGTACAGACACATATACAGACACATATACAGACACATGTACAGACACGTATACAGACACATGTACAGACACATATATAGACATATATACAGACACATGTACAGACACATATATAGACATATATACAGACACATATACAGACACATATATAGGCACATATATAGGCACATATACAGACACATATACAGACACATATATAGACACATGTACAGACACATATATAGACACATGTACAGACACATATACAGGCACATTTACAGACACATATATAGACACATATACAGTCACATATATAGACACATATACAGATAAAGACACATACTGTATATAGACATATATACAGATACAGACATGTATACAGACACATATACAGACATTTATACAGCTATAGACACAAATACAGATATAGACAAATATACAGATACATATACAGACATATATACATATAGAAAAGGATACATATACGGACACATTTACAGTACAGATGCAGATATAGACATATATACATATACAGATAAAGATTAAGACACAGATGCAGACTACCTTTTGTTAATCCCTGAGGGGAATATCCATTAGTGCAAGAAAGGAAAAGAAAGAAAATACATCAAAGCAAGCAAACAGTGAATTATTTACACAATATTAATAGTGTCTTTAGTTTCCAGTCTATTTTTCCTTAGCAATTGGTGCAAATGTAGAAACATTATGTGCCACATTATTAACGGGGGAATCTATTCTATGTGCATTTGGCTCTAAGTGGGTAAAAATGTATAGATGCGCCCACCTACCTAATGTACTGTATTCCTCCAAGGCTCAGTGCACCTGAGCACATATTCACTTGTGTATGTGTTGCTTTGCTTCTATCTGTGCTTTCCATTTGTGGATGTGTGTGTCTCTTTGTATCTGATGAGAGCAATGTTGCAGTGCACCATTGTGTGTTTCTGTTAAAAGTCACATCAGAAAGGCTGCGAGTGCAGAAAGGCCAGACAAGCAGAACAGATACTCCGCTATTAATACCAGATACGGGTGACTGTAACATTAAACTGGGATAAAGTGAAATTAGAGAGGCAGCGATTTTTCTTTTCTTTTCTTTTAGTTATTTATTTTATTTATTTATTCTTTTTTTTTTTTACTGAGACATTTTTGATGTTTCTCTTTGTCGAGTTCATGCTCAGTGTAGATGTTAGATCTCTGCATTTCTTATAGATAAATTAATTTAACAGATACAGATGAACTGGGAAATTCTTTTTTTTTCAACAGCTAAATAAAAAGAAAGATCTAAACCACTATAGGAACACAAAGAAATACACAGTTTACTCAACCCACAAGTTATTCAGTTTTATTCACATATTTCCCCGCATTTTTTAAAAATCCAGACTAAGATTTCCATGTAAATGCACACATAACCTAGAAAGCAGGTAGATATTTCAAATGATCCCTCTGAATACAGCCAATTTTGCCACACAGTCTCATTACAGGTAGAATATGTTTACTCGGCTTTTATCCAGTTCAGAAAACGGTATGTTTTTTCTCAGTGTGTAATGTGTAGTTAGAAATATTTTTAGGTAAAACCAGTTTGAAGCCTTTTAATATAATCTGGATCTAAAGCAGGCGTAAACATACTGGATCCAGGTCACAATACTATTCTATGCGCTGTGCAGAATGGTATTGTACTGAGTACTTTGGATTTTGCCTTTATTACAGTGGTACCTCTACTTACGAACGACTCTACCTACGAAATTTCCAAGTTACGAAAATCCTTTACGGTAAAATATT
>JAQQZY010000006.1:21459621-21471772 GCA_030068375.1 Ostorhinchus rueppellii | reverse complement strand
CTTAAGTAGCTGGGATAGGCTCCATGTGACCCCCGTGACCCTAGTGAGGATAAAGCAGGTATAGAAGATGAATGAATTACTGGAAATTTCAGGTGACTCCATTTGAATTCCAGGCAACCTCATGTGGGGTCCCGATCCCAAGGCTGAAAAACACTGATAATCCTTTGATATAAACATCCAGCAGAAGTGTGAAAAACATCTTTACTATAATAATTTTTCATATTTTCCTAAGGAATCAAAGAACCAGATATAAGTAATGTATTATTAAATGTTGACAGCCTTGTTGGTGTAAGTTATAAGTCCCATCTGTTGTAGAGCAGTCTGTCAAGAAAAAAAGGAAATGAGTCAATAAACTAAAGCTTCATCCGTTTGATTCCCCACATGGCAGATACCAAAGCTTCTGCAGACCCTAAAAGGGCATGTGTTTAAAGATTGGTCACTAGGATGTTTATTAGACAGCCCAAATACAACAAATTATACTGCAGAGAATCCAGGGCAAAAATAGGTTTGACATGTTCAGTGAAAGTCAATCAGAGCTCGAATCTAGCGGCTGTAAGTGGCAGGACAATCGTGCATTTTTTTTATTTTTTAAAGTAAATGATATTAGAATTTGACATTTGATATTTTTAGGATGTAATAAAATAAAATGTAATTTGATGTGGATTAGTGTTGTTACTGCCAATGAAAATGTTAAAAAGATTAAAATACACTTGCTTTATTATCCCCATAAGGAAATTAGCGTTAGCATTAGCGATAGATGATCCTTCTCACATTTGACATTTGAACAGATGTCGCTGAAAGTGCATTGAACCGTGTTTGTGTGTTAGGATTTAAGCTCAGTTGAAGTCAAAATGTTCAGAAACTATATTAACTTTGAAAGTGTTGAATAATATAAGACACCCACTAAATGATACAGACAGGAGACGCATAAGAGAACATCACTTTAAACTTTATTTGTGACTAAATGAAAGTGCATTTCAGACTCAGTTCAGCGTTACAGTTGATGCAAAGAATACACCATGGCTGTGTCTGAAATCACTCACTCATTCACTCCTCCCTATTCACGTCATAGGGAACTCTATGGAGTGAATTGCGTCATTACTGTTAATTACGTCATTACTGTCGCACAATTCAAACGTACCAATAATGCTGTTTGGCCGGGTTTGTTTACATGTTTAATACATATTATACTGAGGTGTTTTTTTTTTTTTTTTAATACATTTATACCGATCTCATCTAATGTCTTTGTTCATTTTCTATTCTCTTACTTATCCGTTTGTAATGTGTGTTTCTCCGTGATTTGACACCGCGGCCGCAATGCATTATGGGATATATTGAGCCGTCTAGTGACCATCGGTTGTCCACTACATTTCACGGTGAATTGTGGGATACATTAAGTGCACTGTATAGGGAACATCAGGGCTCACCAAGCATTCGGACGCCACTACAAAATGGCGTGGTCACTATATAGTGCACTATATAGGGAGGAGGGAGGGATTTCGGACACAGCCCATGTCTCAAATGATTTTGCTTAACAATAAAAAATAATTTTAAAAATCTGACACACCATTAAGATTAAATCAGAAAAACTGTAAATCAATGTTCATCCACTTGTTATCACAACTCTTCCTTTAAAAACAAATCATGTCCACTTTTCCAATATCTACTCCGAAGTAATTATGTAAAAACACTGACCTTTACCCTATTATGATTAGGTAAATCAATATATGTACAATTACAATAAGGGTGCTTTAAATAAAAAAAAAAAGTGCTTAAAAATAATGTAACTACTTTAAACACTTGTCACAACCTTTTCTGAATATTTATTTGATTTAAGTGAATTATAAGTTCAGATATGTCTGTAATACAGTCTAAATGAACCCTTTCATGCACAGTTGTTACAACAGCGGACCGTTATTCATGGCTTTTATTGTTTTAGTTCCACATCAGCCAACACAGTGGACACTTATGCATCATCCCATACACTGACATTCACACCGTTACTATCACTTTGCTGTTGTCTTAATAAAGACGATCTGCAGTAACATGTTTGAGTGTAAATCAACAAACAAAAATAGATTTTGTTTGTTTTTTTGTTTTGCATATTATCTCCATGAAGTGAACACAGTATTAGAGTATGATAAAATGTGGAAAAAGCAGCATTAAGAATATTTTTATTGCACAGTTTTCCATATGACTTTCTGATACTAGGTTTTAAATACATGTTTATTTGCTTCAAAAATTAAATGCGTGGTGTCCGGGTCAGTAGACATTTTTTGTAACTCCTTAAAAAAAAAAAAAAATTGATTGCATTGTTTTTTCATGCATAAAGAGGATAAACATGCTCAGGAAAAATATCTTGACTAATGTTCTCCTAGTTCATGCATGAAAGGGTTAAACCTTTCATTTCATGCCGTCCAGTGTTTTTATGTGCATGCTCTTTCTGCTTCCCCGTGTGTGTCTGATTTTGTTTGTTTGTTTGTAATATCTGCTGCATCACAACACAGCTTCACAGTCTCGTTTATCTGTGCGTTGAAGTTGACACGATTGAGCTGTAACCCCTCTTGAGGTTATGGGTTTTGCACTTTGCTTGTATATGTACTTCCATTAGGTATGAATACACAACTAACCAGCACTTAACATGGCAAAGGTAAATAACTTAATAGATTTCCCACCCAGAGAGCCTAGATAAATAGAAAATCTAAATATTCTGTTGAAGATGAGAACCATGACAGCCATGTAATTCCCTAAGCTGCCTCTGAAAGCCATAATATTCATATTTCTTCATAGCAATAAAACCATATTACCATATGAAGGCCATAGGATAATATTATTATCAGCCAGCTCACTGTGTGTGCCTCTTCAGTGGCAGGGATCAGTTCAAAGCACAGCCCAAAGCATGAGTGTATGTGTGTGTGTGTGTGTGTGTGTGTTGTGTATCTGTGACTGAGTGTGTGTGATCAGTTCCCTGAAGCGACAGCTGCACGCAGAGTTCCTGAATGGGGAAGGCTTCTCTGTGATGACTACCAAGTGGCACACACATCTTTCTAACCTCTTTTCTCTACTCGCCTCTACTTTACAATAACCCTATCCTTTGTGTGTGTGGTTTTTTCTTTTTTATATTCCGATCAGCCGTTTCCTCCGTTTATTAAATACATCCCTTGTCCTCTCCTCTTCTGGTTCTTTTTTTATTTCCTTCCCCTCTTTCACTTCTTCCCTCCCCTTTCCTCCGTAATATTCTCACTCCCCAATCACCATAATCGCCAAATCAGAACTGCTTGCTACTGCTTTCAGCTAAATTAGACGCATCTGTCACAGCTAAACCTGTGTTGAACCGTGAATGGGGGCAAAAAGAAGAAAAGGAAGGAAGGGTAGTAAGAAATAAAGACAAGATAAAGACCTATTAGGTAAAAAAAAAAAAAAGAAAAAGAAAGTAAAACAAGAGAATCTGATGAAAAGAAAACGCTCTACATTCAGTGTTTGAGATCGGGAATCGTTGGAAGTCAGAGCTGCTGAGCTTGAACAGATCATTCTATTTAAACAAAGTGAGAGTCTGTAAGTGAGCCAGAGATTGATGAATATATAAAAAAAAGAAAGATAGTCATAAATCACCGCATGTCCTGATCTTGACTCTCGGAAAACCTTCAGGCCACTTAATACAGTGGAAGTGCACTCCGAGCAAGATCCGACATCACAAAGCACAGATAAGATCAGATCAGCGGACGACATTTGTTTTCTCTCTTGTTTTCTTTCCTTTATTAAAATCTACATCGCGGCGTCTTGCACTCCTGCTCTTCAAAGTAGATCATCTCAAGGTCGACTTATCTGCGGTTGTTTAAGCATATCAAACATCTGATGATCAAACAGCTCCGAGGCTTCCATATTCCCCCCACAGGTACGGTTGTTGATAATGTTTCTGTCTTTGTCGTACTGGGTCCACACGTTCGTGCCACTACGGCAGCAGTCGCTACGCTAAAATAGAATTCTTTCCGAACAGTGAAAAAATGATCTGGATGGGAACATAAGGGAACGATCTGAACTACAGAGGAGCAGGAGCGATAAAAATCCACCACCCTAATTTGCACATTTATGTCAGAATGTTATGAAGAGCAAAGGGAAAAATGACTCAACTGTAAAAATTAATTGAGGTAGAGAGGTTGGCATATTGAAAAGGGTAATCTGAAACTTTTTTTTTAGCTACTTCTTTAAAATGTCACATGATACAGGTGGATGTAAAGAGACGGATTATCTCACAGTAGTATAAATGCCATCGACACAGGAAGTGAAGCAAAGGCCAGAAGGAAACGCAGCAATGGGCGTTAAAGTACGAACACATTTGAACACGTAAACTCCTAAAAGGGTCATTATTTTAGTCGAAACATGTAGAGTCAGTTGTAGATATAGAATAGTGACAAAAATATTGTCATTTTACGTCCGTACACCGCAGCTATGTATGGGAAATGATGAATTTAATATGATAAATGTGGATTTTTAGGTTTTAATTTGAAGGGGTTGAACAAAAATGCTGCTTTAACCATTTAGGAATTAGAAGCATTTAAATATTGATGAAGTTTAACCCATAAAGACCCAGTGCTACTTATGTGGGACTTCCAAAATAGTTTTATTTTATGTTTCTTAAGTGATTTTTCACCATGTGTTATTATATTATCCTCTGTATTTTGTGGTTTTACAGTAAAAATCAGTAATTTCCCTATATTTAATTCACTGATCATTGAGGATGGGAATCAATAAAAATGCAATGATTCCAATTCCAGTACTGATGTTCCTTATTGATCCATTTCCTTATTGTGTAAGGGAATAAAAGAGTACAAATGGGTTTGTTTGCATGAACTGTCTTTTATCTTTCCATCTCTGCACAGAAAATATAACATATACAGTATGCATGAATAATAATAACAGATGACACCGGGCCTGGTTCCAGATAGTCATTCGAGGTTTCAATCAGGAATGTTATGGAGGCGGATGTCAGTGATGGAGGTGGCACACCATAATGACCCCACAAAGTGAAAGTGAAACTTAACACCCTTTACTAATTCCTACATGTCTCCCGCTGTTGTGCACCTCATTTTCCTTTCCGCTACCTTCAGAAGCTTTTATTTGAGGGGGCAGGATGTTTGTTGCCCCCCCTAGAACCAGGTCTGGATGACACCCTTATATTTACTCTGCCGCTAGATTCACAAGCACTGCTAAGTAGCGTATGAAACCTGTGGAGAAGCGTATGAATCAGAATGAATTCCATGCTGTGTGGACAAATGTTTGATCATATTGGTGGTATTTCCCCCCTTTGAAAAGATGGAAGTTTTGCAAGTGTTGCAAGTGCACCTGATATCATCTTTTTACATGAAATATAGTCATACTTTGGACTGTTGCTGCCTCAACGCCATGTTGGCTACGTTCTAAACCAAAAGCTCAGATGACCGTTGAGGGTTATTATTATCAGAAACAGAGAAAACTGAAGGAAAAGTGATTATTTCAGTAAAGTCTCTCATTATCTGAACCTAAACCCAGTGTGTCCATCCACTGTCATTGATCCAACTCCATGGGTTTTACTGGTGAATCAATGTTGTAGAAGATGACAGTATTTCCACAGTAACTACGGAGCCTCTGAACGTCCAAATGGGTCACATCTGATGATCATGAAAAGACAAACTGTATTTTACACAAATTATTTACATGTATTGATAGGATTAATGGATCAGCAGGTATTAAACAGTTCAGATCAGTAGATGGTTCTGGCTGTTTGGATCTTCATGGCTTCAACACTGATGGACTCCCAGCATATTTATTGGAAGCATACTCTATTCAGTGCAATAGTTACAACTCAACGGTATATTTAATGTTTGCATACTGTCTACATTTTTCAGTATTGTGTGTAATATTTTTTAAATATTCTTTTTGTTTTGCAGTGTGCTCAAGTGTTTTTGCTTGAGCAAAAGAACAGAACTATTAACTCGTTTCTTATTTTTCCTGTGACAGTGACATTAAAGATTGATTCTATTATATTCAGTGTGAGAGTGAATGAATAATGGATCAATAATGTAAAGTGCTTTGGGTGACTTGAAAAGCACTATAAAAATGTAATCCATTATTATTACTATTATCATTCTATTTTATTCTATTCTGTTCTATTCTACTGGACTGAGATCAGGTGCCTGACTTGGCCACAGAAGAACATCCCATTGATTTATCTTCATAAGTTCTCGACTTCATTTTACAATATGTTTTGGGTCTTCATTCATCTGAAATGTGTCGTGTCGTCATCAATTTTACAGCATTTTTCTGAATCTGAGCAGAGACAAAGTCTTGTATAAGTCAAAATCCATACTCTTACTTCTGTCAGCAGTTATCTAATTCCATCCAGATCCTTTCCTTTTCTGTACTTCTCTCCTACCATCCTTCTGCCAAAGATTCATCTTGGTTTCATCCATCCAGAGAATCTTCTTCCAGAACTGAACCATACTTTTTTAGATGCTTTCTGAGCAATTCTAATCTGTCCATTGCGTTGTTGAGTGTTACCAGAGGATTGCACCTCATTGTTAACCCTCTGTATTGACAGTCATGAAGGAGTCTCTTTACTGTAGACTGTGATAATGACGTACCTACCTCCTGTTGTGTGTTCTGGACTTCGTTGGATTTTCTAAAAGGGTTTTTCTTGACCGGCAAAATAATTTTAGTTGACTTTGGTCTTCAAGGGCCATTTGGTGTTTCTGAGATCACCAGTAGAGTCTTGGGTTGAATTCCAATTCACCCCCTACCCTTCCTCCTAGCCCTCCGTTTTGCGTGTTCACATGAAGGGGTAGTGTTGTCCTGATTCTCAATTAGACGGAGGGGAAGGGCTAAGACAAAGGGCTGCATAGCCCTCAAAACTGAGATTTTCCAGGACCACACAACAAACGAAGGGGTAGGAAGAGTTTCACATAATTGTGTTTAGACCATTGGCAAGATGGAAGTAAACACAGCCAAAACGTGCAGGAGCAGTGATGAAAGAAACACACAAATGTCAGTACTTTCCTTGTAAACAACTTAATCTTTGGATTGACCATTTAATGGTGTTTCAATGTGTTATAGATCGCCTTTCTGTGGTTTAGAGTTGATCGCCGTAAAAAGATGACCAAAGCCCATGGAACAGAGATGGTTACAGCTACTTCAAGAAACAAAGTTTTCGCATCTATTTATCGCAGCGTTGAATACCGCTGATGATGTTAACAGGTTGCGAAGTGTTGTCCCATTTCATAGGAGAATGTTTCAACCCCTACCCCTTACAGCTCCATTTCAAGGGGTTATGCCAAGTGCAAGGGCCAAGGGCTAGAGGTAAGGGTTCGGGCTAAGGGGTGAATTGGGATTGGACTGTGCTCTTAAAGAATGTACCACAGTTTTATAATATTTCTATGAAGCTACTTCTCAGTCAGTTGTTCTTGTTGTTACTTTTGAGCAAATAGAAATACAGGGATTAGGTTTAAAATGGTTGCAATTCCAAGACAGGTTGTGCATTTTTTTTTCTGTTTTTTTAAACCCTTGAGTCAACACTTCAATCACATTTTGATTATTTTACTGTGGTGGTGCGCAGAGGCAAAAACAACATGTGTGCCAATGCCCAAATACTTATGGACCTGAATGTATGTACTATATTTAAATATACTTTCAAAACTATGACTGAACAGAAAGGCATTTCAGAATAAGACGAATCAACACATTTAGCTTTTTGTTATGTCAGTATAAAAATAGATCCTGCTGTTCAGGGCTGATAATTGCCTCACGCAACACTGTGCAGAATAAAACCGGCTGCTAGTCCTATTAAAGGGACAGAGGAAAAATGACACGAAGTTTTCCCCACTATTGGAGACAAGAACGATACAACGGCGAAGGCCCCATTTGAACAAGTCAATGATGACAGAGAGGTATAGTCTGTAATGCACTGAAGCAGAAAGATAGGTGTTAGATATTATACTTAGCCACAGAGAAAAAGGGTGAACTGAGGAGAAGTGGTTGGTGTCATCGACTGCAGGCCTGTATGTGTAAGTATGTGGATGTGTGGTTACAATTACAGTAAAACAGAAGCCACGGTTAGCATTACAATCAGGCGACAAGCATTCATGCACCACGCAAGCAGCCGCAATCACCTCATTATCTAGTGTACTGACAGGAAGAGGACAGAGTGTTAGAAAGGGGATATAGATAGGAGCTGAGAATACAGACGGAGGGGGAAAAAAATAGAGGATGACACAAAGAAGAGGAAGATTAAGAGATTGAAAGACACCAAGATGGAGACAGAGCATGAAACAGGCAGAAAAAAGAGGTAAATAGAGTGGGGAAAGAGCAAAGGAGTCATGTAACAAAAGAGCCATTAGCAAATGTCTGTTTCCCTTCCTCTGCTCGAATCTCTGACAGACGGCATCAATGTGTGTGTGTGAGGGTGTGTTTGTGTTGCCGAGATCCCAGTGGTGTATCAGTTCCACGGCAGAGGTGAGAGTTTGTCTGAGCAGCTGGGTGTATCAGTACCTGCTATCTGTGCTTTTGTTTTGGTGCATTTGCAGGGTCAACAACACGAACTGCCTACGGTGGAGGGAGTTTCTGTGACATGAAATGAACAGACATGAAGGAAAACTATAACCTTTTAAGCAACAGGAGAAATGATACTGCAAGCAGAACATGCTAGCTTCAGGCTGGTTCAATTCTTTTTTATTCTTTGTGTGAATAGGGGGCAGCGGTAGCTCAGGAGGTGGAGCAGGTTGTCCAATAACCAGAGGGTTGGCAATTCAAATCACAGTCCTTCCCTCCCACTGTGTCCTTGGGCAAGACACTTCACCCATCTACCTTACAGAGTTACTCACACCAGTGTATGAGTGCGATGAGCTGGTGACACGTCCACCTGCGCCCAGTATTCCATAAACGGATGGATGTGAACAGCTGATGCAGTGTCACAGCAATTACTTCCATTCATAGAAGCATTGATTTTTCACCCAAATCTTACATTGATGATGGGAGAGTCGAGCTGCTTTGTTAAGTCTTCTGCATCACAACCCAAAGATTCTCAATGGGATTGAGGTGTAGACTCTGCGGGGGCCAATCCATGTGTGAAAATGGTGTTTTATGCTCCTTGAATGCATCTTACACTGTTTTAGCCCAACGAATCCTTGTGACATCAGCGAAGAAAAAAAACAAGCTACTGGTTAGAAACCTGGTTGTTGTCTCATGCTTTATGTTGCAGAAATATTATTTTAATCCAGATATTGAGGTGTGAGGATAAATTGTTTTATTACTTAGTAGTTAGTGTTTTATTGTAGGATTCATTTGTTTAATCTGTTTTATTTCAGTAATGTTAGTTGTGAGTTCTTTATGACCAGGATTAATGGTTACCTGTTTTAGTGTAAAGTTTTTGTTAGTATGTTAAGATAGGAAACAGCTGTTTGCATAGAGGTTAACTATTATCGGTTCTTTCTTTAGATCCACGTCTAAACACACATATTCCGCGTTTCCACTACATGGTACCGGCTCAACTTGACTCAACCCAGTATTCTGATGCGGTGCGTTTATTTCCTTGTCGTCTCCTCAGAGTTGCTCATTGCGCGTTGTCTCATCTGAATTTTTATGTCAGCCACCAAAGACTGAATCTATTCGATGGACCATGGTGTAGTTTTGGGCTGTCATCATGTGGATTAATGTACCGCTATATTTACTGTCTACTTCTGGATCTGTGTTTTGTAAAATGGCGGGTCACAGAGAAAACTGGGTGACCAATCAGTGGTCTGCTGTGTTTATTCGTCACAATTCAGTATCACTTCTTCTTCTTGGTTGGTTGTAATCTGGAATGTAATTTCGTTGCTCTGAAATATGTGCAATGACAATAAAGTTCTATTCTATTCTATTCTATTCTATTCTATTCACTTGGAACCTCGGCTGAGGTGGTACCAAAAACTAGTACTGGGTACCGGATCCCAGGTCCTTTTTCGTAATGTAAACGCAAAAAGGCCGAGTCGAGCTGGTACCACGTAGTGGAAATGTGGCAATACATTCACACACATAGGATTGTTAATCACAGGGATAAGATGTAAACACACTGTCAGGGTTTCACAGAGTTGAGCTTATCTTTTTAGTGACCCAACCCACTTAACCCACAGGGTCAGCCCACTGTTAGGGATCAGTTTACAAAGGATATAAAAGTAATTTACATTGAAATGTGGGGACCCTGTCTGCCTCCATGGTGTGGGTCCTCAGTAGTGGTGTTGTATTTTACCTGTGATCACATCAAGTCAGATTAGATTTATAAAAATGAGAAAGAAATGAATCCAGACTTATTCTTAGAGCTTCCAATAAAAGAACATGCTAACATTGTCGAACCTAAAATGACCCTCAATCATAATGCTACCCCCACAGGGTCAACAACACCAGCTGCCTATGATGGGTTGAGATTTTGGTAACATTCGATTAACAGACACAAGTAACACTATAACCTTCTAGCCAACAACAACCACAATATGCTAGCATGAGGCTGGTTCACACAGCTTTTTTTTTTTTTTTTTACCTACTGGATGTGAGCAGATCCCTGCATATCCCCAGCTGTGATTGTGTGTTAGAGGAGTGTATGCAGCGCCTTTAAGGAATAGCTTAAAGGGTATCAAGTGTGCAGTCAGATGAGGATGCTGAGCAGGCAGGTTGGCGGTCAGAGCAGAGTAAGGTTACTAAGTAAAACTGTAAAAGTGTAGTTTAAGCTACAACTTGTCAGTACAATAAATGTGCCAGCTCCTAAAGTGTCTGCTGCTATTTTCCAATTTGGATCAGGGCTCTGTTTGGATCAGCATCTTTTCAACTTTTAACACAGATTCTCTCCTTAAAGAAACAGTATTTCTCAAATGTATTTGCAGAAACGCTTGCAAAACTTAGACTGGTTTGTAAAAGTACCGTTATTAACATCAGATGTCAGCTACGATAATAATGATGAAAGCTAGCTTGTTAGCATGGAGGGCTTACTGTATCTGTTATATGCATCAGTAGAAATGATAACAATAAATATCCTACCTGTGTGTCCATTGAAGTTTGAAAAGCTCCACACTTCTGCAGCAAAAATGCAAAAAACAAACAAGATAATGGTCTCCTGAGGGTTTAGAATAATGAATATTTCATCACGACCATGCAGATTAGTCTTCCTTTATATTCAGATAGTCACTGAAACAAGAGGCAACATCATCTTAGTACTAATGATTGATATACCATCTCACTATTTTGACTATTGGCTAGCCTTGCAGAACCACACCTATTTCCATACTTTGCTTGTGTTGCACTAGTGCTCGAGAAAAAATTGGCACATTCTATAATTGTGGATGAAAAACAAAAACCCTCTTAGGATTGTGTGGCCACCTCTTTTAACAAACCACTCTTGTCTTGAGTGGTGCACACAGGACTCAGTGATAGTTCTTTTGCAAGAGAGTGTCAGTAGCTGTGGTTTTGGTAGAACATGAGGAGCTGTACTGTGGTATTAACATGACAAACTTTATGAAGAAAACACCAACACCAGACAGATGCTTTTTTTTTTCTTCTTCTCCAAAACTTGCCATTTTCAGTTGTAGTTGCAGCTTTGAGGTTGTCATTGTTTCATGTAGAAAGGGGAACGTAACTGATAGCTGCAGGAAGGAAAAAGACAATCTCACCACTGGAAGACAGACATATTGTCCTTTATTACACCACAGTACACACTGGGCCAGACCAGCTATTGACTACACATTACATACGTCACATAGGACCACTGCTATTGAGGTTCAGATTTTTAGCTTGGCATATCTGTAATGCTGCCCATACGACTGTCCACTGTGATAGGTTTATTGTTTATTGTAGATCCCCATTAGCTTCCATCGTAGTGGTTGCTAATCTTCCTGGGGTCCCAGATAAAAATACATAAAAAAAATTTACACATCATTGGTAACAAATACAGTGGTAATGCATTAGCAGCAAACAACAGTTAACACATCCTATAAACACAACTTTCACATATGATACCCCGTAGATTCTAACATTGTTTTAAATACATGTAAAGTAGGTGAGTTTGTAATGTACCAAGTTTGAACCCAGAAGCGAGACCAGAGACACAAGTAATAATTAAAGGAGTTTATTGATTTGAAGTCACACAAAGCAATAA
>JAQQZY010000006.1:21312593-21332531 GCA_030068375.1 Ostorhinchus rueppellii | reverse complement strand
ATATCAGCTCTGAAATTAAACTATTATGAGCTATTTTTGTTGTTATCATTATATTTGTCCAAACAAATGTACCTTTACTTGGACCAGGCATTAAAATGAACAAGAAACTGGAGAAAGAAATGGTGGTCTAATAATTTTTTCCTGCATGTTTTTGTAACTTTTCTTTAGTTGGTTACATATTACAAGGTCCAAATAAAATGGATTAGAATTATACAATAAATTATGAATAAATAAAAAAAAATTGAGTCAACCCTAGTGGTCATCAGCAGTATTACAACTTTAAGATCCTTCTACATTAACTTTCATTTTGGAAACAAGGGGTGGTCTAATAATTTTTTCCACAACTGTTCTTCAGCGATAATGCAAACTAGTGACATTAGGCATAGTTTAATAGTTTTTTTTTTTTTTTCCACTCTCTGGTATGTAGATTATTGATGCTGCTATTGATCCGTTCCTCTACTCAATAATTCAAGCAAAAATTATCCAAAAATCAGTAGAATGCCATGACAATAATAATATAACTGCATACAGCAACGGGCTAAATGTCTAAATCAGGGGTGTCAAACATGCGGCCCGGGGGCCAAATCTGGCCCGCCAACGGGTCCAGCCCTTGTGATGACTTTGTAAAATACCAAAATTAAACTAAGATATGAACAATTATTTTAGTTCAGGGGCCACATACAGACCAATTCAATTTCAGTGGGTCAAATCGGTAAAATACTACCATAATGTACCATAATAAATACTCACAACTCTGTAAACATTTTCATGTATTTACACTAAAACAATGTATAATTTTGCAAAACATGAATAATCTGAAGAAATATGAACAACCTGAAATGTCTTAAGAGAAGTGCAATTTTAACAATATTATTACCTGTTATTGAATGTATATTTGAAGATCTATAAGGTATAATGTACCTGTAAATGATCAACTGAAGCAGAATATTGTTAAAATTGCACTTATTTTTTTCAGTTTGTCCATATTATTCACGTTGTTTTAAAGCATAGTTTGTAGATTTCAGCATTTTCATAATGTAATTTTACTTTTTTCATTATAAAACATAGAGAAAAGTTTAGAGTTGACATTATTTATTTATTATGTTATTATTTCAATGGTCCGGCCCACTTAAGGTTACATTTGGCTGAATGTGGCCACTGACCTAAAATGAGTTTGACACCCCTGGTCTAAATGATCCAGAAATTTTTCAATTAATCAGTCAACTAATACTAATAAATAATAATAATAATAATAATAATAATAATAATAATAATAATAATAATAATAATAATAATAATAATAATAATAACGGAGTAGATGTTATAGCGCTTTTCAAGTCACCCAAAGCACAATATTATTGATCCATTATTCATTCACTCTCACATTCTCCCTCTGGTGGTGGTAAACTACATCTGTACCCACAGCTGCGGAAAAACGGCTGCCAATTCACATCCGACCACCACCAAATACACCAGTGTGAGTGGCACTGGAGGCAAGGAGGGTGAAGTGTCTTGCCCATGGACAACACGGACTGACTAGGACAGAGCGGGATTCGAACCGACGACCCGTTCTACCGCCGGAGCCATGGCCGCCCCAGTGGCTTTATACTATTCCAATATCCATGCAATAGTAATGTAACATAATGGTTTCTGCTGTATTTTTAGTGTAGAGAGTGACACATAGTTTTCCTCAGTATATTTGCAGAATGACTCCTCAGTGTCACAGATATGACCAGTAATGACAGCTGTCTGGTTAAAATCGACATACATTAGATAATAATGTCATGGCATATATAATATTCAGTTATGATAGGAAGGAACTACATGAATCTATCACTTTTGCTGGTCCTGCACATGAGTGGCCATAAAAGGCACGTGTATCATAGTTCTATCTTATTATGTACCTATTACATCCATGTACGCGTCCTCTCAGGACAACATCCACAACATGATTCAATGATTGCAAAGGCTGGACATCAGACACCACATGTCCTCTGTGGCTTATGGCTGGTGTGTGTTTGATCCACTCTGAGAGAAAGACAACATAAAACACACACTAAAAGGAGGGTTTAAAAATAGATCCCGTATGAAAAAAATAGCTGTATAAAGTGCGTAGCATTGTAAAGTACCCTCAGCCGAGGAGAGAGAAGAGGAGAACGAGGAGAATACCAGTCTGGCTTTTAACTCCAGTTTCCCTGGTTGCAGATATTTTTGGTTTAATCGTCCTCTATTGGCTGCACGAAGAAGACTCCAGTTGTTTGACGTTTCGGAAAGAAACTCTGAATGGATCTTTCTTCCTTTTTTTTTTTCTTTCTAACTAGAGTAAATACATTTTACCTCGCAGCTATTTACAGTATTATCCTCACCCTTCGCTAAAGGATTATGAATTTTGTCGCATAGGCGGAATAAAGATACCACAGGGGAAACGATGGTTAGCATATTAGATTACTGTGTGTTTTGGTTACTACGGTTGAGATTCACTTATTTTATTTCACTTATTAATTTTATATGTGACATCTGGCACTGTTATATTTATCATATATACTTCCCTGAGTATCCCAGAAGCCCAGTGCCATATGTGTTTCATTATCTAACATACCATGCGTTTGTGTCAGACTTCAGGGTATTACCGTACCATGTAGAGTTACATGATGAATACAAGACTTCTGGGATGCTTCATAACAACAGCATATCAGCCATGTTAATGATAATGCCTTTGTTCTCCTTCTGTGACAACATAGATCAGACTGAATTGTGACGCTGACTTATATGTATGTGTGTATGTATGTATCTGCTGTTCTGTATAAACCCTTTAGTAGTAGAAATATAAAAAAGAACCCCTATTTATACTGAGATCTCTGTGGAAAACAAAAAAATAAATCCACCTAGTCAGTTTGAGAAATACATCCAGGCTTTATATTCCATTCATAAAAGTGAGTATGGCTTACTGCTTGCACTGCAGACCGCTTGAAGATGATGATGAATTACTGATACACACTATTCCCTCCTCCCTCACACTTTATTGCACTGTTCTCCCTCTCATGTTGTCTCCTCCCTATCTGAGGTCAAGCGTAGAGTTCCCTATGGCACGTCAAACCCCTACTGTCTTGTGTGAATTATGGTGGTCATCAATAATCGCAACTGGGAGCTTCTATGAAACTGGTCCCTAAAAACAGGACAGAGGGGCTAAAAATTCAAACCAGATATAGACTAATGTTAGGAAGCAAGTTTAGAAGCACTCTGGGTCTGTTTTAAATATAAATATATACTGAGACGATACAAATATTTAATTTTTCCGATCAAACACATTTTTTTATATTATTTTATGCAAAAATCTGCATGTAACATGGTAAAAAGGACACGAAAATTGCATGCTACTATTTTAAAAATATTTTTTATTCTCTCACAGGTACATTTTGGAAAACTGAACTAATTATGCAGCGTAAAGTGTTTCACAAAATGATAGCTGTTGCAAAATCACTCACGATTTATATGTGGTAAAATGGGCAGGTTCCGCATGTACTGTAATGTGAATGGACACAATGGGTTACACACGAAACCTTGAATGACACTGCCAATTCATGAAAAACCTGCATGTCTGGATCAGAAAAACCACTGGGATCATCAAATTTAACACAGTGTCTGTATTTACAGTGGTATATAAGACCATTTACAGCCACGTTTCCAGATCAAATGCACTGACACCTAGGCAGCTTTTCATGTCCTGATTTTGGGCCCATTTTTGACCCCGATATTCTACTAAAATTCATTAATTTGGGGATTGCTTAGAGCAAGAGAATAATTTTTCATCATTAGGTACATCCAATGTCTAAATTTATCTATTATTTGGTCTAAAAAAGCTGGCAAAGTGTCAGATACCAAAATAAACCCATTTTCACAGAAGCACCCATCTAGCAATGGATCTTGAAAGCAACCTTTTTCTCAGCTACATTTTCTTCCAAATATTCAAGCCCGTAAACACCTTGATTGTGGAAGGAAATTGCCGTAATTTGTTCCGTCATCAATAGGTTTGGGGAAAAGTGGAATTTTGTTGTTTCTTTCAGCCTCCGAAACCACAACAAATAATCCGGTAATCACTAAATAGACACATTTTATGCTAACACCGTTCGTCTTTTACTTAAACATGGCATGTAAATTGTAATACGCTCTGGTTTCATTCTTTGTGACAGCTTCCATCTGTGCCCATTTCGTCGCTGCATTTATGAGTCGCTCCTAGCATCCGTTCACTTTATTTTATTTAAGGATGCACGGATGGGCCTTTGAGGAACTCAGTCCGTAGATGTTATTCCACACTTAATGGATAGTATGGGACTGATGTGCATGCGGGCTGATGTACCGTCATATAACTTCA
This sequence comes from Ostorhinchus rueppellii, assembly GCA_030068375.1. NCBI lineage: Eukaryota > Metazoa > Chordata > Actinopteri > Kurtiformes > Apogonidae > Ostorhinchus > Ostorhinchus rueppellii. The sequence goes on along the minus strand of JAQQZY010000006.1, from coordinate 21,328,159 downwards.
ATCTGAACAGCATGTCACATCTGGTCGAGATGCAGCTAGACGTGGCCATGCATATATTAATGCTTAGTAAACCATACAAATCTCCCTTCTTTTCCCGCAAAAATGCACTTAGAATATATTTCTAGGAATTGCCCTTGTTAGTCAGAAACACCTGTTCTCCTGGTGGGTCTTGTTCACGTCTGTTTTCCAGCTGTTTGAGTGACACTCAGACTCAGAAGACTACACGCATAAAGACAATGTAAGGAGCATGTTCCCCGCTGTACCAAACACTTGTGCGAGAGCTCGGTGTCGTCTGACCTGTGATGTAAGACGGGTGTCCTACAAGAGTACGACAAGGTGAACGGTGTCTGCGGTACGAGGAAGAGCAACAAGAGGGAAGAGGGATGGGAGAATAGGAGGGAAGCGAGAGAAGATAAAAGTAGAGAGGAAGCACAGGAGGAGGACAGGATGTGGAGAGAGTCGCTGAAAAAAGACACAGAGGGAAGTAGAGATGGGAAATAAATGATAAAAATAGATTACGCAGGGAAGAGGAAGAAACAGTGGAGGAGTAAGGGCTTAGCGAGATAATTTTACATTTGCATTTACGTGCTTGTTCGGTGTAGGTTGACAGGTTTTCCTCGTACGCGGGGATGCTACGCGCCGATCGTATCACCCCAAAATGGCATCTCAAATTGAACTTTTAGGAAGGAAAGTGAAACAGGGGAGAGAGGCAGTATTAGATAAGCAGCTTTATAAGTAAGAGGACGGAGAAGAGAAAGGGAAAAGACAAGGATTTTAAAAAAGGAGGAGGAGGAGACGAGATGAAAAGGATGAGAAAAGGAATAGAGGGGAAAGCAGATGGAGAACAGCGAGTGGGATGTGTGGAGGATTACTCAGTGTGTATTGAGCTCCAGCTGTATTGTGATGTGAAGTGTCTTTGGTCCCTCAGAAAGAAGCACGGTAGTGTGAATAATACAGAAGATGACACAACAGGGTACACGTACGTATACATACGCACAATGGGGGTTTATGTTTTTGTGTGTTTATTGTGCGACTCCGTTTCCCCTTACAAATGATTACACATCCAGTTGAAAGAGCGTTTGGTGCTGGGAATCCTGTGTCCTGGCATTAATGATAGTATCTGTAAGCGTCGCATGTTTGGAGAAGTCGTTAAAGACTTGTCGTGCATGTGTTAAAGCGTCAGCATGAAGTCTGTCTGTAAGCAAACTGTTCAGCGAATGTGTTGTGAAATGTGAAAAGTCCGCTCCTGCCAGATACACACCTAGTAAAACAAGACCGACATTTTTACTATATTGCTAAAAAATCTTCTTCACACTCTGATTGCAAATAAATAATGTAATGTTCTGACATAAAAATAAATAAATAAATAAAGTTTTAGTCACCTGTGGGACCGACAGGACTGAAAAAACAACATCCAATCATTCTGAGCACCCACTCGAAATGACTGAACACTGATATGTCTATCAAAATCAACTGCCATTTGTCCCCGCCCCCTGCACTGTGTGTTCTGGAGTCTGGAGGCGTGGCTTCGGGGAGGGGGAGTCTGAAGAAAGGGTTGGGACTTTTGAAATGTGTCTTTTCAAAATGTAGGCTGCTTGAGCCGTTTTCCTAACATCTCAGACCCCACCTTGAATACTGAAATAGGCTTTATTATTGAAAAAAAATCTGCAAAGTGTACAGCGGTAAATCCATTTTTCAGACTCGAGTGAAGAATTTTTAAAGCTGCTACGTTGGATCCAAACATTGCAGCCCTACTGGGACTTTTTCAGCTTGGTTTGGATTCCTGCTGCTTTAGATGGTGAAGGTCAGGAGTAAAACCGACTCAACTATCCATGAGCATTTTATGACCTGGTGATTGGTGTATCTATCATGCGTCCATTTTTTTTACAGGGTGTTTAAGCAGGTTTTGAAAAAAAAGTAAGGAATTTTGAATCACTGTTTTCCTCGACCTTAGAAAGACTGGAATTTTGTGTAATAAATTGGAATGGTATGGAAAAAGAATTTATAGGAGTATACAGGTGGTCCTCGGGTTACGAACAGTTCCGTTCCCACGCTGGAAACGTCACTCAAATTTCCGCACAAGTCGGAGTTAACCCTTTAATACCCCCTAAATCTTTAAATAAATATCCAAATACACGTGTTACACTTCATGTTAATTCGATAAAATAAATTAGAATAAAAAATAAGATGCTGTACTTGCCATCACTGCTGAGAGGTGGCTGGAGAAGAAGGAGGGGAGGCTGTGAGAGCTGCTGCTGGAGAATCCGGATCATCCACAGGGGTAGCAGGTGCAGGATCTTCTGTAGACGTTGAAGGTACGGGTTCTACTGGCCTCTCTACTTTGCTGAAGTACTTGGAATCTCCATCTTTACGACTCAGGTGTCATAAAGTCGAAACAGCGTAGGTCGAGTATGGCGTAACCCGAGGACCACCTGTATACTGTAAAAAGTAAAACACTGAATCAACTTAAAAAATGTTACTCAGTAGATCACACATAATATATATATATTTGAGTGAACCAAATTAAATTGCATTACATTTAATGCAATTTAATTTGGTTCACTCAACTATTTTTTTTTTTTTTATGTGACCTATTGAAGAAAAACATTTTAAGTTGGTTCAATGTTTTACTTTTTACAGTGCAGTCAAAAGCACATAACATTGTAAGATAAGAAATACAGTCACAGAAAAAATATTAGACCACTCTTGTTTTCTTCAGTTTCTTGTTCATTTTAATGCCTGGTTCAACTGAAAGTACATTTTTTTTGGACAAATATAATGATAACAACAAAAATAGCTCAAAATAGTTTGATTTCAGAGCTGATATCTATCAATTTTCCATGTTTTCTTGATTATAACCAAAATCACTTCAGTTCTTATGTCAATATCTATGTCATTGTACTGACAAAAACAGTGGTTTTAGGCATTCCATGTTTTCTTTTCTGTCACCATTTATTGTAATATTGTCTTCTGTATTTTGTGTTTTTTTTCAGTGAAAATCTGGTATTTCCCAACATTTAAATCACTGATCATGTAGATGTTCATTAAAAATTCAGATTTCATTTGCAGGTTATTATATTAGAAACAGAGAAAACTGAAGAAAAAGTGACTTTTTCAGTCAAATCTGTCATAAACTGAACATAAACCAGTGTATCCTTCCACTGTCATTGATCCAACTCCATTGGTTTTACTGGTAAATCAATGTTGTAGAAGATGATGATGTTTTCACGGTAACTACGGAGCCTCTGAACGTCCAAATGGGTCATATCTGATGATCAGGAAAAGATGACAAATTGCATTTTACACCAATTATTTACACAGACTGATAGGATTAGTGGATCAACAGGTATTAAACCGTTTAAATCAGTGGACTGTTTTGGTGCTGGGGGCTGTTTGGATCTTTATGGGTTACAATTTACTTTTCTCATACACACAACAGGAACAGTCTCAACCAAAAAAGTAGGAACACAAGTATAAAAGTAGATAAAGTCAAGGTCTTGGGGGGTGCGGTGGAGTTTTGACAAAGGCTGGAATTTTTATTTGTATAAAGAACAAGCACACTGTTTTTAGTAACAATGAAAGCAGTGGTGCACTGGTGTAATTATAGATTTAATTTGCCTCGTAGCGTAATTGCCTGAGACATATTTTTGGCCAAATTGAGTTATCTGTGTAACTTTAGTCTCCTACACTGCTGCTTCATTTTATATCACTGACTATGTCCTGAAAAAAATATGACTTAGGCAATTATGCTAAGAAGCGAACAATTTACTGAATGATTAACATTGTTTTTGTTGTGTTAGTGTACATCTGCAAGACAATGTGGCACTGAAACTGATTTAAACTTCTTCCCATGACAGCAGAATAATAGTTAATCTGCACCGAAAGGCTGTGATGCAAATGAAGGAACTGCAATTATATTTATAACCATGTTAAATATTAAACATGATAGCAACCGGAACTGACTGACATTTCGTGATACACATCCTTGCAAAAGTCAATTGTGTCGGACTCAAAAGAGCGTGTATGTCACGTGGAAGCATGTGAATGTGAGGGAGATGGGGAGAGACGTAGGAGAGAGGGAGTGCAGCAGCTCTGGTCACAAATGAGAGGCTATAATTGGATGCTGCAGATTTACCACTCAGCATTAGCTGATATATACAGTTCATATATCTAAAGCTCCCCTGCCCCTCTCACTCCTTTCTGCTGCGCACAGGTTTTACCTGCAACTCATCAGTGGCACAGAACTGGAACTCTTTGATGCATGGTACACCTTCCTCGGGAAACAGATGCAAACAAATGAAAAACAGAAAAGGAAAAATTGGGTAGCACGATTCAGCAGGTTACAAAATGATACAGCAACATAGAAAATACCTCAGGCAATTTACATATAAATGGCTGCAGCAGTGTTTTCCAAATTCCAAACTGTAAACTCTATTTCAGGGATGAAAACGGTTGTATCTACACTATGTGGTGCACCTCCTCATTGAGTGTAACTGTGAGTTTATGGTTCAGAAACCTGTGCTACTGGAGTGTGCAACACAGGTGTCATGAACAATTGAATCATGTTACATGTTGAATTACTTATTCACAAGATCATTGTACAATATATGATGCATCCCAATGTAATATAAATCTTTTTTTTGTTTGTTTTGTCTGCATAAATGACCATTGCAGATCTAGGAAACAGGAAAAGGGTGGCAAGAGGTATCTGCATGGTAACATTGAAGGGCAGCAGATAAGACTCCCTGTATATACACTGATCAACCCCATAATGACCTATAATATTATGACCACAGACAGGAGAAGTGGTAATATAATAATATTGATTATTTCATTACCTTTCACTGGGTTCAATATATTAGGCAACAAGTGAAAATTTAATCCTCAAGGCTGATGTGTTAGAAGCAGAAAAATGAGCAACATAAGGAACTGAGTCACTCTGACCAGGACCATATTGTAACGGTGATGACTGGGTCAGAGCATCTCCATGACTGAAGGTCTGGTTGTGTGTTCCTGGTCTGCAGTGGTGAGTGCCAACCAAAAATGGACTAAGGAAGGACATCCCAATCTGAGGACAACTGATCATCTGTGGGAGGTGTAAGACGAATACATCTGGTCCATGTGGTCTGATCAGGTCCACCTCTACTTCCAGTACTTCAGGGATTTGCTGCTAACATCTTGGTCCAGATACCACAGCAGACCTTCAGAGGTCCGGTGGACTCTAGACCTCAGGTCAGAACTGGTTTTGTGGAAAAAAGGTGGACCTAGACAATATTAAACAGGTGGTAATAATGTTCTGATCCCATAGATGTTTGATTAGTTGAGGTCCATTTGTTGTTCTTTAGGTACTTTAGACACTTTTGTTCGATACTTGAAGTATCAACAACAAGATCTTTAGATGCTTTGACCCAGTGATTTGACCATCACAACTTCATCTTTGTCAGAGTTGCTCAGATTCATACTTTTACCCATTTTGCTGTTTCAAACACACCAACTTCAAGGGTTAAGTGTTCATTTATTATAACACATTCCACTGTCGGGATGTAGCAATTAGAGATTTTGGTGCTAAGATGATCATCAGAGAAATAATCACGGTTTCATGATTACTATGTTTACTTTGCAAGGTTTTTAGCATGCATTACTAATTCCTCTGTTGTGAAGCATCAGACTATTTTATGCAGTTTGCCTTGTGATAAAACAGAGCGTGTTCACTGCATCAGTTCACACGTTCATCATTCCGAAGCCTGTATGGCAGCCTGAACTGCTGGAGAAGAATGGCCTTATTCTACCAAAGCTATGCAGCCAGATTGTTGTGAATGGTTGTGCAATCGTAGCCTGAAGCTGCATCGATGACGGTAGCGAACGCAAACTCTATAAACCTGAAAGTGAGCCTGCTTCAAAAATACAGTCATGGAAAAAATTATTAGACCAATGAAAGTTATCAAAAACAATGGTTATGCAATCCAGTCCTAACTCCTGTGTGTATCATGTGACTAAATCAGACAGAAATAAAACATGGAATGTCTAAAAGCGCTGTTTTTGTCAGTCCAATGCCATAGATATTGATGTAAGAACTGAAGGGATTTTGATTATTATAAAGAAAACATGGAAAATGGATAGATATCAGCTCTGAAATTAAACTATTATGAGCTATTTTTGTTGTTTATCATTATATTTGTCCAAACAAATGTACCTTTAGTTGTACCAGGCATTAAAAAACAAGGGTGTAATGGACGGATAGTGAACCCACATGCAAGACCACACAAGGACTAAGATTCCAGACAGTTTATTAACCCCAGATAGCCTAGTGAGCAGTTCAATAGTCCAAGAAGCCAACACAGTCAAAAAGTCTCTATGGTTTAAACACAGTTTAAAAGTCTTCGAGTCTCTGGGGAAATCCTTTTCGCTCTGTGAACACATACAGAACCTTTGCTCCTGGTGTAGGTGTTCGAAGGGGGCGGGCTGAAGGGAGGTCAGGTGGGGTCAGAGGTCAAGAGTCGGGGAAATCCAATGAAGAGCAGACTGAAGACGTGGTCAGGGACGAAGGGCAGGGCGGGTACCGGGGACAGGGACACCAAGACGTAGTCCAGACGAAGGCAGACAACAACAACCAGGGAACAGGCTCACTGGCAGAGTCAGGCGGAAAATAGGTCGAAAAGGGCTCAGCCGATCAGGCTCGGTCGAAATCAGAACAGGGGTCAGGATCTCAAGGAGCAAACAGAAGGAACGCTGGAAAGTCATGCAAGCAATGAACGATCTGGCCTAGAGCAGACACAGCAAACTAGATTAGATAGGTCACACCTGATGAACCACACCTGTGACTCGCCAGGTGTGCAGAGTTGCCTTGAATAATGGTGGGAAAGGCAATTAGCAGGGACAAAAACAGAGCAGAGAGGGGGAGAGAAAGCGCAAAGACATGCCAAAGGCTGGTCTAATGATTTTTTTCTCTACATGTTCAGTCTGAATTTCTCCTTTTCTGTCATTTTCACTCATGGAATGCTGAATGCTGGACTTCTGTTCCATTGCTTTTGTTCAGTGCAGGAAGTGCATAATGTCCTGTCTTTGGTTCCGCTGTTAAGCTACTGTACTTCATAAGACGGTTCTTGGCAGCCTTAACCGTGCCGTTTAAAATCGCGATTAATCGTAACACCACGACATCATTACAACCCTAATCCCGCCCACTAACAGGTCCCATTGTAATGAGATAATCCAAATTAATACCGCTTTATCTGTCAATGGTCAGAATGTTGCGGCTGTAAATGGATTCAACAAACGATGCACACGTCAAACAGTCCTTTTTGTTTCGTGTTCTTTCATGCCTTGTAACAACACATTATCTAAGTGTTTTTAATGCACAACATGAACATGACCAGCAAAACAAAACAACACTGTGCTGCCCTTATAAAATACAACTTTTAATAACAAAATGAAAATGTTCCACTAGAAGTAAAAGTTGTGGTCTGTAAAAAATGCAATAATTGCCTTTAGCAGAGTAGAAGAATAAACACGTTAATCACTTTTGGTTAATGTATTGTTTGCTTCAATGCTTTGAGATGCTTGTGGACATAGTGGTTTGTTTTTACAGAGGCTCCAGCCCCCACCAACCCCCCAACCCCCTCAAGATCTGCTCCTTAATACAGAATATGTACTGTATAGGGTATGTAGTGAGAAAAAAAAAAAAAGGTCTCACAATTGCAAAGTGTTGAAGGTGAAGTGACATAGGGTATAGAGTGACTTTGAATTAGCTCCTTCCTATATATAACTCAGCGGAATCCCATTTCCTTCTACAGACAGAGAAAATGAGACTGGGGTTGGATTAAAATCTGGTGCATGTTTGAGGTTTTAGCTTCAGACTAGTCCTTTTGTCTGCTTTACACTGAAAATTCTAATGCAATTTATTTATACAGGACCAGTAAAAGATGATGGTGAGATTTCAGTGAGCAGAATATGAAGGCTGCAGTCTTATAGATGTTATAAAGCAGGGGCCAGTTCAGGGGCCACGTACAGCCTAATATGATAGAAATGGACCGGATTAGTAAAATAATATAAATAACAGAATAGTTATTATAAATAATATCAACTCCAAATTTTCTATATGTTTTAGTGTGAAAAAAGTCAAATTCCCTAATGAAAATGTTTACATCTCGAACTCTACTTGAACGTAACATGAGCAAATATGAACCTGAAAATTATGAAAAATACGTGCAATTTTAACAATATTACACCTTCATTTATCATTTACACATATGCATCTCAACTTGCAGATCACAATGAATCTACAAATACATAAAATATTTAATAACAGGCAGAATATTGTTGAAATTCCTCATTCTTAAGTTCATATTTGTTCATGTTTTTTAAATTTTTTGTAAAAGGATAGTCTGTTAATGTCAATATTTTTGTGTAATTTTCCTTTTTTTACACAAAAACAAAGAAAAAAAATGCCGTTTTTATTATTTATAGTTTATTATGATAGTATTTTACTGGTCTGACCCACATTACATTGAACTGACCTAAAATGATTTCAACATCTTTTATTGTTAATGTCTTCAGTGTCATTTTTGCATTTCGCTAATTTATCCCGTGGGCCGGATTGGAGACTTTGGTGGGCTGGTTTTGGTCCCCGGATGGCATATTGGACATCTGTGTTACAAAGTGTGCCTCAGTGCTGTATTGGTTTATCGGCGAGTTGAGCGCTTTACACACCCAACAGTGTCAGAAGTAACAGAGTGAAGTTTAGTATTGCGAGAGGGGATTTTGTATTAAAATGTCAGGCTGGACAAAGCCCTGGAGTTAGTGGATTTTGGTCGTCTTTTGTTGCCGCTAAATGCTCAATTTGTTTCATGATTGTATTGAGCTGAGACCTGTCTGGTTTGCTCTTTCTTCTGTTTATAGGTCTGGTTTGTCAGAAATTTCCACTTCGCATTAAATATCAGATTCATCTCTTTCTTCACGACATTTAAGACAAGTTAACCTTCTAATAGCGTCCCATTTTAGCGCACTTTATCGAGCCATTGTAATGACATCTATAACAGAGGGACTCCAAAGTCTGAATGCACATAATAGACTTCATTTGAAAGGGAGCTTATTCTGGTGTCTGAGTTTAATATGTGGCTAAAAAACAACCCAAACTATCATACTTCAGTTAAACTATGCTTCAAACATAGCCTCAATCCTACCTTGAATGGATCACTGATGACCAGGTGGATTTACAAAAGCTCATTTTTAGCAGTTTACCATTTCTGTCACAAAATCCCATCTTTTCGTCTATCCATGTTTTTTTTTCCATTTTGAATGACCATATAAGGATAATGTTATGTAACATTTACTCATGTCCTTAGGAAATTGCATTTCCATAAAACCACTCCTGTATGTTATGTTATCACTGTGACTTGCATCAAAACGGAGGTAATTGTATTTATACAGTGTGTGATGGATGATTAATGTGTGACTTAATACAACAGTCCTCCACAGCTGTTTATTTCTGAAATTGCATCAGCTCCTTCCCTTTCTGATGATTAATTATGAATAAACATACCCATAGAAGACCAGGAATATTGATCTAACAATGTCTCTACCAGTTACTCAGAATAAGTATATTTACTGAGAATTGCATCATTATGAAGAGCTCTGCCTCTTTTTACACAAATATTATGCAGAACACATTTCCCTATTACAATAAAACAAGTGTTTACATACATATATTTGTCATCTAAAACACTTGAGTTTAACCCATGAAGACCCGGTGCTACTTTTATCTCAGTTCCCAAATGATTTTATTCTCTGTATTTAACATTTATTAAGCGATTTATCACCATTTATTATAAAATATCCCTCTGTAGTTGACATTTTCACAGTGAAAATCACGACTTTCCAGTAATTAATTCACTGATCATGTAGATGTTCATAAAAGCTCAGATTAAAGGTGAAGGTTATTTTATAAAAAGAGAGAAAACTGAAGAAAATGTGACTTTTTCAGTCAAATCTAACATTAACTGAACATAAACCAGTGTGTCCATCCACTGTCACTGATCCAGTTCCATGGGTTTTACTGGTGAATCAATGTTGTAGTAGATGACGGTGTTTCCATGGTAACTACAGGATCATATCTGATGACCATGAAAATATGACAAACTGCATTTCACACCAATTATTTACCTGGATTGAAAGGTTTGGTGGATCAATAGTTGTTAAATATTTTATCTCAGTAGATGCTTTTAGTCACTGGTGGATATTTGAGTCTTTAATGATTTGTGGGGCTGCACATGTCTGCCCTGGGAGGACAGTATGGACTCAAGAAAGCCTCCTATAAACCTCTCTAAAATGAAAATATTAGTTACAACATTAGAATCAAACATATTTTGCCTGTCACACAGATTATTTTTGTAGATAAATATCTGAAATTAAGTTTGTACTGCATCTCTTTCATAATGAGCAACACTTACAAGATGCTGCAGCTGTAAATTATTATAATTTGTCAAAAATATTGTTTTTATTTAGACTCAAGAACCTTTCAGAGGAATTAAATAGCTGGTTGTTTTCATTCTTTTCCTGCAGGTTTTCCCTCTACATACCTTCTCTGTTCATATTGATGGATAATACATTCTGTGCATCGATTCAGTTTCACCCACATGTTGCTGTATTTTGAAGTAATTTACACTGTTCAATAATTAGGATGTTTTCTGGACATTGACTGCCCAGTTTGCTAGTTATTTACTGCTGCTTGTAACGTTCTCCTCATATAAAATTCTACAAAGTTGTCCCAATTAAATCAAAAAGTGTTTAACGTATTGATAAATTGACAATTTTACTGTCATAGTGTGACACCACAAACTATTTTTCGTCATTATGCTTTAACTGTTACTTGTTTCCACTATCATCTGAGTGAGCAATTTGTAATTAGCATCAGGTTTACCCCAAGAGAACAACTTAGATTGTGACAACTAATCATTTAGCATGTTTGCATTACACTACTAATGAGGCTAGCAGTTGGATTTTTGTAGGGCTTTAACAAGCAGAAGGATGGTGCTGTGGCCAATAGCTTTCCATCATGTTTTCCATAAATCCATAGTCACTTAGCAAAGTGCATTTATTAATTTGTTTTACACAGAAACTGACATCCCACTGGTATTACTGGATTTTTAATTAGTAACACTTTCCCCATACACAGTGCACATTATTAAGCTGATGTAAAGAGTTAAAGTTGAAAGGAACAGCAAAAAAAAAAATAAAAAATCTGGTCATTTTATAGCAAAACTGACCCTTATTAAAAGCATTGGCAGTGAAAAACTGCCTCCAAGGCAATTTGTTTGCCTTAGCATTGACTTTCCCCACGTTAGTCCAAATAAGGAACCAAATTTGTGACTAAATTATGTAGGCTTCAGGCTAAATTTTTGTTTAACTCATACGAACCCAAATATCCACCAGTGACCAAAAGCATCTACCAATGTAAAAGTTTAAGAACTTCTGATCCACTAAACCTATCAATCAATTTTTAAAAGAGAAAAGCATTCGGAGAGCACAGACCTCCACCAAGGTAGTGTTTGTACTTTCCTCTACTAGATGGTGGTGAATGACTTCATATACAAATCACTGCCGTCATGCCCTATCTCGCAATGATAAAGAAACGTTAATCTCTTGTCAACTTAATCACTTGCTCCACATCCCATTTCTAACAATTCCTGAAAATTTCATCCAAATCCGTTCAGAACTTTTCACGTTAGTTTGAACACAAATAAACAAACAAATAAATGCCAGCAAAAACATAACCTCCTTGGGGGAGGTAATAGTTGGTGTAAAGAGCAATTTATTATCTTTTCATGGTTATCCCATATGATCCATTTGGACATTCAGAGGCCCTGTAGTTACCATGGAAACACTGTCATCTTCTACAAAATTAATTCCCCAGTAAAACCCACCCTCGACATGGACACAACTGGTTTATGTTCAGTTAATGATAGATTTGACTGAAAAAGTCACATGTTCTTCAGTTTTCTGTCTTTTTTGATATAATAACCCTCACCTTTAATCTGAGCTTTTATGAACATCTACATGATCAGTGAATTAATTACTGGAAAATGGTGGTTTTCACTGTGGAAATGTCAAATACGGAGGAATATTTTATAACAAATGGCAATAAATCACTTACGAAATGTTAAATACAGAGAACAAATTCATCTGGGAACTGACATAATAGTAGCACCAGGTCTTCATGGGTTAAATTCTAGAGTTTTAGAGGACAAATATATTTATGTAAACACTTGTTTTCTCTGTTTTTGGTAAAATAACCCTTGAATGTAATACCAGTATGATGATTCATTTAATGCTGACAAATTCATGGGGCCTAGTGGTTATAGGTTAGCCTAGAAATCTAGACCACCTAGCGGCAGAGAATATTCTTGGCTAGCTTGTGGTCGAGCATCAAAGAGTAGGAGACAATCCTGGCTCCTACACAGGGTATGTCGGACCGATCAAAATGTTCTGTCTGTGTAGTGAGTCGTTGGGGCGGGGTTTGCGCGATGACGACAGGGCTGTGCGAGGGCGAGATAGCAGAACAACCATAGAGAGCAACGAAGATGGATGTGGCTAACGAACTGCGCTCATTTGAATCGGCTTTTGTCGTCGATTTTGGAAGGGTTAGACTTAGGCTTTTCTTTGAAAGTTGAACAGAAAGAAGCACTCGAGTGATTGGTTTTAACGAAAGAGGTATTTACTGTTTTGCCAACCAGCTACAGTAAAAGTCTAATATACCAGCTGGCTCCGCTTGTAGCTCTGAATACGTCACACTATCTGTTGCTCTGATTGGTCATAGAACTGGCCTATTACGTGCAGGAACAGTTTGAACGACAACAGTTGAATCCACCCACAGACTTCAGCTCTGTCAATGGTCCAATTCCAGATGATACAGTTGGCTTGCCAGGCTAGCTATAGGTTAGAAGTTGCAAAGATTTCATCTACGCTAAGTAAGTAAAAAGGCGCATAGAAACCAGGGGTCGGACATCTGAATTTAAGTTTCAGTTTCACTGCACTTATGAAATGCAGCCTTGTACCTCCAGTCCTTACACACTACCCCCACCCCACGTTCTGACGACACATTCATAAAGTTATTTCCTGAAGGGCCACAACGTTGACCTTCCATAGGGTCCACAATCAGTAGCAGCACTGGAGATCTTAGCAACATTTACTGGTTTATACTGGAGTAATATCCAGGGTGTAATCCACCTTTGTTTATTGGCAGCTGGGTTAGACTCCCTACAACCCTCTCAGAAAATGAATGAACGAATATTTTTTTTCCAAACCTCCAGATATATTGTATTATTACTTAGATATTCAATGCATAATTACAACTTCTGTCTAAGGATCTGCAAATTACTGTCTTAATCCATGCCCTCTTAAGTCTTTACCACTGATTTTCATGACAGTAAACACTTTCTTTTGAGACAAAGACAAACCACAGTGGTGTAAGCGTTTCACAGTAAAATGAAACCGTTCTAATTTTCCTCTTTTCTTCTTCTTCTGTTTCAGACCCAGCGATCTGGAGAAAAGGTACTTGTCTGAAGTCAAGAAAAAAAACAGATACAGCAGAGTAAAAGACAGTAGCAGGGTATCAGACAGCCAAATTATGTCAGTATCAAACCGTCATCCCCAGTGATATTATCTGCCACTTTTGCCCTTCATCATCATCGTTAACACTGTCCTCACTGAATACAGAATCAGGTGAATATCTGAGTTCTACATTGAAAATTGGAATATTTTAATGTGAAGGGAAACGCTGTGTGACTATGTCTGAATGCACCACCTTTTACCATCCGACCTCTTCATTATCACTTGATTTGTTATCGCTGTGGAGTGGTAATTACGTGCACACATCGTGATTGAGTGCAGGTCATTTCTCACACTCATGTTCTATTTCTATCAAATAGCATCTCCCAAATCCTCTGACAGACATCCCTTTAGATTAATAATGAGAATATTAATATCACCACTGTCATGCTTAGACAGAGGCGTCATGCAGGCGACTGTGTTGTTTACAGGTGGTATCTTATGTGTGTGTGTGTGTGTGTGTGTGTGTGGGTGTGTGCACGTAATTTTCTTCACTGCTGTTGCCCCGAGTCACTATTGATATCACCGGCATCTTTGCAGTTCCCTGCAGAGATGTAAGTTAGAAGAACAAAAAGGCAGAGAACCTTAAACCTTTGGACTCATCCCAGAAGTAACACCCCTTCCTAAAATGCTTGGTCTCACTTTCCCTACTGTGTTCCCCTCACTTTTTCTTTGGGCTTTATCTTTTGTATCTGTACATAAAGCAATTTGAAATCTTATAGTTTTGTACATGTAATTTTTATGGTGTGTGGGTATTTTCTAATAAAATAAAACAAAAATGGATGACTTTCTCTGTGGCTGCCTACTTTGGTTTGTCTTTTTTTTCTGTTTCTGTCTGTAATTACACTCGACTCCTCAGAGAAAACATATAATTATGCTGCTCAAAGATATCATCTATGCAACGGTCAGTTTAAGGGTAAACATTGTAAGCAGTGATTTTACAAATTAGCAAACATAGAGAACACATTGCGTATCTGACGCTCATATTCACATTGAAATGAGGTGAGTTGTATCGTTGGTGAATGTGTAAACTCATACATATAACTCTGAATGTGAGTATACACGTTTATTCAATGAATCTCTGATGAAGTCGTTGGCACAGCTTCAGTTTTCAGATCATTTAACAGCAAAAATCACCATTTTACCTGTTTTTACTGATGACAGACTTTTCTGAAAAGTCAAGTTGTCTTTCAAAAATGGTAAATATACACATTTTATTTTCTAATCCAATCCAACTTGATTTGTAAAGCACTTTAACCAACCACAGTGGACCAAAGTGCTGTACAGGAAAACCAATAAATAACAGAATAAAATACAAGAATTGGTTAAAAAAAAACATAAAATATGTACAATTAAAAACAACAAATTAAAAATAAGAACAATTAAAACCAATGCCAAATAAAACAGCTGAATAAGAACGATACATTTAAAACATCTCACATGGTTTCAAAAGCCAAGGAGAAAAAAATAGGGTTTAAAAACAGAGGAGGCCTGGCTGATATGGAGATCGCGCTCCTTCCACAGTTTAGGAGCAGTTGGTCAGCTGACCTGAGAGAAAGGGATGGTGTAGCTCGGAAAAGTAGGGCAGGGCAAGGCCATGGAGGGATTTAAAAGTGAATAAAAGAATTTTAAAACCAATCCTAAAACATATGGGCAGCCAGTGGAGCGAAGCGAGGCTAAAATCGGGGAAATGTGCTTGTGTTTACGTGTGTTGGTTAATAGACGAGCAGCAACATTTTGCACCATCTGAAGAAACTGAGGAACCACTAGGCCCAATATAAACTGCATGACAGTAATCCAGCCTGGTGGTCACTGGTGGTCACAAATTTTGACACAAATGCCCCAAAATCATTGTAAAATGCTTCTGAAATCCAGAGATGTATAGTAATGCAGTGGAACCACTTGAGTACTGTACTTAAGTACTAAAATGCAGTATCTTTACTTTTTTGGAGTATTATTTTTTT
>JAQQZY010000006.1:21286360-21302594 GCA_030068375.1 Ostorhinchus rueppellii | reverse complement strand
TAAAACAGTTTTTAATTGAGTTTCAAGATTAACTACAAGGCCACCGAATTCACATTTGATTGGCCAAAGATAAAGAGTTATTAATTTATTTTATGTAAGAAACCTGTATCCTTGAAGGAGAGAAACCTTACAACCCCCTGCCTTTGTGCCGTTCAGCACATTACTGCCAGGCCTCCAGTGCACCGACTCACAGAGAGACAAAGCAAAGCAGGCTGAGTTATATACAGTAGCACATTTCATGTACAAGACAACTCAAAGTGCTTTATGTAAAACATTAAAAGCATTACAGCAGGGAAGCAATAAAAAGTATAGGCATGAGATAAAAATAAATAAATAAATAGAAAAAAAACAGACAAATAGATGAAATAGATAAAACAGATAAAACCTTTAAGCTTAAAAGAAACAGTGCAGATCTGAACTTCTGAATCCGAACTCTAATCAAATGCAGCTGAGAACAGGTGGGTCTTTATCCTGGATTTAAATAAACCGAGTGTTTCAGCTGATCGGAGGCTTTCTGGGAGTTTGTTCCAGACATGTGGAGCATAGAAGCTGAACGCAGCTTCTCCATGTCTGGTTCTGACTGTGGGAACTGACAACAGACCGGATCCAGATGACCTGAGGGTTTTGGTGGGTTCATACTGGGTCAGGAGGTCACTGATGTATTTTGGTCCTAAACCGTTCAGAGCTTTATAGACCAGCAACAGAACATTAAAGTCTATCCTCTGATGGACAGGCAGCCAGTGGAAGGACCTCAGAGGTGGACTAATGTGGTCTAATGTGGACTAATGTGGTCTGCTTTCTTGGACTCTAGCAGCTGACTTCTGAATGAGCTGCAGTTGTCCAATTGATTTTTTAGGTAGACCTGTAAAGACATTGTTCCAATAATCAAGACTGAAGATGAATGATTGGACTAGTTTTTCCAGGTCCTGCTCAGTCATCAGGTCTTTTATCCTTGAGATGTTCTTTAGGTGATTGTAGACTGATTTAGTGACTGAAACACATCCAAAGGAGGAAATAAAATATACTTACCTGATTTTGAAAAATGTATCACCCTTAGATATTTACTCCATCAATATGGCAGTAAGACCCTCACAGATCAAAAGTGTGTTTGTTCAGATTCATTTCCAACTGGTCGCTGTCCCGGTCTCGCTTCAGGCAATGGCACAGTTCACTCAGCAGGTAAGTTTTCACAATTAAAGACTCACCTCCAATTCACTGAGGTACATTTAAAAATCCTTTTTTTTTGGCATTTATCTAAATTTGCACAGACTGAACACGTCACTGAAACAAACGTATGAGCTCAACATGGTGATGATGATAGAACTGGTGCACGTTCCGTCAGTGAGAGCTCCAGCTGCTGATTCAGTCTCACTTCATGAACAACAGTGGGGAGTGAACAACATTAAGACGTTTTCATTTTATCACATGACGCTAACACAGACAAAAACAATCAGAGCAAAAATAATTCCCCGCATTTCAGAGTAAAAAAAACAAAACAAAAAAAAACACAGGCAGTGACATAATAGAGAAAATGATCCGGACCTACTGGACATTTGCATTTTACTGGTAATGGTGCTAAGCTGTGGCAACGCTAGGCTAATAGGATTTTATGTTGCAATTACATTTACATATATATGCATGTCTGTGTGTGTGTGTGTGTGTGTGTGTGTGTGTGTGTGTGTGTGTGTGTGCGTGTGTGTGGTTGGGGGGGGGGGGGATTACACACCACAAGTGAATGTTTCTTCAGTTATTAATCAGGAAAAAAAACATCTATAACATTGATTGTATTGATATGACATTTATCAGCCATGACTGACATGAACTTTTTTATTGTGATATTTCATCTCAACAGGAATGGAAAGGCCGACACGCTGTAAATGTCCCAATGTCCCAATATTTTTGTCCATATACTGCATATGGATATGGTTTCGAATTTCCTCTGAAATCAGACACTCTGCAGGCGGTCATGGAAGTTTCTAGCACTCTGGACACAGTTTGAAGTAAAAATACAACAATCACTGAATCAAGGTTAAAGTAAGTATATTTTTACATATGTAGATGTAGTGAGACAACACACCGCACATCCAGAGTCATGTTTGCTGCTGCCTCGATGGTACAGAAATACCAGGTTTTTAAACTCAAGGTCATCACCATGAAACGTCCTTTGTCAGTGGCTGGTTTAATGTTCCACTTGTGCGTGCATTTTACAGTGAGGATATAATGACCACTGCAGGTGGTATGTCAAACTGAGAACCATAACATACAACATATTCCACTTACTTTGTCAAGGCCTTTACTACTTGCCAGTTTCTTTTTTGATTGGTTTTCTTTGACTGAAGCTGTTATTTATATACTTATGCTCTCCAGACTCCTGTCTATATATATTATATATATAGACAACATATATATAAATATATATATATATTTCTTCCTCTTTGCAGTTGTAGTGCATGTCGGTGAAAAAAAAAAAAAGCGTAAGGGTAATGTTGGGTACTCCAGCTCCTCCCACCATCCAAAGACATGCACTGGTAGGTTCACCGCTTAATCTAAATTGTCCATAGGTGTGAATGTGAGAGTGATTGTTTGACCCCATGTATCAGCCCTGTGATGGACTGGTGACATGTACAGGGTGTACCCCACCAAAATGAAACATGATTAAAAATCAGAGGTGGACAATCCCAGCTCCATAGAGTAAAGGTCCTGCCATGTATTTGTTCCAACCATTCACTGAACCAGCCCATTTGGATGAACACAACTCCTCCTCCAGGTAGGTGAAGGGATAATCAGTGGAATCACCTGTGTTCAGTGAACAGGTAGAACTAAAACATGGCAGGACTTTTGCTCTATGGAGCTGGGATCGTCCACCTCTGTTAATAATACATTTAAAATGACTGATATTTAATTGTGATTAATTAAAATGAATCCATATAGTTCATAAAATATAGTATTCCATCACACTTCAATCTTAAATATGCATAGAACATGTTAAACTTCAAAGGTCCTGAGCAACCACTAAATGACTGATTCATATTGATACAATTTTGCCCCAAATTTTTATTTTATTCATTCAAACATATTGGTGAGCTGAGGGCACAAACTTTTAAAAGTGGGAAAAAAAAAGGACTACCCTAATATATATTGTAGACACATGGTGCTGAAGCTCCAACTCATTTGTAAATGTTTAATATCTCCTTCTCATACACACACTTGGGGCAGTCCGTCACTGCTCCCAGATGTGTTATGCCTTCCAGGACTTCCTTCTCTCTGATGCTAAAACCCACTCAGGTGAAGTCGAGCCAGATTCATTTGGATTAGGTCTACCTGCAATTTCAAGGTGTAAATAGTCTGGTAAAATGATCTGCATGTCTGAGCAGATGTTTATCTAGTCTCCTGAGGTTAAAGGGATAAACCACAGATCTTCTTATGATATGAATCACTGTGTGCAGGTCTTTAAATATAAAATACTCATTAAATACACTCCAAATTCACCATAATCAGTTGTCAGTTTTTTTCACCAATAAATAAATAAACATATAAAAGCATCATTTATGCTGTGGAACCACGCCTTCTCTCATTGTATAAAAGTCTTAGTCAAGTTTTAGTTTTGTTTGTAGTTGATAAAACTCCTTCATGTCTGGGTTTGTAAGAAACAGAAGTGGAAATGGTGAGGGGTTAAGACTGAATTATCTGCAGTTTTGTTTCTACAATTTACTTCATGGTTTTGTGTCTCTATACCAGTGTCTTCTCCATGTGAGGAATATCACAGTTCACAGGGAGATGCCTGTCATGGAGGAGTGAAATTTACACCATTAAAATGAGATTCATCTGATGTCGTGCTGCACATGCCTGAGCCACCAGAGTCTAATGACACCAAACACGCCACAACAAGCAACTCACAGGGAGAAGGAATGACTCAGATTTATTTATTTATTTATGTAACTACCTGCCTACTTTTCCCTTGAGTTTGGTGGTTTGTTTATTTATATGCATGTCATCTTTCTGTCTTAGTTGTGTATAAAGGATTATTTTCTGCTCTTTTACAACTGATTGTTACAGGATGGAAAAACCTTGAAAAACCTGATGTATACAATTAGATACATACATGCAATACATGGATAATCCACCAGGGGGGAGGAATTTGTTCAGCAGAGGTAGTAGTAGTAGTAGTAGTAGTAGTAGTAGTAGTAGTAGTAGTAGTAATAGTTTATTTGCCAATTTAACAGAATGTGATGCATGCATACAGTTTAGATTTCCATATCAAACATGGACGAAAAGGTGTAGGGTGAAGATACTGCTTATTCATGCCTACTCTATTTACAAAAAAGAAAATTGCAGAAACAAAACAGGATAACAAGATGCTGCAGCTTTAAACAATAATTTAAACAAAATAATCTAAGCAAAATCTTACACTTATACTGACAATTATCTTACTTTATCCCAGTATTTTATATTTATTGAATACCTTAGTTTTAAGCATCCTTTTAAATGTAGTCACTGATGTGCATATTCTTTATCCAGACTGTTCCATAATTTTACTCCAGTTACAAATATACATTTGTCTTTTAAAAAGGTCTTTCCAGTGACACTAGAAGATTGACATTAATGAGGAAGGAGACAGAACTTTGCCAACTTTGAAAAGGAATTACTAATTTAATATAGACATGTTTGTGCTATACTATGGTTTTGTCTGTTCAAAAATAAAAAAAAAAAATAAGATTTGAGCATTGAGACCTGATGTATCAAGTATGATACAAAATTGAAACTCATACATGGAAATATATATTTTGGGGGGGGGGGGGATAGAAGGGCCAATAAAGGCTCCATTTTCAAAGAACTGGAATTTTCTGTCAATGATTTAATGGTTCAGGCTTTACAGGGTTAAATAATCAGGGGACCTTTACATGGTTAACAGCTGCTACTCTAATGCTCCACCCACAGCAGACACATTAGTATTATGTTCCATCATTGGTGCAAAGCTGACTGGCCTTATAAGAGACATTCCACTTGTTAAGCAAAGGGGGAGAGGGTGATGAAGGCAATTGTTTGTAATAAGCAGAGCTCAGTATTTATAATAAGGGCACCTCATGGTGTTTTTCACTTAATCTTCTGCAGACAACCATCAGATGTGTTTTAATGAGGACAGCTCACAGTGAGAGATAAATGAAAAACTCTGCTCTCCCCTGGTTTTATCTTAGGTTGGATGCACACCACAAGATCTCATCAAGTTTAGTCCAACTAATTAAACCCAAAGTTACCATCCTCTCCCAGCCCAAATTTTCCAGATGAGGGAACTGCTGTGAGAAAGTCACACAGGAGAAACATTGTGATGGTTGGATTTTGGAAATGATTTTGAATTTGCATGCAAAGAACTGCCTAATTGGGGCCAAACCTCGTCAAAACATGTAGTGTTTGTCCACACTTGGCAGAAAGAAGCAGGGGGCTGCAGTCATCTAGAGAAACAGCACGGAAGTCTGTCCAACCAGTGCAACATGCTGATTCATGTCATATTATTGTGTACATACTGCTAATTGTGCAGCATTTATAAATATTATATTTCATATCAGGCTTGCACAATAGGATGTCATATAAAAAAGACTTGCATCAATAACAAACTATGGATCATCTTTGGATGGTGCTTTTGTGGTTAAAATAGGCAGTTTTTTTTTTATATTGTCTGCCTCTGTTTGCAATTTCTTTTGTTGGGTCGGGTTAATAATACATTTAAAGGGTAGCCCAGTGACAGCTGTCAAAACAGATGGTTTCCATTTGGTGGTCCACTTTTCCTATTGTGCAAAACCACAGATTACCGGACATGAATGATCCAAATTTTCTGATGAGTGTGTCAGTCTGTGCATTTACTGTCTCAGACTCGTCTCAGTAATATTTCAACATGCCCTTTTGTGTATAGAAGTATTGTAGTTTGATGTATTTGAGCTCAGTCAGAAATACTAAAACTGGCCAGTTGAGAAACACTTTGACAGCTTGTGCAAGAACGATAGACCCGAGGCTTGTATCTACATTTGTGCAGCTGTTTGTTGTCTGGATTCAAACACACTTGACTGCCCTTGGCCAGCTTATAGAAAGACTACCGCATCAACAGAATGTCTTACCACAGCAGCGAACACATTTGTTTGCAGAGTACACTTAACTGTTAAAGCAGTGAAACTCGGTCAAATACATTTGTTGTATTCCACGCCACTTCTGATTCCTAACCACTGTATTTCCATGACAGATATATGTGCTGAATGACATATAAACCCAACCCCACCAAGCAGGGCTCTTGGCATCGGCCTGGGGCGGGCAATTAGTTTTCTTATGGGGCCACATGAGAAACTTGGACAGTTGTTAAGGGCCAGACCAAAACACCTGCAGTTCTGCTCAATATAAACAGTGAATGATTTACACTCACTATCACTATGCGACTGCTTTAGGTTGTTGTACGCAGCATATGTTTGTTGTTGTTTTAGTTTGTTTTGTTCTGCATGTATGCTTTGTTCATGTGTTCATGTTTGTCTTTTGTCACCTGGTTTGTTGGGTTTTTTTTCTACAAATTTCACTAAAAAAAACAAAACAAAAAACAACTAAAAAAAGAAAGAATGCAATGACAATAAAAATGTGGAGTCCAGAATACAACTATTTAATGAATACTCACAAAAAACATTTTTGAACATGTGGAAAACCAGCTTCACAACAACTTAACATGAAAAACAATAATGTATTCAGCTGTTTGTTTGTATATCTTAGTCTTTTATTATTTTTTTTTTTTTACATCTGACTTTAGTAAAGAAATTCTTCGAAGTCCATGTCTTGTAAATGAATCTGCACTCTGAATCAATCATTCTTTCTTTTTTTTGGCATCTTTATGGACCGACACTGACCAACAAATCAAATCATCAGTACATAAGCCTTATGCCTAGTCCGAAAAGTAAGTGCAAACAAACATACATTTAGCAGATCCTTCAAAAAGGTATTAAATCTGTGCCTTTCAACCTTGGGGTCGCCTGAAATTTCTAGTAATTGATAAAAATAAAAACTTACTAATAAAAATATATGATCACTTGAGATAAACAATCACATACATAAAAGACATGACAAACTGAAACTGAAGCGCTGTGGTTCTGTTTATCTGTCAAATGTTCACTGTGGTCAGTTTCAGATGCTGCAGCTCTTTCATAATTCACAGTTTAAGTTATTGTTTGTTCAGTATTAATTGTCAGTAATCTGAACCTGGCTTTTCTGCCTCCGTCCATAATAATATACATTATACAGACTAAATGATGACTTTGCAACATAGTATAGGAAACTATTACGTGATCAAAAACAAATTAATTTTAGTAAAAAAAAAACAAGTCTCTGTTTTGAATGTCTGGGGTCACCAGAAATTTGTGATGTTAAAATGGGGTCACGAACCAAAAAAGGTTGGGAATCAGAGGGTTAAACAGTTTACATCAGTAGATATGGGGCTTAAATGTATTAGATCACATGTCATGAAAACAAGAAAACATAAATAACTTTATAGTATATACAAAAACTTATTTCAAATTAATGATTTCATTGTTATTTTTTTATTTTTTTTAATGACCAGTTGGAATAACAAAATAGTCCTTGTTGACAAATAACCAAAAATGTCAATATTTAGTGTGGGGACCTTTGGTGCAGGTAACAGTTTACATTCTTGTTGCCATTGTTTTTATGTAGTTTTGCACAGGAATGCAAGATAATAACTGGAATTATGCAACTTCATAAAAAAAAAAAAAAAATAGTCATTTACTGCCGCATTTCCTTTTGTAGTTTTGGAGACCATTAACCTGGAAAAGTTATGGATAGCGACAATAGTTCTATTTTAACATTAAAGATATGATTTTGATAAAAGATCTGTCATGTACTGGTGGATTAACCATTATAGAAACATTAAAAAGATATTTAGGTAAACAGAAATACTGTTCAATTACTGAGTGGTGGTGGAAGAATATATTTGTTAAACACTAGTTTTGGTCTCCAGTGGATGTTTGGGTCTTAACGGGTTAAAAGAGAGATGAGAGTTGCATCTGTGTGTTCCTCATAATTCTGCAAAAACAACCAAACTAATGACTAGCGACCCAAGACGCCTTCACCCCGAACTGTAGAAGAGAAGGGTCAAAAGAGGCCACAGCCTTGAAAAGTCCCATAATCCTCCATGAAGATGGATCTTAGTAGCGATAATATTTATCCCCGCTGATGAGGATTCCAGCGATGTGACTCCAACTTGAAACGTGAAACTGGATGAATCTTATTTCTCAGATCATTATATGCTTTACCTTGGTGTGTCTGAAATGCTGATAAACGTGAACAGCGCTAACAGGGAGTGTGAAGACATGAAAAGACAGAAGGAGAGAAAGGGAACGGCTTTATCAAAACAATCCTATCAAAGATAAACAGTCAGACAATCAGAGTAAAGATTAGACTCGGTGGAGAGACTTGATTGTAATGTTTCTGTGTGTGACTGAAGTCATCTCATACAGTATGTGTGGTGTGTCGGTGTGTGTGTGCAAGTCATCAACTGTTATCGGCCATCACCACTCACACTGATCTTTCTATCTTTATATAAAAGAACTATCTGCCGTCTGCCATCCATATATCAATCTCAACGCTTCACTGGATTTCCAACCATGAAGAGGCTATTTCCTAAGATCTTTGAAGCAAAGTCCCCCAATTTTAAGGAATAAAGTGCATTTGATTTTAAACTGTTGTCGAATAAGTTGTGAAATTATGCTTGAACTTTTTGCTTTGAAAGTCTCATTATACTATGTCAGTTTCATTTTTTTTTTTTTCCCCTAAACCATGTGTCTGTTATTGAGAAGCATAGGCTCGCTGGAGGGGTCTTTAAGAAAGTTTAATAAGAAAACTTGAAAAAGAATCATTGAAATAATCTCTGTTGGTATTAGGATACGAACAGATTGACTTTGTAACTGTTCTTTTTCTTTCTCGTCTTCGTTCTGTCTTATTTAAGATGTGAATCAAATAAATAAATGATTCAAAAATATATGTAGTTTTCTATTTTGTTGCTATTTATTGGGTTTTTGAGTAAAATATACAAATGAAAAACCATAAATAACATACACTGTCTGTTTCAGAGCAATTTGACATCAAATATAACATTTTTACTTTTAATTTATCTTATCTATTATTATATTGAATTCATACACCAATAATTTCACCCTTATTAAAGTTGCTCAGATTCATATGGTTCCCCATTTTGTTGTTTGAGGATTAAATGTTCACTCGTCTAATATTTCCCACCCACTGACAGGTCCCCTTGTAAATAAATGATCAAAATGAACTCATAAAGACCCAAACATCTAATGATGTAAACTGTGTAGTACCTGTTGATCCACTAATACTATCAATCTGTACAGTCGTTTTTATATACTATGTTCTTGCACTAATTTTCTCTGCATTTGCACCATTTTTATGAGAGCTGCTCGTTTAAAATGTCATTGTGCTTTTGATCGGACAATGACAATAAAAGAATTCTGATTTCGAATCCATGTAAATAGTTGTACTGCTGTTTTATCATTTTTATCTATTCCTGTATTTTTTTATTCATTTATTTTGTTTTTTATGTATTTTTCTGTACAGTACTTGGTCCACTGTGGTTGTGTTAAGGTGGTTTACAACACAAGTAAAGAGAGAGAGCGTAATTGTTCATCTCCCACTAAGTCCATCCATCCATCTTCTGAACCTGCTTTATCCTCACTAGGGTTGCTGGAGCCTATCCCAGCTACTTAAGGGTGAAGGTGGGGTACACCCTGGACGAGTCACCAGTTCATCACAGGGCTGACATATAGAGACAAACTATCACACTCACATTCACACCTATGGGCAATTTAGATTATTCCATTAACCTATCAGTGCATGTCTTTGGATGGTGGGAGGAAGCCGGTGAACCCATGCAGACATGGGGAGAACATGCAAACTTCACACAGAAAGGTCCCACTGTTGACTGGTGCTGGAATCAAACCCAGGACCTTCTTGCTGTGAGGCACGAGTGCTAACCACTGCACCACCACTTGTACAGATTTAGCAGTTTTTCCATTTTGACCAAATAGTGACAAAAGATTCCCTTCGAGCCTTAAAACAAATGAACTTCAAAAGGTAAACTCACAGGTCCCTACTGTCACACAGAGCACCACTCTGACTTCCAGGTTAAGTAGCGTCATGCGTGGGACACGGACCACAAACGTCCTGGTGACGTCACCACAAAGTGATGGAAATTCACACAGAATTAATTTTATTTTCTTTCCTGGTCAGTTTAGAAACACAGTAGCAAGGGTATTCAATGTGTGGTATTTTGAGAGGATTTATTATAATCATATGTTCATGTTATATTGTGTGGTCTTGCAGATATGGCCATTTAATATGTTAATTGCCTTGGGGGCGGAGCCTCAGGGTTTTAGAAAAGGGCCTCTCTCTATCAAGAGTCAGTGGATGCTGAGCTGGTTACACTGAAGGTAACAGACAGCTGGCTACATGGCTGAATAATAAGTATTACTCATGTTTGTTTGTTTGTGGGGGTTTTTTCGCCAACCTTTGTGAATGTTATTTTTCATATGTTGTTGCTCAACACTGATTTTTGCACCTTGGGAAGAAGAGCACAACAAATCACTTAATATTTTTTTTTTTTTTTTTCGACTATGCCATTAATTTTCTTATCAACCTGAAGACCCCGTCACAGTTCTGTACGATATCCATCCACTCTTCATTTGTGGGGCAAAAAGACTTCTAATCTCAACAGGATTTCCTGGTTAAATAAAGGTAAACACAAATGTAACTGCTCCACCTATGTTGGTTTTATTATGATTATTGCTGCATCCAGACACTGTTTGTCTGATGAAACCTTTCACTATTTCTCTGCATCTTAGCCTACAGATGTTCATTTGCTGGTATGTTAAAATGTGTATTTTACAGGCAGTGTCATATTTTAGTGTCTACTGTAATATGAACTATTCACTTCAACTGCTGTGTGTCATGGACAGCTTATGTTTTGTTTTGTTTTTTACTGAGCTTCATGAATAATTCCTTTCATAAGTAGCACCTTCCAAAATTATTTCCATCAGCGATGTCATTTACAAATTGGAGATTTTTACGCGTTTGTGTCGGCCTTGATTTTCTGGGCTGTTGCTCTCTACTACACTCGACATGGAAACTCGACAGCACACACATGACCAGCATTTTGAGGAAAGTCTTTAGTTCCATCTGTCCTCCTAGGGCACAGCTGATTATATCCTACTCCAAAATGTCACTAACCCATAAAGACCCAAACAGACACTGGTGACCAAAAGCATCTACTGATCTAAACTGTTTAATGTTTAATACCTGTTGATCCACTAATCCTATCAATACATGTAGATAATGGGTATAAAATAGTGTCTTCTTTTCAGTTAATGATATATTTTATTGAAAGTCACTTTTTCTTCAGTTTTCTCTGTTTCTAATATACTGTAATAACCTTCAACTCTAATCTGAGTTTTCATGAAAATTTACATGATCAGTGAATAAAATATGGGAAAACCCTGATTTTCACCATCTTAGTTTTAAACATTTCACATTTTAGCAGGATTGAGAAAAAAATTATGTTAAAAAAAAACATTCTATGTATTTAGGTATACAGTATTCTCTTTTTGCTGCTTCCATCATATCAAAACCAGTGAATTTCCTTAAACCCTGCTGTAACCACAACTGAATTGAGTCAATAATTCAATATTTCTAAATGTGTACTGACACTGACTTCTGAGCAACATGCATGAAACTGTAACTATATGGACTTTTTACATTGTTTTTTTTAAGCTTCATTTATAATTTAATCAGGAGAGCCTTGAACATGTATGGCATGTTAAAATATCATGTACAAGAAACGGTGCTTAGATTCTCACACTAAGATAAGCATGCATAGTGATGATATGAATTAGGCATTAGAGGTATGGAGAAAACTCCCCCAGGGCCCAGGCACTGGTGGCTGAGATACAGAGGGATGAAGCTGGAGATGCAACACCATCACAGATTTAAACTAGAACCAGATGACAGAACTGGGGTGGAGGGAGGCTGAAAAAAAAAAAAAAAAGCTCCACAACAGTAATGATAGCTGACTGACAGCAGACGGAGGGAACACTCGCCAAAGACGGGCAAACATGGACTGTGTCAGGTTGGGATTGGATGGGAGGCAGGAATCAGCTGATGGATCTTAGAGATAGAGGGAAACAGCACCTGTGAATTTAAGCAGCCTTCACAGGGACACTGACTGGCTGAACTAAGCTTAATTTGTGTTAAATTTATAGATTCGAATGCTTTGACTATAACACCGACCTATGAAAATATTTATCGAGTTTCATTATGGCACAGGTGTCTAACATATGACCCACAGGCCAAAAGCAGCCCACCTAAAATGCAAAAATGACACTGAATATACTAATAATCAGGGATGTTAAAAGCATTTCAGCTCAGGGGTCACACACAGACCACTAGGATCTAAAGTGGATCAGACTAGGAAAATACGATCATAACAATCTGTTAATAAGGCACAACAAGCCCCGCCCCCGACAAGCATAAATGACTAGCATACATGTAGTAGCATGTGATGTCATGTGTGTAACTATTAGAACATAGAATGCAAGAATTATGGAGGTTCAGACCCACCGCATGCCGAGACCAAACCCACTCCCCTGCTTTGAACTATTTTCATGTCAACTGAGAAGACTACACATAAGAAAAAAAAGACTATACTTAAAATGCAAGTTTTTACTTTCAAGGTTAAGACTTTAGGTTTTATTTTGTAGTAACTTTAACGATCCTTAAATATGCTCGATGGTGCCAGGTACAACAAACCCCGCCCCCTGCAAGTGTTGTAGCTTATTTTGGCATTGATCCAGCTGATGTCATCATGTCTACGCATGTACTACTGTCAGTAGATCAGTTGCCTCTATACATGTGTCAAGTGTGAAGTAAATTGAAACAAAATTGATGTTTTATAGACATTTTACATTTGTATTTTGCCCATTATAACTAAATGGGAGAAGAAAAAGATTTACAAAATTCACAAAAATGTTTAACTTTGACCTACTTTCCCGAAATATGAGAGAGATTCTGGGTCATTGGCAATCTATAAATCCAAAAAAAAATAAAATTACATGAAAAAGTGTAGATTTACAAAGTCTCCTTAATAATAAGATATGTATATCCTGAGCAAATATGAACAACCTGAAATGTCTTAAGAAAATTAAGTGCAATTTTAACTTTGTTTTTGTTGTTTCTTAAATTTTAACATGTTTTGCTTTTACTATTATTTACTTATGCTAGGTTTTCTTTTTTTATGATTATTTTTTGCTTTTTTCTGTTCAACTTTTTCATATTTTTCCCCATTTTTTACATAACAATGGTTTTTCACTTGCCCGCATGATTGAAATGAAAAATTATACCTAAAATGTCTTAACTGAGTGAGTAGCACAATTTTAACAATATTCTGCCTGTGTTTAAATGTTTTGTATATTTTTAGATCTCTGTTAGCCGTAATGCATGTGTAAAAAACTGAGGCATAGTATTGTTAAAACTGCATGTATTTTTCTTAAGACATTTATGGTTTTTCATGTTATTCAGATTTTTAAGCAAACTTTGTGGATGGAAACATTTTCATATTCATTTTCAATATTATTGCTATTATTTAACTGTTCCTGCCCACTTGAGATGTATATTACTGTGGCCTCTAAACTAAAAGGAGTTTGACACCCCTGCATTATGGTATGAATGGATGGAGTATGTATGGATTAGCTCTAAAGAGGTTAAAAGACGTGAGCATGACAACTGTGAATATAAAATAAATGTTACTTGTATGGTCAAAAATCAAATATATTAAGATAACATCTGGAAGTAGAGATATAAGCATACAGATGTGCAGAACATGTAGGATAGGAGTAAAGAAAAAACATGAATTAAGGCAGAACGCAAGGATTGATCGACAATGAAAAACTATCTCTTTTATTTAAGAATGCTTTGGACAAATTGCAAGAGCAGGGCTAAGTGGTTATGGGAGAGATGGAGGAGACCTGGGAGAAGAAGACGAGAGATGAAGAATATACGGGCCAGGAAATCACAGAGAAACATAAAGCCATTGATTCTACCTCGACTTCAAGGACTCTTAGATTGAACTGAAGAAAAAAAAGAGAGAAAAAGTTCTCACTGATGAAAAATAATTTGCCTTGATGATTGAATAACCATCCAACCAACAGAAAATAAAAGCTACACAACCCAGTGAAGGATTCGGTCTATACAAATATAATATACCACAGCTACCACTGTGTGCAGCATGTGTAGAGGCACCGAGTATCAGATCAGGAAACAAAACACCATTATTTTACTGGTATTTACAATGAAACAAAACTACAATAGCATTCATTATTATTAAAGGCAACATAAAGCACATTTAAATAAATAAAGTGTTTGATTTTACATAAGATAAGGAAAGACAAGACACGACTTTGGTGATCCCACCACAGGGAAATTTCAGTTTACATACAACACACAACTGTAAGAGGTAAAACGATAAAAAACAAAAACACAAGAGTGAAATATAAAGGAAAATGAGACATTTGATGTTTATATTTTTAGAAATAGAGAATTAGAATTGACATTCTTAAAATGTAAAAGGTATTTACACAGTGACATTGTGGTTGCACACGTGCATGGTGTGATATGGGGATGGGGGGGTTACTGTTGACTGTTGTATATCCTGGTGGCAGTGGGGAGGACTGACCTGTGGAAGTGTTCCTTCTTTCACAGGGGATAGTAAAGTCCGGTGCTTAAGGAGAGTAAACGCTCATGTTCCTGGATTCTTTTGTCTACGCAAGACTTTTTTTTTCTACATTTAACTCATTCACTGCCATTGACGTGTTTTGGCGTCAGTCAGCTTTCATTGGGGAGGTTGCTCGGAAAGGACCTGGCGCAACTTTGAGGAAGTACTTAGTGTTCAGGGATTTTGGGGCGAAACCACCCTGTGTTCTAAGGTCAATAACTTAAGAACCAAAAACCTGGAAACACCCCCTCCCCCCACGAAAGAAGAGACTTTACACTTTATTTTGATGGGTGCCATGTTTATGTAGTCCTAGAACTGGATATT
The DNA here is from genome assembly GCA_030068375.1 of Ostorhinchus rueppellii. Taxonomy (NCBI): domain Eukaryota; kingdom Metazoa; phylum Chordata; class Actinopteri; order Kurtiformes; family Apogonidae; genus Ostorhinchus; species Ostorhinchus rueppellii. The sequence continues at coordinate 21,287,449 of JAQQZY010000006.1, read as the reverse complement.
CTGTGAGTCTTGAAAGTCAGTCAAAATGCTCTAAAACGCCTGGCAGTGTGGAGGTTTGTGTTCTGAAAACACCTGGCAGTGAATGAGTTAAGACCCTCTTCATTTTTCCTTTTTTAAATAACGATATTAATGTGGTTTGATATAGTTAACATGTTTTTAAATAGGAGAAATTAGACTCAATTATTCTATTATTTGTACTGATGTGTTTGCCGGTCATTGGCTCTCAGTTTCAATAGAGAGAAGGCCATTCCTTTTCAGGGTTAACAGGATGAAAGTGAATTGAATTATAATTTCAAACTATGAATGGATGGTGCAGAACTGACTGAAGAAACATACCTTCTTTGTCTCACAGCTCAAACCAGGAACCAAACAGAGGAAGACTGAGGGTTCGTTACAGCTGAGGCGTTCAAAATATACCAAGGAAACTAAGCCAGAGCTTGGATACGTAGCTATATTAGCTAGCATACAAAGTTAAAATAGGTAGACACTTGGAAAGGTGGCAACAACAGGTTGTAAATGCAAAACTGTGTTAGGGAAGGAAGGGTAGTGCCAAGAAAAACGCTTTCGAAGAGTGGAGGAGAGTGAACATGGGTGTGGAATATGAGCAGTGGTGTTGAGCCGAGCCGAGCTGGTTTCATGTGGTGGAAACACGGTGTAAGGGACTGGAAAGGGCTCTTGACAGGTAAGATAACATTATGTCTTTATGATTTTTTGAAAGGATTCATTGGTTTCCAGCATTATGTTGTCATTTTAACAAGTATCCAGTCAGTTAGAGAATAATACTGTAATGGATAAAGCTAACTTTACATCAGTCCGTCAGCACTTAGCTGTCCTTACTAGCCCCAGACGACTTAGAACACATATCAAAATAACAAGTGAAAAGTCGAACTTCTAATCCCATATACTGATAAATATAACATGAAACATGTTAAACATGGGGCGACACGGTGGTGCAGTGGTTAGCACTCGTGCCTCACAACAAGAAGGACCCGGGTTCGATTCCTTGGGACCCTTCTGTGTGGAGTTTGCATGTTCTCCCCGTGTCTACGTGGGTTTTCTCCGGGTACTCCGGTTTCCTCCCACAATCCA
>JAQQZY010000006.1:21225146-21236158 GCA_030068375.1 Ostorhinchus rueppellii | reverse complement strand
TGGGATAGGCTCCATGTGACCCCCGTGACCCTAGTGAGGATAAAGCGGGTATAGAAAATGAATGAATGAATGAAATCAGTTCTATGCAGGAACATTTGTTTGCTGGGCAGAACATGAAATTGGAAATTGTTCAGAATCATTAAACAGGAGCGAGTATGTGTTGTCTCCAGGAATTCAACTGGTTAGAGCAGCACGGTGTGGTGGAGGTGTTCCAGTTAAAGAGCATGGATACAGATGTCCAGTTAAAGTTTGATTTATTTTGCTGTGGTTTGTAACAACATTAAGTAACATGAGTACAGTAAACACTACACATCATACAGAAATACAGTGACACAACTCAATCACATCATATTGTCCATACAATAGAGACACAATACCCAACATACTACTCGCCAAGCTAACAAAGAGTGTGACCCAACTCACTGGCTACATCAGTGGTTCTCAATTATTTTCTCTCAGCCCCCCCTTTAGAGGACAAAAAATCTCCTCAACCCCAATCACATCCTAACAGTGGTGCAATTATAACTTTTATTGAACAAAATGATCAATATCATAACAGTATTTTTGCTTTTCCTTGAATAATTTGTTATGCAAATTAAAAATAACTTTTTTTTTCTTGAATTATACACAAACTAAACTGTGAATAATACACATAAACATTCCCAGGTGGGACCTTGGGACCTTTCTGTGAGGAGTTTGCATGTTCTCCCTGTGTCTGTGTGGGTTTTCTCCGGGTACTCTGGTTTCCTCCCACAATCCAAAGACATTCACTGATAGGTTAATCGGCTAATCTAAATTGCCCATAGGCGTGAATGTGAGAGTGATTGTTGGTCTCTATATGTCAGCCCTGTGATGAACTGGTGACTTGTCCAGGGTGTACCCCGCCTTCACCCTCAAGTAGCTGGGATAGGCTCCATGCGACCCCCGTGACCCTAGTGAGGATAAAACGGGTATAGAAAATGAATAATACACATAAACACAACAGGACCGCCCCTTGAGACAATATTTATACAAAAAAATAGGAAATGTGCAATTATCTCACAACTATGACAATAAATGTCCTTTTTTTTTACAACAATAAACACATTTTGTTGTTGTTGTGGGGTAGGGGTGGGGTCAGCTAAGTTGAATAATTGGTAGTTTATTTGTAGTCACATCAATTTCATCGTGCACTTGTCTTATTTAAAGATAATATCAACACTTATCGTCAAACATGTGGACATTTGGACTTCTGATTTGTTTTTTTTTTAAACTAAAACTAAACTCATGGGGAAATGGAAAGGAGAGCAATGAGTGCAACCTTGTGTTTAGTCATATGTGTGTGTGACAGCAGACAGCAGCTGGACAAAGGGATGGAAATAAATAATAAATGGAAGACATCTTAGACTCCCCACGGTGAAGAAGGCAGGGAAGGGTTTGAAGCACAAGGGCATGAATAAAAGCAAAAATAGTAGGAAGTGGGGGGAGTTACCGTGTGCATCGATCTAAAATTCTTGGATGCGTCGACACCGGGGCTTAAAAACAGGGGGGTGGGGTGATCAGGACTGTTTTACTGTTAGTGAGTCAGAAACGGAGGCAGGTACACTGGACAGAGAGGTCAGATGTCAAAAAATAATGAATGAGGATGAAAAAATGTGAGACAACTTTATTCAGACTGAATTTATTAATTTATTTAACAGAGAACCACCTTTTTTTTCCACACATTATTCTGTATGGATATTTATTCTGTCTTCTGGAGCTTTTATATGCATAGGTGTAGGTATTTTGTATATACTATCCTGTATATATAGTGCCTGTTTGTATTTATTCCCAGTGCCTGCTGAGCTAACTGCATTGAAATGTCATTTTTGATGTAAAATGTGGAATCACCTATTATTCATGTCTAAGTCTAAGTCGAAATACCGAGGCAGATTTACAGAAAGAAAAAAAAAAAAAAAAAAAAAAACACCTCAGGGCCTAATGATCATTTACAACAGAGCTTTATCTCAGAAGTTGTAAAAACGGATGCCGATCAGTGTGTGTAATAAATAAAAGTCGTCTCTGCTCTTTTACACACTTGCTATAAACTTAACAGCATGCTTATTAAACAGCGACTTTAGAAGATTTTGTCTGCTTCATGTTTGGTTTAATAATGCCTCTGAGCTCCTAGGCTTGTTGCTTAATTAAACTTCCACAAGTCATAAATTCAGTAGCTTAGTTTCATCCTGGGATGCATGGTCAATTAAACATATTGGGACCTGCACTAACAGGGCACTTTGCTTAATTTGCTTGCAGGTCCACGGATGAAATAAAAAGAAGAAATAATTGTTCTGAGTAGCTTAAACATATTAGTAGATTAAACAGTTTTGGTCAAATTGACCATCATCAAACATCTGTTGTTGCATTTAACCAATAAGGACCCAGTGTTATTTTTGTTGTCAATCCCAAATTCATTTGTCTTTGTAATGTTATCTTTTGTATTTTCTGGGGGGGGGGTGTCTATGAAAATCTGGTATTTTCCTGCGTTTAATTCACTGATCATGTAGATGTTTATTAAAAACTCAGATTACAGTTGTGGGTTTTTACGTCAGAAACAGAGAAAACTGAAGGAAAAGTGTCTTTTTCATTAAAAATATCAATAAATAAACATAAAACTAGGATCTCCATCCACTGTCACTGATCCAACTCCATGGGTTTTACTGGTGAATCGACGTTGTAGAAGATGACGGTGTTTCCATGGTAACTACAGAGCCTCTGAACGTCCAATATCTGATGACCATGAAAATATGACAAACTGCATTTTGCACCAGTTATTTACATGTATTGATAGGATTAATGGATCAACGGGTATTAAACAGTTTAGATCAGTAGATTGTTTTGGTTGCCGAGTGCTGTTGGGTCTTTATGGGGTTTAAAGTCATGTTTTCTGCTGGCTACTTTTCTATGTTCATGTTTTTTTCTCCTCAATAGCTGCTACAGTACATGAAGCATGAGAAGTGTCTTATTTTCAGATTCTCCTTCAAGACAAACAACACAAGTAGCAAAGTTTGGGTCACTGGGCATAGAATCTGTTTCCTTTTTGCAACTATTACAGCAGGCGTTTTAGCTTTGACATCTAAAAGTCTCTGCTAAACCAGTGTGATATGCCCAGCCCTGGTGGAGCTGCTTCCCAGTGTTTCCCCGACAGCCCCACCCAGCTTTTTAAACCACTCCGAGTCCACTCGCATACTCTGTGATGGCACAGGATAAATAATGCACCGCGGCTAATACTGTACTGTTCATGCTCTTGTTGCTTCTTAAGTTCTACAGGAGAGCTTAGTGGAGTCTGAATGTTACTTTTTCCAAAACTAAAAAAATAAAAGCCAAAACCACAGGACTGAATAAAGACAGGAGTACAAACGGGTTCAGAGTATAACTGCTATGATACAAATGTCTGTTTTTAGCACCGCTTTTACCTGGGAAAAGAGCCGGGGTGAGACTTTTTGATCTGTGGAGGCCTGTAGATGAGCATTCAGGCAGTTATAACAATATTTGGCTTTTGGGAAATCAATGCCACTCCTGTCCAGACTCTTTTAACTACAAAAGTCTGAGGCACCGCTTTGATGTAAGCCACGTATTCAAGGTTGTTTGCATCAGACCACATCATTTTACTGTTAAAAAGTGAAAGTCATGGGATGTTGGGTTTCGGGGTGAGACTATAGTCACGCTCTCACCCAGTGACAGTTTGCAAAGTTTGCTAGTAGGGTCCATTATTCATAAGGTCTTGTCCTAAATGTGTGGGTCTAGATTATTCTGTGCAGTTGAACCTGTCTTTGTTTTGTTTTATTGTTGCAGTTTGTTTGGGTAGATCTGAACAGAGCAATTGTTCTCAAGCAATTGCTCTCCAAAAAGCTTTTGGAAGAAGTGATCTTGTTCATTCTGAACAAATTGGATGGGTTTGTTTGCAGTAAGAAAAAAAAAAAAAAAATCTAAAGTGAAAGCAGCAAGAGGAAAATGCACTACTTTCCCAAATGCTCCACGGTTTCCAAAAGAACCTGAAGAAATTCTGCCTTTGAAATCGTTCTAAATGGCAAAGAAATCAGTGCTCAAGAAATGCAGACTTGTTTCTGCAGGGCAGCTTTTAGTATAATTTCTCATCCAAGCAGAACAGGTGCCAAGACTGTCCTCTCAGGGTGCATAGGATTATCTGTGTGATATACAAGGACTGACTATAGCTGCCACCACATGCAAATGGAGTCTTTTGAATGAGAATCTAAATAAACCACCACACACTTTCATTCAACTTTAACACAGTAAACAACACACTTGGCCTCTGACGCCCTCAGGACTTCAAGTCACAGTCACAGCTCAATTTGTGTCACAATCCTCTGAAATGGAACATGCCTTATCCCCCTGTGACCAACCAGCAGCTGATTATTGGCTGAGGAGCTGGGAATGCCATTTTCAGGTTTGTTTTGAATGTTCTGATCCTGCAACACCTACAGCGTGTTTGGAGATTGCGTCATGATGTGGTTTTCCTATTTCAATATATGCTCACTTATATTCTCATCAATATAAAACCCCCACTGTAATGTGTAAAAGATTAATAATATAATGTATTGAAACAACTGTGTACATGTTACTAATATTGGAGAATATTAGCTCATATTCTGGAAGACACCTGTAGCGCTGCATCATGTAATAACATTTTGTAATTCTTGAACACATATTGTGATAAACTTCATCTCATTTTGTAATAACTTATACATTTTGTATTTCCAAATTTCAGTGCACCAGTCAGTTTAGACTTAATTAGTGCAGCTTTTGTCTTTAGCTTGCAAACACATTCTCCATTATAATGAATACAGACAGATTTGATTTAGGTTTGACCAATGAAACACCCTAGTAGTTTATTTAAATACATTCTAATTAAGCTGGAATGCTCTGCTGGTATGATGGGTTTTCCAATTAAGCCATCGACTTTGATGATTTATTCCATAATGCTCCAAATTATGACATTTCATCCTTTAAAAATAAAGTGCAACACTTGCATTTTGAAATAAGTGTTACAATATGTAATAAGTTATTACAAAATGTGGCAAAGTTTATAACCAAATGTGGTCAAGAATTGTATTAGAAAATGCAGCATGTTATTATAAAATGTGGTGTTAACACATAATGAGGTGAACATTTTTTACATATTGGACTTTTATTACATGATGCTGTGCTTCAACAACCATGCTTTTAAACTGTGAGACTTTGATAAGAATATGTAGATGTAGGGACTTCAGCAGCATCTTCCTGTCGTGGGTGTCTAAATCCTTACAATAAAATAGGAAACAAAGACAGTTGTTTTTTTTTCTCTCTCTTATTGTCAGTGCTCACCAGTTTTCTTTTGTGTGTTGTCAGCTATTAATAATTCATAATATTAATGTACTTTGAACATGGCTTTGGCTTTAAAGTGTGAATTTCAGAACAATCCAGCCCATGACCCATGTTCTTTTTTCCTGTCGTATCCAGAGGCTCAGGCTTTGATAGGTGTAATGAACGCATTGCTACTCTTGTCATGTTAAAAGCACCATGGGTACTGTTGAAAACCCCTGGACTGAAGCATATTGGAAAATCATCTACAGTGGGCCTTTTTGGCTGAGAGAGAGACTCACACCTTTAGGTGGTCTGCTTCCCAACTGGTTAACAAAATACTAACTGATGAAAAATAGCATGTGGGAAATCTGTCCATGTACTGTAACTAATATAGTTTTATGTTATTCTAACTTATTTCAATGACTATAACCTTCATGTTCAAAACTAGACCTACAGTGGACATATGTCCCCCCTGTAGGGGAACAAAATATTCATAGTGCATTTGCACTTTCATGAATTTCATGCACTGTCACGGTTCTGCCAAGCACTGAAACAACATGAGTATTCTCCAGACGCTATATCTGAGTGAGGCTGGTCTTTGATAAAATGTTCTTCACCTACTTGGAAAAGAGAAAAACAGCCAAAGCAGCATCACTTGCAAATCCTTTTGGAGCTGTCACAGCCTCTGTTTCTCAAACAGAGACCCAGCAACGATTTGATTTGAAGATGACCTGCTTCTGTTCTTCAGACTCCATTTTTCCTTCAGAAGCCATTTGTGAAGATACTTACATTTTCCATGTAAGTGTATATAATGAAGAACAAAGCATCTAAATAACGATCTCTCATACTTCACGAGTTGCTGGAGCTAATGCTGGCGTTCACATGGTGTTAAAGTCACCGGAGCAGAACAATGAGTCACTGGGTCCAAAACGACAGGCATTTATGTATTTTTTGTTCTTTGTTTCGAAAAGCAAATGAAAATCTGCTCCATGTGTTGTCATTACCGCTAGCATCACTGGACGTCATCATTGAATTAAAGTGAATCTGATTTAATCCACAGTTTAAGTCTAGACTAAATCCATAATGATTCAAAAGCACAAACTAGAACAAAAGTAAATTATCTGTACACTTAGTGCCAATTTCAACTTCAGAATAACATTAACCCTGTTTTGATTGCACTAGCTGAGCTCTGAGTAAAATAACCCTGATGAATTACAGCAGTGATTTGATTTGCTTGGGTTTGAAAAAGATTGGATTCCCCCCCCCCCCACCCCCCCTCAGTTAGCAATGGACATTACAATGTTTAAAATCAACATATGGCTTAGCGGCTAATCTCAGGCAGGTCAGGTCCACATAGTGCCGAGGCAAAAAGACCACCATCGAGTGTTTAATAATGCATGGAGCTGCGTTAAAGAGATTATGAGTAATGTAGTAATGCAGACGCTACAACATGCTCGTGGCAGCAATATTAACTGCAAACCAACAAGCTGGATTACTATGGGGACAGCCTGATAGTCTGAGGAGGGTTATATAAAAGCACCAAAGGAGGTATGACTAATGCAGAGATATGAAGACGGAGATAAGACTAATGCACTCCCCAATAGGCAACAAGCCACAAGCCAGGATAGAAACCCACAGGACCCGCGGCCACCAATCACCTTTATTTATTTTTAGCAAGTGTCCAACAAAATAATTCTTATTTTCCAGAGCCCGACACTTAAAGCAACACATGCGAGATTTCTCTGAGCTGTCACCACCTCTTCACTGTAAAAATAGGAGAGGAAGGATGTAAGTAGTGGTCCTCTGGGAGACGTTTTCTTTAGCCTAAAGAGAAAAAAATGACACATAAGGGCTTTAGAGGATCCTCAGATCTTTCACCGCAGCCATTAGGGATTTGGAGATTCATTTTCAAATCATTAATATAGACACAAGTAATTGAGAAAATGAAAAAAAAAAAAAAGTGTTATTTTTTGTGCGATCTTGTTTGTTCTGTCACTGTTTGAACTTTTAAGTCATATTAGGATAACATATAAAGAAAAAGTACAGCAGGTTGTGTTTTTTATGATGTTCGTTGCATTTTAGAAGTAGTTTTTTTTTTTGTTTGTTTGTTTTTTTCCAATATGTGCTGCACTTAATACTAGTGTAGCCACTTCATGTTCCCCTTCATCATTTCTATATTTCTGCTTCCTGTTACAGCTGTTTGGCATGGCAATAGGATTTTTGCTCTTTGATTTGTAAAAGCACAGAAGCTGGGGGTTGAAAATGTTTCAGTCATCACTTCTGTTATCAGTGCCTTGTAGCTACATTGCAACAAGAAAATACAGGAAAAATATTGAAATGGGCCCATAAATATTTCAGAAAATCCTCTCTCTTATCGGTTTCAGACTTTTATAGTGACATGGGATGTAGGATGTATATATGCCCGCAACATGAATGAAAATACGCTACAATAATGTGAATCAATGTGTAACACTGTGGCCAGTGAAGCAACTGGTAAATCACCCTGAGGAACTGCAGAGCATTGACCAGCAGGTGCATTTATCATCCTATTACAGCCTGCATGATAAGCAGTAACTCATGGCTACAGGTCTGTCAGATGGAAGGTGAGCAGCACAAGACAACGTCCTCATACAAGTACACACTTGCAGACGAATGGGTACCGTGCAGCAATACCGATCCTCCTATATCTGTTTGTAAAATGCATTTAGCAGCAACCATGTCATGTTCTGTCTTGGGTGTAGATGAGCCCAGATAAACATCAAGCTAAACCTTTACTCAGTTTTCAATAAAAAAAAAAATGAAGGCAGAGGCATAGAGTGGCGTTTCATTACTTGGTATATTGAAACTGAATATGAGTATATGTATGTGGTAATAAAACATTGCTTGTTCAAAGTTGACATGGGTGGAATTAGATTCAGTGGAGCAGAAAAACAGCCATCCATCTGGCCATAAAAAGGCAGGAAATGTACAGGAAGTGATGGATCACAGCGCTAAACAGGAAGTGACATCACTATCTTAAAAACAAAACATTAATATAAACTGTAAATAATTTCTTTTTAACCATATTAACTCATTATATCTCCAAATGGATTGTACAAATTCTTTTTTTAAAACAAATATGAACTTTAAACTTTTTTTTTGTCATTAAATTTTTTAAATTAATTTTTTATACAACTATACATACGAACAATAATAAAAACACAGAAACAACCGCAACAACAACAGGCAGCTACACAGAACCCTCACAGCACGACCCCCCCCCCCCATTATTAAATAAGATACAATAAAATAATCAACATACAATACCATGCCCTACATCCTGTCTAGGAGTTTATACCAATACTGTATTCAAAATCCATCCATGTTTGGCTGGTTTTACTTAGGACCTTCTGCACCCTTCCAATCATAAGTTCAAAGGCAGCCGTCTCCGACATAAGCTGAAGCCATTCTTTAAAGGTGGGTCTGAGATGTTAGAAAAACAGCTCCAACAGGCTACATTTTGAAAAGACACAATTCAAAAGTCATAACCCCTTTCTTCAGACTCTCCTTTGAAGCCACGCCTCCAGTCTACTGGCACGCTCAGTGCTTGTTCCTGAAGGTTCACGTTCATGTGCGGAGCGCAGTGTCGATATGCTAACCATAGAACTATATGACGTTAACCTTTGCTAACTTATTTTCATAGCCCATTCACAGGTAAGAAAACACTTGACAACATCATAATGAACCTAAACAATAAATATGATTATTGTTTCATGTTATATTTATCAGTATATGAGATTAGAAGTTGGACTTTTCACTTATTATTTTGATCCGTGTTCTAAGTCATCTGGGGCTAGCAAGAACAGCTAACTGTCAGACTGATGTCAGGCTAGCAGCCACTAAAATTAGCTTTATCCTCTATTATCCTCTGACTGGATGGATACTAGTTAAAATGACAACATAACGCTGGAAACAAATGAATACTCTCAAAAAAATCACAAAGACATAACATTATCTTACCTATTAAGTAGAACTACACTTTGCAACTCTTTCCGGTCCTTCAGTTGACTCCACCGCTCATATTCCACACCATGTTCACTCTCCTCCGCTCTTCTAAAGCCTTTTTCTTGGCAGTAGCCTTCCTTCTCTAACACAGTTTTCTGTTTATAACCTGTTGTTGCCACCTTTCCAAGTGTCTACCTATTTTAACTGTGTATGCTAGCTTTTGTAGCTATCCAAGATCTAGCTCAGTTTCCTCGGTAGGAGCTCCAGGCTTCTAAAGATGTGCGATTTGTGCCCGAATAGGGGTGTGCGGGGAGGGGAGAAGAGGGCAGGGGTGAATGACAGTTGACTTTGATAGACATATCACCATTCAATCATTTCAAGTGGGTGCTCAAAATGATTGGATGTTGTTTTCTCAGTCCTGTCTGTCCACAGATGACTAAAACTTTTTATTTTTGTGTTAGAGCATTTAATTAATTGTTTGCAATCAGAATGTGAAGGAGATTTTTAGCTCCAGGGAAACATCTCAGCCCCCACCTTTAATTTCTGGTATATGTGGGCTCTTCCACTTTTGCAGAATAATTCTAGCAGCTACAGTTACCCCTGTTATCATCAGCCCAACTTCAGCTTTTGCAAGGCCCTTAGGCATACAAGACTTATCCCCTAGCAGGTATAATTGTGGGGACTCCGGTACAGGTTGACTGAGCTATCTCTCAAACTTTTGCAAAACTGCCTTCCAACAGGGCATTACTAAGGGGCAGCCCCACAATGCATGTAGAAGTGTACCCGCTTCCTTATTACACTTCCAACATTTATTATCCTGGGTTAACCCCTTTCTAAATAACTTATTAGGTGTAAAATAGGACCTATGAACAATTTTGTAGTGAATAAATTTATTCCTAGCATCCCTTGTAGCCCTTCCCACATTTGAGATAACGTCTTGCCATATATCCTCATCAATATCCTTATTAAGATCTTTTTGCCATATTACCATTAAATTTTCACACAGTTTGTTTTGGGAGCTTGGCATTTTCTTATAAAATACAGAGGCAGAGTGTAACCCACATTGGGAATTAAAGAACTCCTGTAACACATTTTCTTTTCCACTTTCTCTTGTCAGACCAAAAACAGAGCCAACAGCACTTCTCAACTGTAGACACCTCCAAAAAACCCCTTTATCAGTTAGATTAAACTGTTCTTTAAGATACTTTAAACTCTTTTTAATGATAAATCAACTTAACCTTAATAGCTCAAAATGTAGGTCTAAGCAAGTACTTCAACATGCCATTAAGGAATAATAATCAAATATTTAATAAAGGCATGACTTTATCATAATTGGCAAAGTAACAGAGTGAGGAAAAATCTAAAACAGTTATTAAAGGTTTGAAAAAAAAAAAATACCAAAAAAAATGCTGTTCCCCAATGAAAGTGTACATATTTATCTTAATTTATGAGACTACATTATTTCCAAAAATGAAACTGATGTCATTTTTATTTTAGTTTTAAAAGACATTAATTCTTGGTAACAGAGTGAGGTGTTTGTAATAATAATCAAAGATTTTGTTAAGAAGCTGATCAAATGATCAGTCTTTGGCCACATACTTTATGTTTCATTATTCTATTTTATACATGTCTTTCCACTGTATTTTATGCTAAATAAATGCTGTATACATTCATTTACAACCTTCACTGTTCTTAATTTTCACTGT
>JAQQZY010000006.1:21139157-21153761 GCA_030068375.1 Ostorhinchus rueppellii | reverse complement strand
ATTAGAGTACTCGATTAATCGTAGAAATAATCGACAGAATACCCGATTCCAAAAATACTCGATAGTTGCAGCTCTACTTTAAAGCTTTAATAAGGTGGTGCCTTAAAAACGTACTATATCCTCTTTAAGTGTACTTTTTGTCTTGAGATGGACTCCTTCGTGTGGCCTTCCACATCCCATAAAAGAAGGCAGCTGAATGGGGTCAAATTTACCCCAAGGTCTGCACAAGGGTTGTTTATGAACAATAATGGCAGATATAGATATTATAATGGCCTTTGTGTCCATGTGATTTTTTTTACTGCTAGTTTTTACATCTATAAAGTACTTTGAGCTTGATTTGAGCTTATCTCATCTCCCCCCTTACCCTCACCTGTCTGGATCCGGATCTGATTTGATGTACCCCCCTCAGGTGTCTGCATGTGCCCCCACCCTACTGCACCCTGACAGACTGGATGTCCGTCAGTCCTGGTCCCATCTACAGCCTGTCCATCCATGGGAGGGGATCTCTCCTTCACTGTGGTTCTCCCCGAGGTTCCTCTTTTTGGAGTTTTTCTTGCAAAAAAGGAGGGTCTAAGGATGGGGGATATGGGACATTAATCCATTGGCTTCATCGACTGTTTACCTAACTAATTATTGGACTGGTTGCTTATTTTCATATTCAACAAATTCTGTAAAGCCCTGTGAGGTGACCTTATTGTGATATTGGGCTCTACAAATAAAACTGAATTGAACTGAACTGATATATTGCTCAACAGTTCTCCAATTTATATTAAAGTTTAAAAAAAAAAAAGTTCATTTCTGGTAGACCTGGATGTATTTTTTTTTATTACATTAATAATTAACTAGTGCATAGTATCTGTATATTAAAAATCCCATTGGTTGACCTGTGTTATTTTCCAAACAGTGTTCTCAAACACCTCTGCCTATTCAGGACAGAATATAAGTATAATAACAACAATTCATGTAGGCGTGATAAAGTGGAAAGCAGTCTATAGGAAGACCACCCCCACTTTGATTGTTTTTCTTCTCTTAGAGCAATAATGCTGTAACTGAGCCAAATATGAGCAATTTCCAGAAATGCTCCTGTCAATGTGATTTAAGACGTAAGCCGATTTAAAAGCACAATACAAATGATGCAAAAAATATTGGACTTAATGGCCCTGAAAATTGGGATGGGTTTAAGAAAATCTATTTTTTCCAACCACAGAATGAAACAACAGAGAGCTGCTGATTTTGCACTGAAGTAAGCAAGGAACAACCTGATTTGAATCCAAGCCAGAGGTCAGCCTTGCAGCTGCACTGCTGACTTTTTCTTCTATAATTCACTTACAGGAAAGAATGGGAGAGATAGACGAAGGAAAACTATGAAAGACAAATAAATCAAACTATTCTTGGCATCAGTTTGAGAGGCTGCACCCAAGCAAACACCCCTAGATTAATGCTTTGGTCTTTGAATGCTTCATTGTTTTTTGTTTGTTTTTTAAATTATATAATAATACAATAACCAGCTCAGAAAATAAGATAAGATAAGATACTTCAACAACTTGGTGTGAAGCAGAATCTTATTTAGAGCAGATGAGATATGAAACAATTTCTCCATTTAATTGAGATGATCTGCAATTACTGGATCACTTATGATTGTAATGGTAGACACTGTAAATTATAACATCACAAAGCCAACTATCCCCAAATGTAGGAGTTAAATGGCTATAGTGTGCTATGGAGGAGGGGTGTCCAGTACATCAACCAGGATCAACTGATTGATGGTAAAGGCGGTGTGGGGTGGATCGTGCTCCACTCGAAATATGTTTTCGATATTAGTCTCTCATCTGTCCTGCCAATGCCATTTCATACTTGATTGACATGCAGGGGGTCCAGTCTGAGGACTCTTCTCCTCTAACACAGGGTCACCATACATGGTCAAACATTTGGCCAACCACATGGGCTACTGCAAAACTCCAATGAGCTAAGTGAACTGGTCAAGCTCCCAGTTTATATCTATAAAAGAACAGAGTGGGAGAGCTGGACCAAGGACAAAACCAGAAGCTTACCTTTTTTTGACGCAGAATGGGAGGAGGAAGTTTTTTTTAATTATGTCACATTTGAAGTGCTTTTGTCTGATCTGTCAATCTATCACTGCGGTTCCAAAGAAAGGATGAAAGGAACTTTGGAACTGTTCATAAAAAACACAACAAAGAGGAAGGTGCTAACTAAATTTACAATCACACTTAAGTTGACTGCAGTCATTTTTCCTTCATGGAGATAATTAAAGGGTTCCTGTATTTGTGTATTTGGACCCTAATAGTTCCAAAGGTTTGAATCTGAACCCTCCAGGTGCTGCAAAACTATCTTTATATTCATTTTGGGGGAAAAAAATCAAGTGGATTCCTACAACCTGTTTTAATTGTTTCTTAATGTGTTACACATTAGCACATATAAGGTCAAGAGTTCCGATGAACTTTTCTTAGAGTACACCATAATTGCTTATCAGCAGCAGCAGTTGTAGTAAAAACTGTAAATATGTCCAAACTTCGAGCCGATTACCTAAAATGTTTCATTGTTGGTTGTATTAATGAACACGTGTGGCTGTATGAGACAGAGCAGCACAGTCAACAAACTGGAGGGGATGGGGTTTGAAGTGGCTCATTTGCATTTAAAGGGCCAGCGCTTAAAAAAAACAAAACAAAAAAAGCAACACCTTTCTGGTGTCATTACTCAGAAATAGGGTTGAAGATGGACCTGTGGAGTTGAATTAATGAAGAATTCAGACCCAAGTATAGCATTGACACTTTATGTAGACCACAGGGAAATGTTTTAAAATGCATAATTCCATTTAAAAAAAAGCAAAATACCACTCATTTAAGACTGAATAGCTTATCACCACGACTGATGATCATGTGGAGGTCTGCTTTAAACTGGTACCAGCAGGTGCTGCTGGGCTGTAGAACCCTGATTCCATTAGTGCAAGTCATCAGAGTGCAGTACGGTACTGACCACACCGAACTGAACTGACTCAGGCAAGGAATGCTTAGTATATTGTATATGTCGTTGCTGTCGGGCAGAAACCTCATGAGTCTATGTTTAGTCTTTTTTTGTTTGTTTTTTTGTCATGAAACAATTCTATTGATCAGCCTTCACATTGGCCTGATGGTTTTAGAAATGTTTAACCAATGAAAAGTGTTGAAAATGGCTTATGACTACATCTCTTAACTCCATGCATTTATTTAGAATATACACCATTTTTCCAGTTTACTGAAAAATAACAATTTTGAACCCAAGCGGTCTCTGACAGCGACAGTATATTCAGTATATTCAGTGTGTGTGTGTGTGTATAATGTATAGTGTTGTACCTTATGACAGAAGAAAAAAAACAGAACAAGGATTTTGAAGGTTGTGACTGTTGGATTGTATAAAAGCAACTCCAACTCCGCCCTCCACACTGAGACAGGTTTTTCCATTTAGTGAATGCCATCTTTGAGAAGCTTCACAGAACCTTTACAGACACTTCTCTCTTTGATTCCCTTTAGTATCTCAGTCACTGTTTCACTGCACCACGCTTCAAGAGCTAAAAGCTGATATAAAGCCGAGTATCAAAGAGACTGATGGAAATACACAGAAAGCAATGCAGGAAGAGGTAAATGCTGTCACTGTGAGGGAAAAACAGTTTAGACAAAGCAGTGGATTCATCGTTCAGTTTTATCCATATAAAATTGAACCCACTTTTACTGTTATTAGAAACAAACAGTGCAGGTATTTTTATTTTTACATTGCAAAAGTCCTGAATATGTAAAGCTTATGCATGAACGACGAAGGTGAAAGGAATAACCTGACCTCTTTAATGTGATAAAAATGTGGGTTTGGCAGTAATCAGGTTATTGCAGTGGCTATTTGTGTGTGTGTGTGTGTGTGTGTGTGTGTGTGCTCAGGATTCTCTTATGTCCTGCGTTAACCTTATTTCTCCCCGTAGCCTGGATTCATGTGAGCATCGTGATAGATTAAAGTGGCTGACCTGAAACAAAACAAATTTAGACCGTGTTTGTCATCGTCTTGTACAGGCAGCACTGTACTGTCTTTAAAATTCAGGCAAGACCTTTCAGCAGCACACACCTTTAAGGTAACGCTGGTTTTTCTGCATGACTGAACCAGAGTGGAAGAGAAAGACAACATCAAACCGGTCAATAACAGTGTCTGTGTGTGCAGGCTTCTCTGAAAAAAAGATGGAAGGGAGGAGAGAAATAATTGTTGAATAGTTTTGTTTGTTTTTAGTTTCCCTTCTGAGAATTGGATGCAGATTCTTTAATCAAAGATCTACGCCCTCTCAGGATGTTTTTGTGCAACAATACAGCACTTTTTCTCTCCTTACTTCCTATAATTTTTTGCGCATTTCTTCATTATTTCTTTACCTCTCACTCATTGTTACACTTCTCTCTGATTTTTTTTCCCTTAAAAAAAAACAAACAACTATTAATGCTTGTGAGAACAATAGGGCATGTAAATAATGGTGTGGGTTAAACTGTTTTGACAAGTTCAGTTTGGAATTCATCAAGCAACTCGTCCCACTGAAATTCCACTTATTATGTAGTAACATTTTCCTAAATCTGATTTGTCACACGTGTATTATTATTCTTGTAGTTAGCTCTTCAAAACCTAAACAGCCACCAGTGACCAAAAGCATCCACTGATCTAAAATATTTCAAACATTTTCAACCACTGAGTCTTATCAATACAAGGTTCTCAGCTGAACATTCAGTGTCTCTGTGGTGATTGTGGAAACACTGTTATCTTCTGTGACATTGATGTAGTTTGGCAAATGACAGTGGTTGTAGACACTTATTTTGATGAAAAAGTCTCTTTTTTTCTTTATTCTTTTTTCTTCATTTTTCTCTCTTAAGACATACTAATGTTTGGATTTGGTCTGACCTTTTATTAGCAGTAAGTAAATTAATTATAGGAAAATACTCTCACATAAAAATGTAAAATGCAGAGGATGATCTAGCAATAAACTGTGCTAAATTACTCAGGAAAGATTAAATATAGTCTTAATGGGTTAATGTTGTAGCATCTGGGGATTTTCTGTGACATGGAAAGCACCCCCCAAACAAAACAAAACAAACAAAAAAAAAAAAGTGGTAGCAAGGTTTATTATTTTTGGTTTGGTTTGTTTGCTTCTTTGTTTGATTGTTAACACTCTAGCAGCAAAACTATTGGTTAAATTCATCCCAAACTGGGTTTCTAGATTGCAGTGATCCGTAATAGATCTCATTACATTTTGGGAAAAGTAGGTCAAAGTTCAGATTTTGTATGAATTTTCAAAATCTTCCCATTTACTGGGAGTGTCACAACCCGGCTCTGAGGCTGTGGCAAAACAGGGAGGCAGTAACAATTAAACAACAATTTATTAGATGGAGGACACAACAACTGGTCGCGAAACCAACAAAAACAGACAGCTGAAAGTGGACCAGAGCAGGATGGTCCAAGTCGCGGAGACTCCACCAGAGAGCAAACCGGAGCAGGCAGGCCGGGTCCCAGAGAGCAGAACGTCCTAGTTGAGCTCCTTAAGTAGGCGCCTCCTTGATCACAGGTGTAACCATCAGCTCACTTCTCCATCTAATACAAAACAACTCAGATAGTGCCCCTAGCGCCCAGACGGTGCAGGGCCGTCACAGGAGAAACGTGTGCAAGGGGTGGGGTTTGTTGAGCCTGGCACCACTTGTTAAAATCTTTTTTTTTTTTTTTCCTCATTCACTTTTTTTTTTTTTTTTTTTCAACTTGTCTCGTCCAGCATCCTGACAGCAGAATGGTAGTCTGGCTGCTTTTTAGTGCTAAACAACTCTGCTTTGCCAAAGGAAGCTTCATAAAGTATATGAGGCTTCTCTTGATATTCTACTGTCTTTATTATGAGTTTTTGTTGAATCACATTTTGATGCTGGACCTGACATGAAAAGACAGGAGGGAGGAGAAGAGAGGCGGAGGAGTGAAGGAAGTGAAGTGAGTGAAGGGGAAAGGAGGAAGGAGGTGGCGAAGACCCTCACGAGAGAATATGAACAAAACTAACAATAACAACCATGGAGATAATTATAATGGGGACAAAAACTAGAACCAGAACTAAGTAAACTAGACAAAGAAAGAAATTACAATGAAACTAAATAATTAGGACCTGTTAAATAAGAGATATAAGCAGAAAATGTGACCAAAATATCATAAATAACAACAGCACAAATAATCCCAGTACCAAATCCACACAACGGCAGCTGTTCACGTGAATCTGCTGTGACAGTGACTGCATCAGAGTGAAGTAAAGAGGACAGAGACACACACATGCAACTGCAACCATAACCCAGTTTACTTATAATGGGTGAAATTTTAAATGTCTCTACGAACATCAATTTTGTTTCAATTTACTTCAAACTTGGCACATATATAGAGGCATATGCGGACATCAGCACACTCATACATGGGATGACATCAGCTGGATCATTGCCAAAATAAGATACAATACATGTGAGGGATGGGGTTTGTTGTGCCTGGCACCATTTGTTTTGGTGTCATTTTAGATTTGATTTGTTTCATGATGCCTTACTTCAGGTTAGTGTGTGACTGTAATAATTCATGAGGAGATTCTGCTTTATGGGAGCTCAGACCTGCTCCAGTCTCTGTGTGAAGACAGTTAAGTCTTAGCTGCAGGGGCAATCAAAACCTATTGTATGAGGCCCTTTTTTCCCTCATTTTTCCTCATTTTTTCAATTTCAGACATAATAAGATAACACCTATGAACAGTGGGACCTCATATTCCTCTCATTAATCAGACTGGTTCAAATTGATGAAGGATTGATGTTTTAGTTTAGCCTCTGCAGTGGGTGTACCCTGAAAGGCTTTCGGCTTTTTCTCTTTTAGTCAAAGTAAAAGAAAAAAAAATGCTAAAAGCTTGACTAAACTGTTCCACAGTGAGAACACGCATTTTATATTGTTTTGTCAAAGACCTGAGTGCCTACACAGACACCCACAACTTCCTCAGATTACATCAGCTTCTTGTATCCTAAAAGTGTCCATACACAAACACAGACACAGTCAGTCACAAGCATATTTTGCTCAGCTTTCGGTTTTAGCTTTACTTGACCAGAGGGTCACTTAAATTCTTATTTACAAGCAGTGCCTGGCTGACAGCTTCACATTTTACTTCCCATGAAATTTAATATTAAAGCTGACACACATACACAGTGAGAGAGGGGGACAGAGATTCCACTATCATACTTTTCCAAATGAACCCCAAAGGAAAATTGAGTTGGAGCAACAAAAAAAAAAAAAAAAGACACTTGTGTATTATTTCCTCCCAGAACATGAAGATTCACTGGAAACAAAGTCTATAAGATTAAAAGATCTGACTGAATTCTACTACATCTCACTTTTCAACAGAGGGAAAAATAAAAATGTTAAGCATGTGACACATGGACTCACATCACATTAATCCAGAAACCTTGAGACGTGGCTGTAACCTCTGATTTGATGGAATAGATTCAGCAAAGAGATAGACACTGAGAATTACCAATTCAAACTCAAGTGTGTTGTTAAATATTCCTTTTCCTTTTGTCTGTTTTCCTGGAGTCAGACTCTTATGGTCATAACAACTGGTTAAGGCATTTTTCACAAGTGTGTAACCTCAGTTCCCTCATCTTTATGCCCTTGTTAAGCATTAGGATGTTGGAATTAATGGCTATAATCATTCATTTTAACACACAATGTTACTGTCTCCAGTTGCTTTGTGAACGTGTATCTTTATCTTTATGAATGTGGTGTGTTTTGACTAAACAATGTCTGACTGCTGACCTGCTCTTCTGTAAAATCTGCTAAACTGAATAGACTGTACCTGCAGGTTCCCTCTTGACTCAAACACACACAAAGACATAAAAGTGCACACGTGTGCACACACCTGCGAAGAATGATGGCAAGCGTTGTTCTGGTTGATTGTGCGAGGACAAATGCTGCATGTTAGCATGGATACCGACACACACACACTCACATGTGTCCACCCACAGTGATACACACAAACGCACACGCACACACACACACAAACACACCTGTGGGGAAATAACGGGAAGCTCTGATATGGTTGGTTGCACAAGGTCAAACCTTTCAAGTGAGTATGCAAACCACACACGTACACACTGAAGTACACAGATACACATACAAATTAGGCCATACAAATGCATACTGGCACTTTGATTTTGCTACAGGGAATGAAGAAAGAGAGAGAGAATAAGAATGAACGACAATCAGAATCAGTTTGTAGGAAGAAGGGATGGAAATTAATAAAATAAACAAAGGTCTATGAGAAAATGGAAGGGGTCTGACAAAAGACAAACAACAAAAGGGAGGCAGGTGCACCCCAGGAGGAGTCACACTCATAATGGAACTGAATGAAGAATGGAGTTAGGAAGTGTAACCTTTAATTTACACAGCCTTATTGATTGGTTAATGGGCTTGATCCGTTCTGAGTAATTTTGAGCAAAGAAATGTAAAACACGCAATCTTAAAAATTCTAATATAACAAATTATTGGAGTTACTGGGAAAATCTGACATTAGTTCTATGTGTCTGTAAGAAAGACAATGAGAAACTGTGGGGGAAATACAAACACATATACATGCACACAATACATGAGGAGCGTTTGATAATATGCTCCTTGATCCCTTATTCCTAACCCCCGTCCTCATTAACACACAGTTTTTCCATTTCTCTCTTTATTTATGTGGTCTGGGTGGATATTTGTATTTAACAGCATGTGAGAATGTGTATGGGAGCTGCAGCAGCGGTCTGTTTGCTAGGTGGCTCAACAGAGAATAATATCTGGCAACAACAAAAGGCATGAAAGAGAGGGGATAGCAAGTGGAAAGTTGGTGAGAGATCTTAATAAATAAGCTTCTGACATAAATAGCTAAAGCTGAAAGTACTGCAAATGACTGTAGAAACAAAGGTCCACTCAATGTTCTGCTTTTATATGATACCTATCAAATATAAGATTATATTTGAGGCAAATATATGTGTAGTTTAATTCATTCTAATGGTGCAACACATAGTAAACATCTCTGGATATAGATTATTGTTGTTTAACATGTTTTTTGCTTTAAACATGTTGATTTGCTTAAGAACCTGCTCTCCTTAAACACAAATCAACCATGACATTATGACCTCTGACAGCAGAAGTGTATTAATTATTTCATTTCAGTAGATTGGATATATCAGGCAGGAAATGAACCTGCAGTACTTTAAAGCAGCTAGCGTATGACGTTCATCACCAATTTTTCATCAAATCTGTAAAACCTGAGTTGTCATATCTGCACTCTGCTTCAGCCTGTGTCTCGTCCTTCTCTCAGTTCTGACCTGCCCCTGAACTCTGACCTAATTACTCTGACTCCGTTCACCTGGGTGTTACAGGTGGGATTCATTACTTCAGCCTATATCAGGGGTCACCAATCCTGATCCTCAAGGGCCGGTATCCTGCATGTTATAGGTGTATCCCTCTACCAACACACCTGATTCAAATGATGAGCCTATCATCAAGCTCTGCAGAAGCCTGATAACGATCGTCAGGTGTGCTGGAAGAGGGAGACATCTAAAACATGCAGGATACTGGCCCTCGAGGACTAGGATTGGTTACCCTTGGCCTATATATACTCTGTCAATACTCTCACTCTTCGCCAGATTGTTTCATGCTTTCCATGACATTCCAGCACTTTACCCGATTTGGGTTTGATCAGTTTCTGTCCCCTGTTTTGGTTTTCTGTCTCCTGTCCTTGACCTGCCTGGGCCTGACTCAGATTCCTGTCTGCTTCCTGGTTGTTCTACCTGCCCTTTGTCTGACCACTGAGAACTAGCCTCTGCTCCGGTACCTGACCCACCTTCCGTCCCTCGACCAAGCTTTCAGTCTGACCCTCGCTGGACCATTCAGCATCGACCTCCGGACCACCTTTGACCCTACTCCAATCCCTCACAGTGAATGACCTTTGGACCGACTTATGGTGCTTTTCCACTGTGAACCCTACACGGCTCTATTTAGCATGCTTCAGCACAACATGACTCCACCCACTTGTTGGACCGGCAAGGTTGTGTTTCCACTGCCAGCCGTTACTTGTCAGGACTAGTTAAAGTGGGTGGAGTTGGTGGAGTCGACACTGCTGTACCGTCGTTTTCAGGCGACTAACAAAGTGTCAGTAAAGTATGGTGTGTGGTTTATTGTCACTGAAAACGCCTAAACAGACGGCAGGTCTGTCTGGCGGGTGATTATTTCAGATCCCCGACCTTCGTTGCATGTATGACAACATTTCTTCTGACCAATCGGTGGACAGCACTGTTCACGTCACGTTTTTGTGCTGGCTCGGCATGGCTAGACCCACCTCTGAAACAGGTACGAAAAATCGTAACGGGTCCCAGGTCCAACTGCCAGTGGAAAAGGGCCATATTGGGGTAGAGTCGAACCATGCCGTGTAGAGCTGTTATGAAAACGTGCAGTGGAAAAGGGCCAATAGACATCCAACTCAGCATGTCCCCCAGCCTTCGTGGGACCTTTCCTGGATCCTGGTTATATGAACTCTGTGCACCATCGGGTGACAAAGAGGACCTTGGACTGTGTATTGTTAATCAGATTTGTGAACTGTTTATTAAATAAGAATATCAGTAAAGACTTTGTTATTCAATATCAGCTTGTGGTTCTGCGCTTGAGTTCTTTGGTCTGTCACACAAATCCCTTAGTCTTTCTGTGATTATGCACCTGAATCATTTCCCTCACAGTGAGCCACTTTGAAGTGTACTCCATCATAAGCAGTCTGTTTGTTAACATACTAAACTTGATCCAAACCATCACTCCGGACCTTTTCGAAATTCCAAACAGGCACAGCAGCAAGAAGAAATGAAGCCATTTCCATGTTTGTTGCTGTTGTGGTCATACTGTGACTGCGTGGAATTCCAAAAAAGCCCAAGTGATGGTTTGGTTTTGGTTTGGTATGTAAACGAATGGACTGCTTGTGGTGGAGTCGGCTTCAAAGTTGTTCACTATGAGGGAGGTGATTCAGGTGTATAATCACGGAAAGACTAATGGATTTGTGATACTTAAGCTATCACTCAGTATGGGTGCCGTATGAATAGTTTGTGCAATTGATCGCAATTTCAGTTCTGTTAATTAGTGATTAGTAATTTTGTAATTTAATTGCATTTAATTTTTAGGTCTTACATGATTATAATATAATATTCACATCATTATTATTTACACAGTCACAGTATTTTGGTTATTTCCTGTCAATGTACTGACAAATTGCAAGGATAAAAATAAGAGCCTGTAGCTTTAAGAAGGTCTGGTGAGCTGAGCTGGGGGTGCTACATACCTGAAGGGGCATACGGCATTAGAGCCAAGAGGAGCTCATGGTTTTTCTGACCGTGTTTGGACTGTGTAGACAAGTTCGTATATATTCAGGCCATGTTTAATGTTAGCAATTTCTTTTATTTGAAGCTCCAACAATAGGTCCAGATCTGTTTTGGTCTCATTTTTATAAATTGAATTTGACTTGATGTGATCACAAGCAAAATATAACATACTCAGTACTGAGTACACCATGGAGGCAAATGGATCCTGGCATTGCAATGCAAATCACTCTTATCACTATCCATTATAGACTGATCCCCAACAATGGGCTGACCCTGTGGGCTTGGTGGGCTGAGCCACCAAAAAGATAAGCCGATGTTATCTGACACTTAAGTCAAGCAGATGTGATCCTCAACTCTATATAAAACCCTAAACTGACAGCATGTTTACATCTTATCTCCTGTGACTGACAATGCTATGTGTAAATGTTTGTTTAAAAGTGTATCGAAAGAAAACCTAAGTCTTGTGTTTATAAATCTTGTCATCTTGGCATGCTAAAAAGTGAAACAAAGAATCCTTGAACATTACCTACTGATTAATACGAAGATTAAACTTAAGTCTTCAACTGTCTAAACTAAAATAACTATTTCATTGGAGAGAAAACGTAGGCAGTGAATTCCTGTTCGTATTTTACTTTTATTTTTTTCGTATTTTGTTCATTAAATTTGAGAAGACGAACTTTTGTGGATGACACACGGTTTACAACATGAGTGAGCCATAAGGGAAAGGAAGGGTGGAAGGGTTTATTGGAAAACCCACTCGGATGTTACAGATTTGATGGAAAATTGGTGACCAGGACCTTCTTGTAATGAGCATTTCCATAACTGCAGGTCTTGTTGTTTGTTCCTGGTCTGCAGTGGTCAGCACCGACTAAATCAAACTCCGGTCCTTGAGGGCTGGTATCCTGCATGTTTTAGATAGTTCCCTCTTCCAGCACATCTGGTTCTATTAATGATCATCTCATCATCAAACTCTGCAGAAGCCTGATAATGATGTAATAGCTTCCAGGTGGGATGGAAGAGGGAAATATCTAAAACATGTAGGATACCAGCCCTCGAAGACCGGAGTTTGGCACCCATGGACTAAATGGACTAAGCAAGGACGTTCCAATGTCAGGACCATTGATCTTTTGGAATCTTGGCCTTTGGTCAGAACTTGTTTTGTGGAAAAAGATGGAACTAGACAGGTGGGAGTAATGTTTTGATCCCCTAGAAGTTTGAGAGGCAGTTGTTCTTTCAATATTGTTCATACTTTACTCTGAGGATGAACAACATGATCTGGAGATGCTCTGACCCAGTAATTTGACCGTCACATTTCCACCCTTGTTAAAGCTGCTCAGATCCATACTGTTGCCTATTTTGCTGTTTCTAACACATCAACTTCAAGAGATAAATGTTCACCTGCTGCCTAATATATGCCACCCACTGACAGGTCCCACTGGAGTGAAATAATCAAAGTTAATACAATTTTGCCTGTCAGTGGCATTTTGGTAACTGTGAAAAGCTACTTTCAACATCAATAGAAATGTCTTCTTTCAGTTTTCTTAACACAGCAAAAGTCAACGTTAACCTTTCATGGGCTAAAAGAATAAAATTGTTTGGAATTCTTTTGTGAATTGTTGTTTTTCTTTTTCTCGTGGCTGTTATTTTTCACTAATACTTTTCACTGCAGTAACTGAGCATTTTCCTGCTGCTGCTCACATTTGACTAAAGCTGACATTTCTATGGGGACTTCACGTGTCCACCAAAATTAAATTTATAAAAATGCCATAAAGGGAAATTATCAAGATAAAACTGTAAGTAAAGCTGTCATTTTAGTGTTTTACCAAGGTTAAAACAAGAGAGGCATATAACTGAGATCTCACCTTGACTAAATGACCATTTTCAGACTTAGAATAAATGAAAATGTAAAGAATAAAGCAAAAATAAACCTGATCTTATTCATTTCAGATATGATAACAAATAGATTAACCCGTGTATCCTCATTCCTATCCCTTCATAGAAAAGTGAAAACTAAACTAAACATCATTATTTTTCTTACCTGAACTGAGGCACAAGTCAGCTCTTTTCATTTTTCTTCTATTAACAATGACAGCGGTCTATCTGATTCATACATTTCAAGGTTGTTTCTTGCACAAATACTCCGTGAATGACTGTGTCCTCTGACCATGAAGCGACTGTAAGACTGTCCACTGCACTAACACTTGAGTTTCTTCCCTTGGGGATCAATAAAATGTGGTTCTAAGTATCAACGCTTCCTATTCAAGTAGGCCCAAAGGCCAAAATGGAGTCGTCCGTACAGTACAGTGGGATGCAGCGAAGTGTGCACTATACAATCAGTTCCACAAACGCGACACCACAGAAAGGCAGGCATCCACTATTTGTAGAGGTTGTCATATAAAATTACAGTTATTTCAGAGTTTAAGGTTCATGTCAGTTCACTGAATCATGGATTTCCACTAAACTAACTCAGACCTTCACAACAAAAGACTTCAAGCAGTAAAGGAGGATAGAGGATTATCGACTGATGAAAAACACAAAAGAGGGACGAAGAAAATGGTGGAGGAAAATTATTTGAATGTCACCTACAGCAACCAAGAGACGAGATTAGATTTGCTGCTGATCATTTTGTTTTCAGTGGTTAGGCTTACCGCAGATTTTTCTATCTTGGAAATGTAGCCGTTCATTAATGCCCACATGCACCCAATTATATTTGACATGTATCTATTGGTTATGCTGCATAATCCCTTATGCGGCAGACAGATGTCGTATCACTAGGCTGACAAGCATGACATGTATCAACATTTCTGACATTTCACATTTTTTCACATACATTGACCTTTCCCTGTGGCTTAAACAAGCTGCACAGCTTGACAACCCATTTTTAACATGTGGCAGAGACAGATGTGTGGCTACTAGGCTACCGGTCTGACACTCAAGATGGCAGCACACTTTATATATTACATATCAATCTTAAACTAACAGTCCAGAGAGACGGATTTCAAACTTAGGAGACACTAGAGGGGAAATAGTAGATAGGAAATAGAGTGATGGTATAATGTATTTTCTCTAAAGCAAAATTTCATATTAATATTATTTCTTAAATGTTTGATATATATGGGCGACACGGTGGTGCAGTGGTTAGCACACGTGCCTCACAGCAAGAAGGACCTGGGTTCGATTCCCGGGCGAT
>JAQQZY010000006.1:21017413-21027448 GCA_030068375.1 Ostorhinchus rueppellii | reverse complement strand
GTGTGTGTGTGTGTGTGTGTGTGTGTGTGTGTGTGTGTGTGTGTGTGTGTGTGTGTGTGTGTGTGTGTGTGTTGCTTCATGTTCTTCATCCAAAACTAAAGTAACAGTAAAAAAAAACAAAAAACAACAACACAGAGAAAATACAAAGTGCACTGACAGTAATCTGGACAGAAACTATGATTATCTCATGTCTCAGCGCTTCTTGAAACAGAAGTTGGAAGTTACACTATGGACGTAGATGTATGTATGTGAAGCGATACCATGCTTTATGTGTCCACTGCCTGTACATCTGCTTTTAAGATGTTGGAAAACACACAATATGTAGGACATTTTTTTCATATTGTAAACAGGAGGTGAGTTTATAAGATGTATATAGAGGCAAACAGTGCAGTATGTGCAGTATTAAAGTAGTATTTTCTTACTTAAGCCAAGAACACTTTCGCTATAAAAAGTAACACCATCACTATCACTGGGTGGTTTTTACCCGATATATATACCCAACAAAGAGCACTTGTCATAAAAATAGGTCAAAATCTGACAACACATGACAAATTAGAGTAGTTTTCTTTTATTTTCAACTGTGGCATGTCTAACAAAATTAAAAAAATAAAAATAAAAATCCTAAAATAAATTAAAAAATCATAAATCACTGAAATATTAGGAATTCGAGAACAAAAAAAATCCTAAAAAAAAAAAAAAAAAAAATGATTCTGGAAACACAAGCACAGACTCTTTGACACTCAGACAAACGCAACATATTGAAAATCAGATAAATGCATTTGCTCTGGTGAAAATCACCCGGCGATAGTGCTCTAGGGTTAACCCTCTACAACTTAAAATGACTTTAAACTACAGCTTAACATTATGAGTGAAACAATGCTTCAAAAAAAGCAGATAAAAAAAATAAGTTCTGCCTCATTTATTGCTAATAAGTGATGCAGTTTCCTACTTTACTCAATTATAAAAGAAAAGGTCCAGTTTTTCCTGCATTATTCCATGTTTTTACAGTCATGGACACCTCACCGTTACAATATATATAATCATAAATAACCAGAGCTGCACTGCACACATTGTCATAAAAACTATATGTTTCTGGAATATCCTACTTATTTGAAAGGTAAAGTGGATTTTTTTGTGCAAACATTAACACTCCTTGTTATCACCAGACCTCCCAGTTACCCTTGGTCACACACCCTGACCTAGCACAATATTGCACATGACTTGTAGCTATAATTATCTTGCTTTTATTTTGTTTCGTTTTATTTATTTTTAAAGATTGTTTCCCTTTTTTTTGCTTTTCACTTCAGTATGAAAATGCACACATTCTACTAATATTCTTGCTATTGAAGTATCATTTATAATTTTTTTTTTTTTTTATCTCTCTCAGCTTAGTTCTTTGTTCTCTGTTTTGAGTGTACTCTGTATGTGTAATGTCTAAAAAATTGAATAAACAAACAATTAAAAAAAAAAAAAAACCTGTCCTGCATGTTTGACACCTTGTTTCTGTTTCATGGTGTGACACCTAAGCACTACAGGCAAATCGTTGTGTCTCGCAATGTCTTTTTACACTTTCACAACATTTGTTAGTACATAGGCTCTGCGTTGTCATTGCCGGTACTTAACATGACTCATGCAAGCGGGTGACACATGCAGAAACAACTCTACAAACTCAAATTAGCTGAAATAAGCACAATTATCATTCGATCACTTCATTAATGGTCCTTTATTGAAGGTTAACCAGGTCAGTGGACTCATTCGAACTTAGTGTAATTGTCTTTTTTCTCACATGTGTGACTCTTTCATAAATCCCAATCACAGTAATCTCTTATCAGTCTGTGTTTGTCAGCCTTTTGATTTTATTTAGTGAGTCATAATTACACACAGGCGTAGGTGCAGGTTTGCTGAAGACTAAGTAGGTGAAACAGGTCAGAAGATAACACTATCACAAGCAATATAACTGATGTCATGTTATAAATGTAAATTGCAGTATATTACAGGCTGCAACTAATCATTTTGTAGACGCTGAAGTCAGTGGATACGTGACCGTGGTCTTAGTGATGTAAGAGTTTAGAGAATAACCCTTGGTCTATCTACACACAGGAATACATAATGCTTAGACACACAAACAAAAAAACATGCACGGTCCATGTTGCAGAAGTGCGTATTTGTGGTTCGGCTGTCACGCTCCGCTGAATTCCTACGAGAAACAAAACAAAAAAACAGAATTGCCTCGATGCTCACCATAGCAACCAAACTTCTAGTCACATGGATATATAAATTAAGACCCATTATTTTGTATCACTGTATGTGACAAGGGCAGTTTCTATCTTTTTTTATTTTTTTTTTTTACTTTTCAGTGACATAACAGTCCAGCACAAATGTAAAATTTAAAATAGGAAAAGTACAAAAAAGAGAGTCCAACGTCCATGTTAATACTATTTGTCCCTGTTTATTTTTCTTCACGTGTGTCCCCTTTTAGCCCAGAGGTTTCTGCCCCCGACTGATCAATAACTCTTTTGATAGTTGGAGTCTGCCAGGGCCGTGGTGGATTATTAAGCTTACCTAACTTGTAACCCAACCTGACTTGTGTCACATAAACTGTGATGGGAAATACTGCTGTATGAATTCTGGTAAACATCAACATATAAACAACTTCTCTGTGGTCAGAAATGTTTGAAATGATATAGTCATGGACAAGATGTTTTGCAACACTTCCTGAAAATGTACTATTAGTCACAAAAATGTATGTCCTGTAAACATGTCAATGACTGTATAGATGTTTACTACACGAATGTGCTGTTTAACGTCTGAAAGTGGGAAGAAACAGACCAGTGTACAAGTATAAATAAACAGCTACTTCACACGTGTGCACTTCAGATCCTGAGAAATTTCACAGAACTGATTCAACAGCTTGTAGAAAACTTTTCACCGTTCTTGGGAATAAACAGATACAGAATGAGAAAAACATAAGAAAGACAAGGACACACTATAGATCTCAACAGCAGAGCAGGCATGAAAGCTGTGTCAATAAGCCGCTTTGCTTTCACATGCCTACAAAACTGAAACATTTCACACAGCTCACTAAAAATACACAGTTTTCCTTCCTTCTTTTTTTTCTTCCTTCATACTCCGCCCATCTGTGAGCTCACTGAAACTTGAGGCAAATGGGTGTGTCATCCGGGAACCCAGCGAATGGAAACTCCTCCTAGCACAGGAGGAGTTTCTCACACAGGCAATAAATGTGGGTAGTCGAGGGGGAGAGGTTAACACAGGTATTGAACAGAGGATCAGAGCTGAGTCTGCTTTTTTATTTCTTGGCTGAAGGGTACAGCATGTCCACAATGCTCGACAATCTCTTCACAAAGGTGAGCTGAAGTTTGTCACTGTCTGATTCTGTTATGGAAACAAACGCGTCATAGATTTGCAGTGCATTAGAACTAAAGCTCTCCTGTCAGAGCAGTTTGTATGCGTTTATTCCCTGCTAATTTTTTTCCTGTTGTATTTGAAACTGTGCTGTTGCTGTGGTTTTAGTGTAAACAGATAACAGGTTCAGGGGAACAGTCAGAGCTGAGTTATGTGTTTCTGGAATTCATGCTTTCTAGGATCACAACTTGCATGAGAAACAGGAAAAAAATTCAAAGCCAAAGTAAAACACTTGCATAAAAACAGCAGACAGATGTTATTGAATGTTGTGGAACTGGTGATGAAACTTTACTACTCATTGTTTTTTATTTAAACTCTCAGAGGAGCCACTACTAAAGCGACCCACTTGAAAACAGACTAAATCTGTTGTAACCTTTGTTTTTTATTGTGTGTTTCTGTTCAAATAAGTGCTGTTGAGCTCTCTGTAATAACGATCTTTACCGTTTCAGAGCTTTCTCAACCTGACCCCGGATGATGCCTTGCTCCCCACACACTCTCATCTCCCAGAGCAGAGTCGGCTGAACCGGTCAGCCTCCTTCTTTTGTCCCCCCTCCCCACCTGCGAGCTCAAGCCACAGCTTGAGCTCCGAGCACATTAACAATGACGACACCAGCAGCCCTTTCTGGTCATCCAACATTTGGAGTCAGGCCCCTATCTCCAAACCAAAGCAGCCCCCTTTCAGGCCTGACCGTTCCATGAGCCTCACTGAGTCCAGCAGCACCCTGCTTTCCTCCTTTGGACACATGAAGAATCCAGATTCTTTCCTCTCAGGCCCAGCTACCACTGTAGCTCCTCCACCAGGGTTCCCTCCCTCTTCCAGCCTCCAAGCCCAGGTCCCTCCACTGCTGTCCTCCAACCGTTACAAGACTGAACTGTGCCGTGGCTTCCAAGAAACTGGCAGCTGTAAATATGGCAGTAAATGCCAATTTGCTCACGGCGAGGACGAGCTACGTGGACTGTACCGCCACCCCAAGTACAAGACAGAGCCCTGCAGAACCTTCTACAACTTTGGCTATTGCCCCTATGGTTCACGCTGCCATTTCATCCATGAGGAGAAAATCAGCGGTGGTCCTTTACCATCTACTAAATTCCAGAATCCCCGGCAGACAGCTCCCACAGTGACCAGTGGTCAGAACCCCCGCCACCAGCTCCGACAGAGTGTCAGCTTTGCTGGTTTCCTGGGTTCACGCAGCTCACCTCCTCCATCATTCCCTGCATCCATCATCGATCCTAACCTGGGTTTCAGTCGTGCTCCCTCCGTTTCTCCACCTCCAGCTGATCTGCTTTCCCCCGTATTCAATGAATCTCTGCAGCGGGAGGCAGCAGCATTCCAGTTTGGTCAGAGTCGTGCCAGTGCTGGAGACATCCACAACATTCCTCTCATCCTGGAACCAAAGGCCTCACGCTGTGTTTGCGGCCATGGAAATAAACTTTCTGCCCTGAACAGCAGAGTCTTCCCCAGTATGGAGGATGGGCACTACCAAGACAGCAGCAGCATGCTGTTGCAGGGTCCTGGAGGCCACAGTGGATTCCCAAAAGCTGCTGGACTCCAGCGTTTCTCATCTGAAGATTCCCTGGAGGACAGCTACAGCAGCAGCAGTGGTTCCAGCGGAACCGAGTCTCCAACATTCGATGGCTCATCCTCCAAGAGGCTCACTGTGTTTGAACGTCTGTCCCTGTCTGACTAAGTGGCTCTAAAGGGAAATATTGGAAGAGATGTTAGCAGTGTCAATCTGGACTTTTCAGATACTTTAAGTACTTAATTAATGTTAGTAAAAAGGAACATGTGACAAACTACACATATGGAGATGATTTTAGTACACAGTAATTATCAGACTCTATTTTTTATACATAAAATAGTGTGTAGCTGATAAGACCTTTGTAAATGGTCTTCCATAAGAATTAACTCTGCAGGTCTTCACAGCACCAGTTAATTGGTCTGGTTTATAGTTGACGTAAAACTATACTGATCAAAATGGCTTAGTGATAATCAGTAGTTCTTGTGCCTTACAGACTCCCTGCCTCGTGGGCTTTTCACTCACAGTGCCATCCATGAACAGTATGTTTGATTCAGTAGCCTTAATCACACAGACCTGATGTGTCATTGATGCCTTTTTATCTGTGTTATGCACTTTACAGCTAATTCAAAAGGGAGAAACTGTCTTGTCTCCCAGTAGCATTCAACCAAAGCTTCATACTTCACTCTGCTCTGTATGTGTGTGTACGTATGTGTATATATATATATATATATGCATGTGTGAGTGCGTGTATGTAATCTTGTCATTTTCTGAGACCTGGGGTGCAATGGAAATGGAAATCAGATCAAAGAGTGCAAATAGTAAATGGTGTCAGTATGTTAGATCTGATTGACTGACCCATTTATTACCCACAGATTTAATTCTGTATCACATTTTGTCATTGGGTTTATGAACCCACCCCACTTTTAATGTGCCCTGTTTGTTTCACATCATGGTTCAGGGACTGTAACACCGCAGTATTCCTTTTGGTTATTGGTTGCCTTGCATTGTTTAACTTAAACTAATATGTATTTATTATGATATTTATTTGTGTTCAAAGATAAAAAATGTATTTTGTACTTTATTTATGGAGAATTATTAACATCTGTGAAATATCAATGTGAGAAAACGCAGTAAAAAAGAGAATCTTATATTTTTAATCGTCTGAAATGGACAAAATAAATTTCTGAATAAAGAAATTAATGTATTGTGGTCTTGATGAGTCATTTATCATGTTTGTTTTGCAGTTACATTAGATAATGGAGTTCACGCTGTTATTTAGGCACTGATTTTATATAAAAGCACACAAATTATCCACAGTAATTAAAGGGTGTAGCCAGCAAATTGGCCTTACCTTTCATGTGAAATGTCGTTCATAACAACACACTTTTATTTGATGTGTTGGTACAGTCAACAGTAATGCCCTCATGCTGTAAATAATGGCACATCCTCTCAAGGAATATGTTCATTTGAACACTTTAACTCATAAAGACCCAGTGCTACTTTTGTGGCAGTTCTCAAATAATCTTTTCTCTATTTCTGCCTTTATCAACTTATTACTCATTATTTATTATCCCCTGTATTTTGCATTTTTTGGAGTAAATCATGCATTTTTGTATATTTAATTCACAGATCATGTAGATGTTCATGAAAACTCAAGAGTAAATTTGTAGTTAATTTTAACAAAGCAGAGGAAAATGAATAAAAAGTGACTTTTTCAACCAAAATATTGCTAACTGAATGTAAAAACAAGCGTCTCCATCCACTGTCACTGATCAAACTCCATGGGTTTTACTGGGGAATCAATGCTGTAGAAGACGATGGTGTTTCCATGGTAACTACGGAGCCTCTGAACATCCAAATAAGTCTTATCTGATGACGAGGAAAAGATGACCAACTGGATTTTATACCAATTCATATATATATATATATATATATATATATATGAATAGGTTTAGTGAATTAACAGGTATTAAACAGTTTATATCTGTAGATGGTTTGTGTGGCTGTTTGGGTCTGTATGGGTTAATTTGTAGAGGTCAATTTTTATCACTGCAGCATGAAGTTATGTTTCTACCATTGCAATGAGGACTATGAAAACTATATGGGAATTAAATATTTGTAACACAATCATTCATGTTCCTAATATTACAAACAATATTATACAATAAAGCTGTATAAGTTAAGTGTGTGTATGCTGTTACATCTACATTTCATCTGAAAATAATAATTAAAAAAAAGAATAGGTTTACCACTGACCCTGTTTTTTTGACCCAGTGTGTTTGTAGCATACAGTGTGTCCCTGTTGTGTACACAGTCTCATCTAGTTCACTCCATTTATAGTTGTATGTACAGGCTGATTTTCACTTCCAGTTAAAGGTCTGGAACAAATAATCAAGGTCTTCGATTAAAAAGTAAATGCTCCTATCGCTTCCACGTAATAGTTTAAAAAAAACCTAGAACCTTCTGGCTGTTTCCAGTGTCGTTGAGCAAGAATGAGTTCAGTCAAGAAGAAAAGCAGAGAGTTTTAAGGGATAATTCAGTACGACTGAAGGTTTTCAAACCTTTTTGGTAAATGTGTTTAGTAAGAAAGATAGCACGATTTTTGACATCTGCTCAGAAAATACTTTTATAAGATTTTCCCTTATCCCAGGAAAGTAGGTTACCTGTACACAAGCGATGAATGATTTGATTTTAGTCACAATGGACTCCTCAAACGTTCATTAAAGCTTAAGTAAAACAACTGGTGAACCTGGGTAACCCCAAATGCAGCTCAATAACGCTGATGTACGAAACAGAGCCTATTGTTATCGAGATAAAATAATCCTTTTTGTGTAGATTGTTGACATGAACCCTAGAAGTAGATATGTAGCAGTTAAGAGGGTTTTCTCATTGGATTTTTTTTTTTACTGACATCATTTGCTGCTATAAATCAATCAATTACCTCAACGCCCAAAACTGAGGTTTATACACCAGTGTGGACATGAGATTGTGTAAGAGCACAGAGAACAGTTAAGCAGAAGTTCATGTAAATACCCTGTTGCAATTTCCACTTTAAACTCTCAGTGGGTTCTAGCATTGAGCAACCAGTCTCCACCCCTCGCCCCACCGCCAAAGTACTTCTGTGTTCCAATTCTGCAATCTGAAAAATAGAACAAAAAACACTTGTAACGCCAATGGTACCCAAAAAAATGTGAAAACCAGAACCAGGAAAAACAGACAAAGACAAGAAAAACTGCCGAATATGACTCGTTGTATGTGTATATGTCAGATATATGTATTTCTCTTGAAAAACAGATAATAGTTCATTTAAATGAAATGAAAACTATTCTAGCTGCATTGTATGATGAAATTTCAAGATGATTCACAGTATGACTGAATCATGAATATGTTTCCTAACTTGTTGTTCAATAAATGTACACAAAACATGTCTCGGCGTAAACTCTCACACAGTTTGTTTGTGTTCAGCCAAGTTCTGTGATAAAAGCTGCCATTAAAACCTACAGAGGAGTTTATCTGCTTGTGAATGTAATACTATGCTTCATGATTATTTCATGACAACGTCAATATTTCAATTGGTCATAAGCGTGGGTGGATACAGCTGACCGCATTTGTCTTTTTACAGCCACCATTTCCCCTATCATATTGTTTAGAGGCTAACTATTTATTCTTCTGTGACAAAAATAAAATGGATGTGGGTTTGTTCCAAGTCATACCGTCGGGTGAAGATACAAGTATCGCTACATAGACAGTAAATCATTCACTTTTGCGTGCGCCTGGACTTACAGGACTGTGGAAAAGTCTAAATCCACCTTTAACTTTGTTGTTTTTGCATGGTTGAAATGAGCGTACATATTTGATTCTCTTTTCTTCAGACTAGAAAATACACACAGCCTTAAAACACACACAAAAACCTGAACTTAAATGGGTTCTAGAGGTTAAAGTTACTATTTAGTTTGACCTTTGACCCTTTGACATGAAGCAGCATAAACGAAGACATCAGACATCTGCATAAAATATTAGAATATTAATAATAATAACAATAAATCAGACATTTACTAAAAAAGTAAAAGGGTTACAGACATGTTAAGTGTAAAGAGAGGTCACACTAAATACTACTTCTGGATTATAGAAGCTGTTTTTCCAGTGGAAGTTTTGTTTTTACTGCTGTATATACTTCCCATATACAGATTGTATCTTAATCCAGAAATGAGAAATGCATGTGTGTGGTCATTCTAACCTGAGCAAACCAATAAACCTAATGTTGGCCTGTGACTCTTGTACAGAAGTGCATGCGACTCCAACAGCTGCTACACAATATCAAGTTATAAAACTTATCATACTGTGAACATTTGCATCAGGTAAATGAAACCATACCTCTTCAGTGGGTTCACCTGTTCTTCCACTTTTTATTTATATATGCTTTTGTGCTTTTCATGTCTCAGTTAGATGCTACAGGCAGAAGGTGAAAGGAAACAGGGTATGCCAACATGTAGGAGACGGCATCAGGTCAGAATTAAGTCTACAAAAACAAAAGTCGCACATGCAATATTTCACTGCAACACTGGTTTTGATTACAGGAGACATTCACTGACATCTGTTTTGCCACATTTTGCTTATGTAGTGTCGAAATAAGGTCCATGATATTTTTTTTTCCATTCAGAGTTGCATAACTTTTTATTATTGATGACAGACAATCGGACCGCTGCATCAGGTCTTCATTACATCCTGAATTCGAGTCTACACTTTATGGAGGTTTATCCACGTTTGGAAATGATGTCTCATTCTCCCTGAACCATTCTGTCACACAGAGCCGGCCCAAGCCTCCATTGGGCCCTAAGCAAAATTGGATTTTGGGGCCCTCTATTTTGTTTTTGTTTTTTTTGTTGTATTTGCATTTTTTCTCCTCTTCCTATTTCCTCCTCTTTCTTTTTCCAGCCCCGGAAGGGTACGTCTTTTTTTGTCAAATTTTTTTGATTGGAAGTACTCTCAAGTTGGATGCATAGTGCGCACTACAGGGCAGGAGGCACACATTATGGTGCAGCAGAGTTTTCACATTTAAACAGAGGCAGGAAGAATCACTAGGCCTACATCA
>JAQQZY010000006.1:20958969-20978810 GCA_030068375.1 Ostorhinchus rueppellii | reverse complement strand
TATTTCTAGAAATATGTGTTATATCAGATGGACAACATGCTGCAATAATAATAATAATAATAATAATAATAATAATACCACAGATTTATACTGGTCATACTGGAGGTATGGTGGTACTTTCTGGAATTCAGTGAAATACTTGTATTCTCGCAACATTGCAGCACTTATAGCAAATCTAACACTGATAAGGTTGATAACAATAATTTAAAAATAAACAAATGTTGACATACCTTGCTGTCCATCTCCCCTTTACTGCATTGTTGCTCTTTGTATACATGTGACACGATCTCCATATGGAGAAATTCAAACAGAACCTCGTCTGCCATTCCTGACAAAACACACAAAGTTATCATACAGAC
The DNA here is from genome assembly GCA_030068375.1 of Ostorhinchus rueppellii. NCBI lineage: Eukaryota > Metazoa > Chordata > Actinopteri > Kurtiformes > Apogonidae > Ostorhinchus > Ostorhinchus rueppellii. The sequence goes on along the minus strand of JAQQZY010000006.1, from coordinate 20,978,451 downwards.
CAATCTTAAACAAAATTTCAGTTGGCTTATCATGTTTCCAATCACTGAATCAACTGCGGACGTGGAACGTTGTTGCACCAGTTAAGTACAAAACCGCTAGTTAGCAAATGCTAACTGGTGTTGTTAGCTTGTCCCAGAGATGACAAAACGTTTTTTTGCACCGTAGAGAAAATAAAAACGAGATAGCGATTATACAAAACAATGCACATATGCGTGGATATTATTTTCAAGCTATATAAATGAGTTGTGGAAATTTTATAGCTTCACGTACCTGTCAAATGTCTTTACAAGTAAATAGTAGGTTGCTTCTAAGGGTGCACTCGTTAATCTTATAGGCGTGCTCCTTTAGTTTCTCGTAGGCGGTATCACCCAGAGTCATCGCATCAATGTCATAAACAAGCAGCTAGATGGACTGCGTGCTACGCAGTGATCATAATAATTCGTTACATTGTATTTGTCTATGGTCAGCTTTTATTTTGTAAATAACAATATCAAAGACCGCAAAATGTAACTGTCAGGCACCGTTTTTGTGTGCGCCGGTTAAAAATTCAAGCAAACCCTTGAGATTGAGATTTGTCAGTCACGTGATCTCAGTATCTAGCTCGGATTGGTCCCCGGAAACAAGTTAGTTCCTGGTTGCTCATGTGATTTTTGTTTTCGCCAGTATACTGAAGGTTTGACACTCTATGGATTTATTTAGTTTTATAAAACATTTGGGAGTATACAGTGAATCTTAACTTTAAGTTTATTTGTTTTCCGTTGATTAAACTTGTATTGTCAGCTAAGTAGACAAACTGTACATCTTATTTTGTGTTGTTCTATTGCGTTTCCTTACCCTAGCTACGGCTAATGGTTAATTTTGTGATTAAACGTGGTGTTTGGTGTGTTTGTGCAGTCATGTCTAGCAAGTACCAGATTGTGGTGCAGGGCGAAGCGTCTGAGACCGACTCTGATGATGAAGTCTACATCACATCCCTGCCTCCTCCTCCTCAAACTGCCACAGCGGGAGCCAAGGTTAGTTTTTATAGGAATTAAAAATTGGCATGTTTATAAGACTCAAAATACATCTTTGTAATGTGCTGGGAAATATTTAATGAATATAATAGCTAAGGTTAATTTAAAAAAAAATAGGCCTACAACATTTTCAGAAAAGGCATCATCTTGAAATCTGAATTTTCTGTATTCTTCTCAGATGACTGGCTATTGTACCTCTGCTTGCGGTAAAATTCAAGAGCAGAATCTTGTCCTTCCTCTTTAACACAGAATGTATATGGAATTAGAAAATACTTAACCCAAAAGGATTCTCCAACATCATGAATATTGGCAAGTCAATAATTCCCCACAAAACTTTGAAGACATTTGTGAGTAATAGTTGAGTTAATAACAGAAAGAAAGGAATTAATGATCACAGCTCCATATAGGGTCCAGTAACGCATCATAAGTGCCAAATATGAGCAACTATTGAGTTTGATAGATGGTTAAATTGAAGTGACGACTGTGTGGTTGGTAACTAAAATCACCATCAAAGTATGTGATCCTAGTTGTCCACCATACCCACTGTCACATTACCTTATCAAATCAAAGCCACTTACTACTAATAAATACTTTTCTATTATCAAGGCACAAGGGAAACATGGAAAAAATAGAGAAGGTATAATGAAACTAGAAATCTGACGATGCCTGTTCATTAATGTGAGTTTAAAGATGAATTTGCATACTAACAACATCCTTCGTTTAAAAAAAATTATTTATTTATTTTTTTATTTGTGAATTGTACCTGCAGCTGGCAAAGGAAGTAAGGCATGAATTTTAGCTCCATGGAGACATAGAGACAGAGAGGAATTTTATTTGTTATCCACTAGCAAAGCATTTTCATTTTCCTGTCATGAATCTCAATGTACGTCTTCTTTTATCTGATCTTGCAGGTTGCTGGAGAGGCATCTGAAACAGACAGTGAGGGTGAGCTGGAACAGGCAGACCATGGAAGTGCAGTAATCCAGGAGAGCACTCAGATATTCAGGAGAGACCTGCCTCCGCTTATAGTCCTCAGAGACCATCCTGATATACAGTCAGTAGTGGAAGACCGGCCAAGCCCCACACACAGGCCACACGGTGAGCAAAGCAGCGTCTGACAAGACCGATTCAGATGATAATTTTTTTTATCAGTGCTTCTATGAAACTTGGTACATTTTGGTACCTGGCATTTTGCCAGCTTTTTAGACCCAATAATAAGAGAAATTTAGATGTATTTCCCCCCAGGATGTACGTAATAATGACCTCAGATAATGCAGAAAATGTTATACTCTTACTCTGAGCCATCCCAAAATGGCTCACATGGCTTGAAATGGTCTTATATACCACAACAAAGAAAGACACTGTGTGAAATTTGATTATCCTTGTGTTTTTTCTAATCCAGACATGTGGGTTTTTCATTAATTGACAGTCTAATTCCAGGTTTAGTATGTAACCCATCGTGTCCACCTGTGTGACATACAGAACCTGTCCAGTTAAATGCGTATAAATCGTAAATGATTTTGCAACAATATTCATTTTTGTTAAACACTCTGTTTTGCATAATTAGTTAAATTCCCGAAATGTACCTGTGAGAAACTAAAGACATATTAAAAAAATATAGTAGCATGTAATTTCCTTGTCCTTTTCACCGTGTTACATGCAGATTTTTTGTATTAAATATGATGTAAACTAATATAAAAATGTGTTTTCGCTGAAAAATAGTTTCTGTTTTATCTCAGTTTGTATTTACTTTTAAAATAGACCCAAAGTGCTTCCAAACTTGCTTCATAACATTTGTTTACATCTTGGTTTGAATTTTTAGCCCCATGTCCTGTGTTTAGGGACCAGTTTCATTGAAGCACTCATATTCATTCCTGTTTATTCATTGTGAAATTTAAAGATTATATATTGATTCATGAAAACTGCAGACGAAACTCATTATTGCAGTTTTTAATTATTACACCAGGCTCTAATAGCATTTTTTCATACATCTATTATGATTTTATTGATAAATAAAAATGTATCAAATCTGTTGTTAATAAAGTGTAATAGTTTTCTGGTTTGTCATGTTTTTTTAGGTGACACCCTCTTACAGCAGAAGCTTCAAGAGTCTAACAGCCGGCTGTATTCTGATGTGGGACAAACGCTAAAACATGTGTATAGCAGTGCCAGCAAAGAGGTAATCTAATTTAGTTTGAGTTTCCAGTGTCGACACTGTTTGAGTGTCTGTTTTCCTATTGTAGTGCTGCAAGTTCTGTGGCAGTAATTTTTGTCGTATCGTTTGTCTGAAAGGTGCGCATTGCAACAGCTCAGCTCAATGCTTCGCAGAGTGCCATCATCAACGCTTCTCACAGCATTAGATTAATCCTGGACGACCTGAAGGCGGTGTCTGAGAAGATTGATATTATCACCAGCTGTCAAATACTGCCTGATATTAATATGCAAAACCATGAACGTGTTAATACTCCTGTACCATAATGAAATCTAAAATATTTTAGATCACTCTATGTACTTTTTCTCTGAGCACAGGAATGTTGGCTGTAAATAAATATTATGTTGTAATATGTTTACAAATTGTGCCTTTATATATGTACAAATATAAATTAACTTCACAACAAAATATGAGTGTATTCATCACTATTTGTCAGCTTCTGCTCATACTTGAATTTAGAGTATTTGTGTCATTTACATACTTTGAATTAGTCAGTATCCAGTTTTACCTGCAGCTCTATCCCACTATTTTACAAAATGTAATAATATAAAATAAAAAATATGCAATGTTGAAGTTCTCCTAAATTGTAGTACTGGTTGCTTTACTTCTAGTCATTTCAAATTTTATTTGTAGTTTCCTGGGGACAATGTCTACAATGTTTGTTCATGGTTTTGAGAAATTAACCTGTAAAAACCCAAACAGCCACTGGTGACCAAAAGCATCTACTTATCTAAACTGTTTAGTACCTGCTGATCCATTAATTCTATCAATATATGTAAATATTTGGTGTAAAATGCTGTTTGTCGGAAATAACCCATTTGGACATTTAGACGCTCCATAATGAACATGGAAACATCACCATCTTCTATAACATTGATTCAGCAGTAAAACCCATGGAGTTTGATAAATAACAGTGGGTGGAAACATTTATTTTACATTTAGATATTGATATCTTTGCTGAAAAAGTCACTTTTTCTTCAGTTTTCTCTGTTTTTGATATAATAACCCTCAACTTTAATCTGAGCTTTTATGAACGTCTACATGATCAGCAAATTAAGTATAGAAAAATACATGATTTTCACAGCAAAAAATGCCAAAAAAATAGATAATATTAGAATAAATGGTGATAAGTCACTTCAGAAAAGTTAAATAGAGGGAAATTTCATTTGGGAACTGCCACAAAAGTAGTACTGGGTCTTTATGGGTAAAAATTTTGAATTTTTGACAAATTTCCAAATTATAAAAAATTTGCCCTTACTTATAATGGGCCACATTTTGATAGCTTATAACATGAAAATGGTTAACGATATCAGTATAGTCACTATTTAGCTACCTAGTTACGGATAGAAAGTCATATATGGACTTCAAACTGTCCAGTGAAAGTATCACTCACTTCTACTGGGAGACTGATCTCCTGCATCAAGACCACAGGACTCAAACATAGCAGCAGAACCTGACAACTTCACAAATTCATCTTGTTATTGATTCTTGATAGAACATGCCGGGGTGCTCCAGGGCCATTGGTCCTATTTTTAAAGTACTTTTAGTAGTCTGAAATTCTATGAGCTATAATTGTGACAGATACATACTGTGGTTTGCTGTCATGAGGCTAATATATCATCATTGCTGAAGAAGTTGTTCTTTGACATTTACTAAATAAACATGACTTTATTTTGAAAGAACAGTATGAAAAAATGCTGTGACAAACATGCAGAAATTACAATGTCTGATTTACCAAACTGATTGTTCACAGTTTTCTTATGTAAAATGAAAAGGTTTTGCAAAAAAAGTAAATAAATATTAATAACACCTGTAAATTAGATTACCAAGCTTAGGTTAAAGTGTCATTTTAAGAACGTATTATGCAAAAGGTCCTCTGAGATAGCCTGACCAAAGTCACAAACAGCAATACAAAGATAGATTCACCTGACTGAACAACTTGTAAACTGGCCTCAACCCGAACAACATCAGAGAAAGCTCCAGATAAAATGCATGACCGTGGCTGTCTTCTTTTCTTTTTGATAGCATCCCTTTAAACAAGCCCACTTTATCCAAAGGCTTGTTCACTGATCCACACATATAGTCTGTGTGTAGGCATGTCAGACAGGTGTGTAGAGGTAGATGAACACCACCAGCAGCAGGTTGAGAACTGTAGCTACGATACCCACGAGATCAAACAAGTGGTCAGGGTCCACCTTACAGGAGGTCGACCTGGGATGACTGTGGACTGGGTCAACCACCTGGGAGAGACAGAGATGCACAGGTTTGTACCTTACGTGTCCTGCTCACATGCCCTCAAAAAAATGACAATGACTGATGTCGTGGCATTTTATACCACCTGATGGCGCCATCGATACAGACATTGGGTAATGGCGGTGCTCTAAGTCTTATTTATTTATTTACTAGAATTGTATTCTTTTCAGTTTTATTTTATTCTGTTCTATTCAGTTCAGTGGTTGAATCCATATCTGCAAAAAAGTAATTCCCTACATAAAAATAGTAGTGCAATTAAATTAATGATATTTGATAATGAGACCAAAAGTAAAATACACGCTTTTTAAAAATTATTATTCTCTTATACTATTATTACACTATTTTATTTTGTTTATTATACTTTATTTTTACATACACATTTTACAGTATATAGAACAAAAAAGAAAAAAAAGAAGGAAAAGAAAACCACCAAAGCAACAAAACAAAACACAGACTATAATTATAACTTTATTTTAGTTGACTACATTACCTCTTGCCAGGGAAGATGGTAATGAAATGAGGATAAAGCAGCATTTTTTTAATTACAATAAGAATATTTATTTGCAAACGTAAAAATAGTGAGAGATTTGTTTGCTAAGATATTTTTCAGTTTATTGTTAATTTTAAAAATTACCTCACAGTGCTTTCCTTTTTCATTCCTCAGGTCCACTGCAGAGTCCATTTTTCAGGTTCCAAACTCCCTCCGACTGCAGAGAGGCTACATCTCAAAGCAAAGCTTTTTTAAAAGAAAAAAATAAAAATAAAAAATCCACAAGAATGATGAATGACAGAACTTTGTTCACGAGCAGCAGCACTTGAAGTTTTAAGCCTTCATTTTCCTCGTCTCCCAAAGCTCCAGGCAGGTCTATAATAAATTACAGAATAAAGGGATGCTGCTTTCAATTGCTGTGCGTCTAGTGGGACAGACTGAGACTGTCACACAAGGCCAAGAAGCTGCTCAGCTGCCCAGCCACTGTTTCTGTGTTAGGTCAGTTGGCCCGTAGCTGCCTCCGAGTGTGTTTCTGTGTCTCCAGTGGCTAATGTTCGAGAGTGGGTAAAGAGGCCTCAAATACTTTTTGGTGACGTCACTAGTACCTCCTTGTTTGTATGTGCGCATTCATTCTGCCTGTTGCTGTTTTCAAGTATGACAGATAGGATTTTCCACCTTGTTTCGGGAAGTGTGCATGTGTGTCCAGACAGTTTGAAGCCTTTCACAGAGAATAAGTCACCCTCAAAGTGACTGTGCAAATAGCCAATGGTGTGTAAAAACTGTTTTTTTATTTGTGACGTGCTCTTTTTAAATGCATGCAAAGGGAGCCTTCTAGTGGTCAGAATAAATTGCAGTAACGTATATTTTGTACTTCCGGTGTTTCCGTATTCAGTTCTGACCTACAGTACGAAGGAACTGTACGTTTTTCTCTCTTTGTATGGCCAGGAAAACTTTTCTCTGTGAATATTTTCAGATTAAGTTATTTCATGAATGTATACTAAAAATATTTCTGATGTAAAGCGCACTTGTTGGAGAAAGGGACAAAGTAAATCTTAATTTGTAAATGCTAATCGTTAGCATGTCTGTGTAATTTCACATTCAAGCTAGCCTCGAGCTAGCGATTTAATTTCTATTCATTTCCTGTAAAATGTCATGTAAATGTACTAAGGTAACAAACATTACTGAGGTATAATCTGTATGTACGTTTTGCAGTTTTAGAGTGAGTCTTAAGTAAAGCTTTGGAGAGAAGATTGACTTCCAACTTTTCTTGGGAAACCTGTTATCTGTCTGTCAAGGTAGTTGCTACACACACACACACACACACACACACACACACACACACACACACACACACACAAAACACAGGCAAAGACAGAATAAAATTGTTCAAAAAAAAAAAAAAAGAATAAGAGAGAGCATGTTCAAGTTTCACAAGGTTCTCCGTATATCTGTAAAAGAGCAGAATGTTTTCTACTCCGGAACAGTGAAAGTAGACCCTTTGAGACTTCATTACAGTAAAAGCTTGAGGCCAAAGGTTAGGTGTTAGTTCATGTCATAACGGATCTCCATCAGCAGGTTTGTTACATAACACGTGTAGTTCAGAGCAATGCAAGGGATTTTACCTAATTAATGTGTGAAATACTCGTTGAGGTAACACAAAATTAAAAAAAATATTTAGTAAAACAAAGACAAGCCAAAAACATGGTCTAGGTGATTTATTTTTTACTTGTGGTCACTATGTGCACATACAGTAGAAGGTGCAAACAGCATAATAGCTCCAAAACAAAAATAAATGCATATTTTTACAGCAGTGTGTCTTGACAGCTTGTATTTAATCATTTAGCTTCTTGCCTGTCAATATATCAATCTTCGTCATGTTTGTAATATTGACTAAAATAGAAGAACAAACATCTATATTTGGACTCTTTGTGCTTCTTCTGTTTGACTAAATTGATCATCTTTTACCCATCATATCTTTTAATCACTGCAAAAACAAAAAAATCTGAATGTGACTGATCAATTGTTGGTGTCTCATGAGATTCATAGACCATTCATAATGAGACCCCAGGGACACCAAAATCAATGATCTTTATTTAAAGAACCGGCTTTTCAGCTAAGGAACCATATCTTCCATCCCTTGATATCCGTTGTCTTGCTTGGAATGTGTGTGTTTGTATATGTAATCATTCCCTGATCCCACATATAGTTACTGAGCTGCACTGGAGGTAAGTAATTTGCAGACTGATGTCAATAAATGGCATCATATGTCACGCCAGTTCTTATGATATTTGGCATCCTATGCCTATGCATTTTGGACCTTTTCACTTGTTCAACACCATTTAGCTCCCATTGGCTTCCATTAACTAGCAATTCCAGTCCAATTATCCCAAGATCTCCACTTCACATAACCATAACCCCTCACCCGTTTCCTTCAGTGCATGGTATTTGATGCATCACTGTGTGAACATAAATGCTGAAAGCTTATAATGCATACAGATAACATGCCGATTGTAAGTGGCGTTCATATTTACACAGTCATGATATCACATTGGTAACTAGGAATAGGTGTGGTTAGATTTAAAAAAAAAAAAAAAAAAGAAAAGAAATAGGATTAAAATAATCAGTGCCATTAAAAAATATCAATATCCAAGTAATAATGGTGGTAATCATGCTGATTTATCATATGCTAAAATAGGTATAGATTTTATTTATTTATTGTTGCCATCAACAATAAATTGCCTCTTACAATACTTGATGTTATGTTTATTGCATTCTTAATGTGGAGATAATGATGAAATTCTTGGTAATTCTAGCAATTTCCAATAATATAACAGTTTTCCTATTTGCTTAATTTTCGCAGTTAAATTTAATGCCAATGACATAGATGTTTCCAGACACCATAGCTTGTGCCTTAAAGAGAGATCATAGGTGCATCTGAAGTAGCTCAGAAACAGTAAACATGAACCAAACTATGTGACTCAATGGGTATTTTCCTTCAAGGCTGGGTGAATTTCTGAGGGAATTGTTACACTCAACAGGCAAGTAGGACGTTATATTAGTGTTTACATAAAACATCTTTCCTTGTTCCAGTGACAGTGGCTTGAGGCTCGAAGGAAGGGATGAGGTTCATGCTTGAGTTGGCAAACTAACTAAAGACTAAAATAGGAATGCAGAAAACAACGGACCAAAGCCCTGAGAAGAGAGCATAAATGCTTGTGGTACAGAGTGCAGAGGGTTAAAGAGACAGCAGGAGACAAAAACGATAGTGGATTATTGAATCATACCAGGTTATACATTTGAGCAATAGCTTGATATATGCTGAGGACCACAGGCTGGTGTGCACGAGGCTGTGTGTGCATGCATGTGTGCATTTGTGTTTGTGTGTGAGCGTGTGCACAGAGGGTAGCCACCCATATTAGCCAGGTCAGTGCCTGTCTCATGGGGCGCCTGAGGACACACTGTTAGTTTATCTGGCTGGCTGAACATGGCTGCACACAACAGCACAGGTCTGCCAAAGCGACTATAGCACTTCAAACAGATCTACTCTGTGGGTGATAACCTTGCTCTCATACTACTAGTGCATGCTAGACGGCAAGGAATTAGGATGTATCCCACTGACAAGCTGGAATAATAAACAAGAGTAAAAACCCCTTAGGAGCTGAGGGAACAACAGCACCAAGCTCTAAAGCTGAGCTGGGCTAATCAAACGTGACTGTGAACACATAATGAAGCCCATTTTGGTCTTGATTTAGTTATTCCAACTCATTTCAAAGATCCAACAGACTTTGGACTTGTTAAGATAGTTTTGCAACTTTGCTATCATGCCTTATAAAAGGACCAATCTCCACACACCCCTGTACATGTGAAAACAAGAGACAACAGGCCAAAAAGACATTAAGCATACTAATACAAATATAAAAGTGTAAGTGTGGAAAACTACTAGTTCATGGTTACATTTAGAAATACACTAAATAAGATGTGAGTCTTGTTAATATGGCTTAAACCTTATATTCAATCAGTCATATGCAAGTTATATACTATTTAAGTCATAAATATCTCACAATTCAATACAGTTCTTATGACAAGAGTAGTTGCATAGATAGTCATACTTAATAAGAGATGCTAGATGGTTTACTATTGAGACCTAAAAAATTATATTACATATGACATAACTTCTGTGGTACAGCTTTTTGGGGGCAGCTTTTTTTTTCTCTGTTACTTCTCCACTTTATTTATTTTTCTGTTCCAGCCTCGCACCAACTTTTATGAAAATCTCTGCTGTAGTTTTTGCGTATCCTTGCTGACAGACAGACAGATAAATGAGAGTGATTACATAACCTCCTCAGTGGAAGTAATGATCCCTCCAGCCCCTCCTTTTTATGGTAATTTATAATTTACATTATCTGTTGAGCACCGCCAGCATCGCTGGTTCCCGGTTCTTGATCTTCTGCCAAATCGACCTGCTTTCACCCCACTGCTTTGCTTCCTACCTGATGTGTTTGTTTCACTGCTCGACTTACCTGCTCACTGACCTCCTGTCTGCTCAGTCAACCACCAGTGCACTCCAACAGTTCATTTATAACCCCCGCTTTGGCCTGACTTTACAGATATTGTGCTCCTTGCTTGGTCTGTCCTCCCTCTATGGCCTTTAACTGAGCTTCTAAATCCCTGGATCCTTCCCTTCCAAGTTACCAAAAAAGTCAGTTTTACACCTCTTTTTTTTTCTCCTCCATCTACACATACATCTAAAAATATAATCAGTTTCTAGTTCAAAATGAAATCTTCATGCCAAAACTGGAGAAGAAGTGGTGCCAGGCACAACAAACCCCACCCCTTGCACATATTTCATCCATAAGTACATGGTAAGATTTTTAAAAATCATAAAAAATTTGAACTTTGATCTGCCTTTCCCTAAATGTAATGACATCTATTCTGTGTCACTGGCAATCTGTAGACCCAATCTGGTATGAATTGAACCAACAGTTTTACTGCTTAAGTAATGATGCCGATATGTGAAAAGTTTTTAATGTACATCAAAAGTCAATGAAATGCTTTGAAAGTGGTGTTTTCACTTTTATTTGCATTACAACTTTACATTATATATTCATATATAAACATTACATGAAAGTACACCAGATCTCACAGCATTTGTTCAATGGTTACCCTCAAGGTTTGTAACAAACTGTGTCTTCACCATTTTCATCACAGATAGACATGATTTTGTGACACTTTTCTATATTTCACATTTAACTTGCTGACACAGTAGATGTCATCATTTCCCATCTCTAACCTCTACAGTTTGCTTTATTAGTAGTGTAGCAGCTACCTGGAATGTTAGTCAGTATATCTAAATCAGCATGTCACTCAAAGTTTCAGTAATGGACCATTTCTCAGGTCCTCTATACCTGCATCACTCATACCACATAGTCAGAAAATAATCTGCAGTTACATGAAAATTCAAGTTATAAAGAAATGCCTTTCTACATTATGTCTTGCAAAAGGCACGATAATATACCTAACTTTTTTCCATTGGATGGAGTTATACTGCAGTCGTCATGCAGAAAAACCTAGCCTAATTATTATCCAAATTTCCAAAAACCTCGGTAGCCAAAAGTCAAACACATTTACATCTTTTCTCTCTTTGTCAAAAATATTCTTTAGCTTTGTTGCTCAAAAATCTAATTAAAGAATGTCTCGGATCCTCTTGTCAACTTAATTTTCTCTGATTCTACCTCAGACCATCTGTGTCAAATTTGCCCCCAGAAGACGAAAATAAATGCAGCTCATCATGAAAAAAGATTAATTTTGTTTCAGATGACCATAACAGCATAACTGACTCATAGTCAGAGTTTATCTGCTTTAGAGCCAGAATCAACACTATGTCACCTTAAACTTTGTCTCATTGTTTTTGGTGTTGCGTGTTAACCACCTATGCTCGGGGCAGTGGTTAGGAGTGCAGTCCCAGGTGGACTCTGGTGCACCTGTTTTTCCTGTGGCAATAAAGTGTCTTTCCATAACATAACATGTGCGTACATATTAGCTTTTTACCTTGGAGAATGAAAAAACATGCATTAAAGTAAGTCATTTAAAAAAAACTCTGCATTTCACAGATGAGACATTTATGTGGAAACTGTTTAAATAAAATCCATGCTCAGTGTGTGTGTGTGTGTGTGTGTGTGTGTGTGTGTGTTGTATGTCTGCGAGTACATTGAGGGGATATCTAGGCGTCTGTGAGGACACCAGATGGCCAGGACTCCCCCTTTAGGCTTTTTCCTCTGGTTGGTCTGCTCGGCAGTGAGTCTGTTTTGTTAAAAATGGCCATGGCTCAAAAGTTGAACCGCATGCAGAATAACCACTGATGTTTACCCCAGGTACAGGAGCCACGGGGATGAACTGACTCACCCAAAATGTTTGGCATAAATTAAACTGCTCATAAACATTCTTGCTGATTTAGTGTTTTTTTTCCCGTTTATTAACACAATTACTCTGAGAAGCACTTTTAATCTGGTCAAGTTAGAAAGATTAAATATTGAAACAAAATACATTAATTTTAGGTGTTTCAGTCCAAAAATATTAACATTATTGCTGGCCTTTAACCATTTCCTTTATCAAAGTAAACCTGAGCTTATCATTTTCATATTAGTTCAAGTGACCCTTTTTTAGAGATTGCAACATGGACCAAAAATAACTCCAGTACTTTGGGTATTTCAAAGTATATTCAAATATGGTTCCACAGAGCTGTGGCTTCAGCTGGGACAGTCTGACAGCGTATGTCTGGAAAACCAAACATGGCTTTTACTGCGCTTTGGAGCACACTTAAAATGGATTTAGCTCAGCAAACTCTACTATACAGTTACAAGATGTGACAGATAGTAAATGTGCAAGTCACATTGATCTCAGCATGCTAACAGTGGATGAGTGTTGAAAGATGGTGCAAAATTAAACTTATAAAAAGAGATCCAAGTAGTTTGTATGTGCTCTTGTTCTGCTATCTATGTGAGGACAGATGTATGCTTTATTCTTTCAGGCTGTGGCGATCTGGGCAAAATGATGCCATTTATCCTGGTTTCATCTCAGCATAAGGGTGACTAGAGAGTTTAAGAAAAGTTCATTACACTATGGATTCTTTTTCTTCTTTTCAAACCAAAAGTACCGAACAGCAGTAGTAGCTATGAGGTTGCATGAAGCTTCAATTTGCAGCCACTTCCTTTGAAAACACATAAATGTACCATAATGTGGCTAAAAATCCCTTACTGCTGTATATAGGACAACCTTGGATCTGCACAAGTAGAGCAGTAACATCAGCAACAGAATTAATGTCCTGAGTTACAAAAATAAACTGTAACTGTTGAAACTTGAGTTTGGGATACAGAAACGTGAGGATTCTGGATCAAGCATAAAGAGAATAAGAGCTGGTAAATATAATGAATTATGATTATGAAGAATGATTAAACCCTTAGGCAAGTTCTTCACATAACAGTATTATTTAAATATGTTTAAAATATGATTAAGAAAATTGTTCGAGCAGGCAAATGATTAAGTTGTTTTCAAAGCATATCTGTACTGGAACAAGACTTTCTCACAGAAAAACTTCAGTTTAAGAAAATAGACCACTATCATTACAGTCTGTAGAAGTCTGTTTTGTCCCACATAATTCCAAATGCAGTACTTTTGACATAAATATATGTTGTAAACCAGTCAGATCCCAAAACACTCAATGATAAACTCATACTAAAACTAAGAACATACAACAACAGAATGACTAGAACTCTTACAATGTAATGATGATCAAAATTTCAACTCTTACTCTTGTGAACCTACTGTAAAACTGCAGTAGGCCGCTGTAATTCACCAGAGTTACTGGTCACTCATTTGGGAAAACAAGTCAAATTTTTGGTTCCGTCTTTCCCACAACCCCCTGTGTAAATCTCTAATCTTTTCATCTATGTGCACATGTTAAATCTCCATGTGGAAATCTGTTGTGGAAATTCGGGGATCCATTCTGCACTATGTCTTTTCTGGTGTTAACTTGTTGGTGGAGAAGAGAATGACAAGGATGAAGTGGAGATTCAGGCCAGTCCTTCCTGTTCGCTTGTCAGCTGAGTTTAGGGATGCTCCTCCATTAGGGCCACGGTGCTTAAACTTAAAACCATATCCGTAGTGACATGCTGCTCCAGTAAAAACACCCAATCTTTGGAAGACTCTGGTGCCTTTACGGGTTTCAAGACAGATGGAGGAGCCTTGAACCGAGCTTTTATATCCACTTTTTCCAGGCAGTCCACGCTGGTTCAGCCAGATTTCCTTCCTTCTTTTCTGTCCTTCTGCATCATCTCGCATTGGTACACTGTCTTGATTTGTGTGACACTGTTTCAGTTCTGTGCGCTGCCCTTTCCGATACAGCTCGCTGTCTGGCTTACAGATCCAATCACTAAAACATGACACTAGAAAACACACCATTATTCTGTGGCACAAACACTCCACAGGGAGATCTTTTCTGTTGTGCTGAGTCGCTACACAAAATGAAACATCAGTACCATCTAGTTCCATTTAGATATATTAGTTATTTTGGTCAAAGCATAACAAAAATCATAGCAACACAAGCTTACATTTAATAACGCACGTGTGAAAGAGTACTTCATATAAAGTATTTCTAATCCATAGTATAATGTAAGCTGGGGTTATTCTTCTTTGCCCCTTATTTTCTCCTGCTTTTCACCATCACTTTTTTTTTTAGCACACCACAATTAATTACGTATAAAGGGGTGGTTGAAGAACATACTGCATATATAGTACAACTAATAGCAGAAACCCTGATTATTAAGCACAAGTGCAGTTATCTTAGTGTGGCAGGTTATCTCGGATACTGAAGGTGACGGTACTGCTGTGTGTAGCACTATGTCAGATGGTGGTGTATATATAGACAAAGACCAGCAGCAGGAGGTTGAGCACAATGCCGATGACTCCCAGCACAGCCAGGAACCTCTCCTCTGGTGTGCTCAGGTATGGACACGTTAGGTCCATGTAAACGCTTTTTTTCCGAGATGCTAAAAGCAGAAACTAAGGTTAAGTTTCTGGGAATGAGTAATTAATCATCTGTATAAAAGTTCAAGTGGGTACATTGGTAGTTTTGGTCCTCCTCTTTCAACTAATATGGTCAATTCAACTAAGAGTGCTTAGCAGATGGTAAAGAACAGAATTAAGTTACAAAATGGCAGATGTGGCACAGTTATATATAACCGGCATTAAACCAAACACATACTCAGCTCATTTCCAGCCATCAGAACAGATATATGATGGTGCAGTCATGGATCAAGATTAATGCAAAGATGTGACAGTTACAGGACTGGGCACGCTGTCAGCAGTCATTTGGCATCTGAAGCTGTCTCGCAGTGTTTATCTGAAAAATGCGAGCATGCGTTTCGATGTGAAAAGTAGAGCAAGTGCTGTTGTTTTCACAAGTAGCTCCTATTGTGATTGGCAGCAGTCTTTTAGTTTCAGAGTGGAGCTGTCTTTAGGGATTTGCAGTGATGTAGATGTAGACAAAAATGGCTACTATCCAGCTGAGAACACTGTCAGTGATTCTTGTATCCCCATCTTCACTCTAAATCATCAAACCCTCCAAATATGTAAATACTCAGAGGAAGTGGCAGTGCAGAGATAGTGGTGCAAAAGTTTAAGCAAACGTTTCTTGTTCGAGTCTCGTATGAAGTCTTAGGTGACAGAGGTGTAGATGTAAACAAATATGACCACTAAAAGGTTGAGAATTGTTCCGATGATGCCCAGCACGGCTAAAATTCGCTCCTCACGGTCATTTGTGTTGTCATCCTCTCTTGCATGAGCACTGCAGACATAGCGGCTGCCAGGGACCATGGTTACCATCACAGAACCCCACTCCCATAGGGCGTGACGCCTGCATATGGAGACAGTGATGGAGGGGTTGAAAACAGAGGCGAAAGGGAGGATCAAGTTGAAATTCATGGGGGTAAAAGGACAAATGGAAATGAGGAAAAGGAGAGAAAACAGGTTAATTATTTCTGACACAAAGTACATGAGTCTTTCTGTGTTTCCTGCACACATGGACACACACAAATGTCTGCAGTCATACATCTGGACATTCCAGATTAATCACAGAAACTAATATTAGTGGAGACTTAAATGTAATTTTGCTAGCACACTTTGCCACCTGTTGTGGCTTCTGTTTCCTTCATTTGCTCCTATATTTGTCATCTTTATTTCCCCTTTTTTTTCATTCATTCTTCCCTCTGTCATCTCAAAAACATTTCCCTTCTACATACTAGTCTGACAGCTTTGATGTTTTCTGATAATTGTCACAAATCCAAAGTCTTAAAGGAGTGATATTTTGCTTTTTTAAATGGAATTATACATTTTCAAACATTTCCCTGTGCTCTACATAAACTGTAAATGCTCTGCTTGGGTCTGAATTCTTCATTAATTCAACTCCACAGGTCCATCTTCAGCCCTATTTCTGAGTAATGACACCAGAAACATCGTTTTGAGCACTGGCCCTTTAAATGCATGAGCCACTTCAGGCCCCACCCCCTTCAGGTTGTTGGCTGAGCTGCTCTGTCCCATCCAACCAACAACTAAACATTTTAGGTAATCGGCTCAAAGTGTGAACATATTTTCAGTATGGACTACAACCGCTGCTGCTGATAAACAATTATTGTGTACTTGAAGAAATATTCGTCAAAAGTCTTGACCTTATATGTGCAAAGCTCGTGATGTAACTAGTTATAGATGAAACAAATTAAGTAGGAATTAAAACAGGTTGTACAAATCCACTCGAGTTTTACCTAAATGAACATAAAGATAGCTTTGCAGCAGCTGGAAGGTTCAAATTCAAACTTTATGAACTATTCGGGTCCAAATACACAAATAAATGAACCAAAGACTAATCAAAGTGGGATTAGGTAAATTTGACCCTTTAATCTAAGCGTCTCTTACTGTTCTGAGTTCTCCATTTTCTTCATCCCTTAGTTTCTCATTTCCTGTGTCTCGCAGCATTAATCCTGATCTGGGATCAGGGGTGGAGGTCTGATGCTGATGAGGAAATTATAAACAGTCCTCAGAGACAGTTTGGAAGCACCAGGAGGAAAGTGTGTGTGATCTGGGTATGACTCCATGGAGATTTCCACTACATTGAACAGTCTATAATTAGCTCTACTGGACAGTGAAGTCCAGTCAGTATTGTACTGTATGTCTGTGGGATAAAACATCAGGATCATTATACAAACACACATAAGCTCACTGACTCTAACATCTTGTCACTTTGTGTCCTGTATCTTTATTCCACTTGTAGCTTTTCTTTTTGTTGGTGTGCTGAGTAAACATTTTAACATCCAGCAGCTGTTCTGGCCGCTCAGGGATGTGTGTGTGTGTGAGTGTGAGTGAGTAAGGATGGGGACATAACACACTATCTTTTGATGCAGCTCAGCCATTCAACGGTGTAACACGATTATTTCCAACCCAATTAGAGGGATTCCAGTGCACACCTCAAAAGTTACGACAGGAAATGACACTCACAAAATTATACTTTAATAATAATAATTAGAGAGAGACAGAAAGAAAAGACTGAAAATGGGTAAATCAAACAGTAAGAGAGGCAAACAATATAACTATTTTTAGTGCCATCATATCATAGATATTTTGTTGCTACATCTATATAAGCATATATGCTATTTTGTGTTTGTTATAAATGTTGACAGAGGGTTGTAATCATTTCCCAGCATTATGATCATGCATTTACAGTAATACAATCAAGAAAATGGTGTCTCTAATTACATTTTCTCACAGAAATCATCACATGACAATGCCTTATCACCTGTAGCTAAAGTTTAAAATAAATCAATCTGAGTCTCCAAAACATCACAATGTTTTGACACTTTGTTATCTAAATTGTATCCTTGTGTGAAGTTGAAGAAAGGCGATTTTCACATCTGGGAGTGTTATGATTATTGCTGCCTGGCTGTCGTGTCATTTGCTTCTAACATGTGTCTGTTGCTTTTTTGTCACCATGAAATTGTATGAAGTCTTCTAGGCATTTACTGTATTTACATCTCAATGTGTGTTTTCCATTTATGCATGTAAATTGTACATGTGTGTGTGCATATACACTGTTTAACTCAAATAGAGGTATGAGTCAGTGCTTTGCCCTTCAGCTCCTACTGTATATACAGAACAAGCACGTTTTTCCACATATTTAAATACTAAACATCCTCTTTATATATGTAGACTATACATGTTATTGTTCCAAACTGCTGCAGTTTCTGATTTTCTTTCCATCACAGCCATATACACACATTAAATTCAACCTAGTTTTAATGCTCTTATCAGGAGAAATTTCAAAAAGCCTCAGTTCTACTCTCCTTGTCTTCCTTTCTGTCCAACACACACCCTAATGAACATCATCAGCACAACCATTTAGTCACTTGAAATTAATATTTCAACACAGTCATTGTATTTCATTCCGACATCCACTATCTCATTAACAAAAGATGGACAGGAAGAGGAGGTAGAATCTGTAATAATCAAATGATTGCGTGTACAGTCTAGCACAGTGGTTCCCAACCTTTTTTTGGCTCATGACCCTGTTTTAACATCACATGGCGACCCTAGACATTCAAAACATACTTTTTTTTCGTTTTTTTTGGGCTAAAATTAATTTGTTTTTGATCATGTAATAGTTTGTTATACTGTGTTACGAATAAATGTTAATTTTAGACCACATTTAGTCTATACTAGGGTGACCATACGTCCTCTTTTCCCCAGACATGTCCTCTTTTTACAGCCTGTCCAGGGTGTTTTATGAATTCATGAAAATGTCCGGTTTTATTGTTTTTTACGGGACCAATTAGCATTTTTTAAATTTTTTTTTTTTTTTTTTTTTCACACCTCGAATACTGGTTATAAGGCACATGGCATCTTTCAGTAAGCTTCAAATATCATTTAAGTATCTTGAGCCTGAGCCGAATGTCAACTTTTTCTGACGTCAAAATATGGTCACCCTAGTCTATACAATGTATATTATTATGGACGGAGGCAGAAAAGCCCAGTTCAGATTACTGCACAAAGTGAGAATTTGATTTTCCTTGATCAGGATAGGTACAGTCAGTCCAGCTCTGATTTACAAGAATGAAAATGAAGAATGAACAAACAATTACTCAAACTATGAATTATGAAAGAGCTGCAGCATCTGAAACTGACCACAGTGAACATGTGAACGTACCACAGTGCAAGAGTACCACAGTGCTTCAGTTTCAGCTTTACAGTTTGTCATGTCTTTTATGAGCTGGGATTGTCTCTATGAACTCACCATATATTTTTTATTAGTATGTTTTTATTTTTGTCAATTACTAGAAATTTCGGGTAAAATATAGTGGAAATACGGCTAAACCTGTGAGAAATGTAACTTGCTCGACCATTGTTTTTCAACCTTGCGGTCAGGACCCCACATGAGGTTGCCTAGAATTCAAATGGGGTCCTGACCGCAAGG
>JAQQZY010000006.1:20943810-20958522 GCA_030068375.1 Ostorhinchus rueppellii | reverse complement strand
GGCAATTTAGATTAGCCCATTAACCTATCAGTGCATGTCTTTGGATTGTGGGAGGAAACCGGAGTACCCGGAGAAACATGAATTATATGAGGACAAAAATGTGATTACTCTAGCAGATTAAGTCATTAGTCCAGTGTAATTATTTCCAAAGGTTTTGGTGCAGAAGTCTTTATGAGCAGCAGTTTTCATTCCTAAATTAACTTCTAAAAATGAGGTTTGAAGACGCATTTTTTGTCATTAAGCAGGTTGGGCTTTGTCTGGGATTCTAACTACCTGGTAATATGAAGTATTCAGTATTATTTTGGCTGAAATAATGTCATGTGAGCTGAACTGTTGAAGCATGAAGCACAGATTCAGGGTAAGCACTACCTTTCTTTAATAGATGGATAGATAGTTAGGTCTCAAATATGAGCAGCATTTCCCTGCAGGATGCTCTAATGCTCTTGTGATGTTAATCTAAAACAGGGGAGGGCAACATGTGGCTCCAGGGCCTCATTTGGCTCTTGAGTTTTTCTATAGCGGTTTCCCTGTGGCTTGGTCAAAAAACATGGGATTAATAACTTTTTTTTTTTTTTTTTTTTTTTATACAATTATTCTTGTTATTGTTGCAACCATTAAGTTATTCTGATATTATGCGATTTAAAAAATGTAGGCCACACTCCAAATTTATGCAAAATCAGAAGTACTAGTAGTAGTAAATGTAGAGTACTTTTTATTTTACGACACTGAAAATATTCATCTGTATACTCCATTACAAAGACAGCCGTCACATACCAGTCAGTTTTTGCTTCACATCCCAACAATGTCACCGTTTTCTTTAGTGTGCTGTTCTGTAATTTCTTTGTAGTTCTGAAAATGCACTGAAACTTTGGTTTAATCTCAACATATTCTTGACAAACTCATCCTAAAGAGCTTCTCACACTCACCACTTTAAGGTAAAACATATGTTTGTTTGTTTTTTTTGTTGTTTGTCTCCAGATATTTTTTTTCTTAAGTTTTGGCCCAAAATGGCTCTTTCCATTGTAAAGGTTGCTGATCCATGGTCTAAAACATTGCTAAAAGTCAGACTACACTCACATTCTCCAATTACACATAAACATTCATGTATTCATGGACGAGCTTCCTTCCATGTGCACTCTAATTTACACCTCTACTAAAGTGCCTGGTGAATTCATGCATTTTGCAGTAGACAATCATACCATGTTTTTACTTTTTGTCCTTTCTCATCTTCACAATTTTGCATATTTTGCTGGTTAAACACACTACGTTCAGTAATAAAACTAATCTTGCATGAAGATAGATAGACAGACAGACAGACAGACAGACTTTATTGATCCCACAACAGGGAAATTCATGAATTCCAGATACAACTGACCAAAGTCTACTTTTTGGAATTTATGAGAAAAAAAAACAACAGTCTCTTGTTGGAGGTGAGGAAAAAAAGACAAATTCCAGCCTGTAGAATTTTTTTGTTTTAGATAGTTAGATAGATAAACGTGGTGAAATAAGGGTCTGATGAGTGGGTGAAGCAGATTTGGCTCATGTCCCCACTGTTTTTACCTGGTGGTACTGTTTCCTTTGCTGATAGTGGACCACAAATAACACAAAATATTGCATCATTCACATTACATTCACAATGCCTTTGTTTTATTACAAGAATGACAATTCAGTAGTGTATCCTAGCAGTGTATGATGTAATATACAACAAAAAGTCAGATGACAGATTATGTTATGATAATTAAAGCTTTGTGTTATCTCATGAGGAGACAGTCTGACCTTTTTAATCTTTATCTCTCTTCTTGTATTTGATTATTGGTTAGTGAGACAGATAAATACTAATAATGTCAAATGCAGTATAAACAAATGGAGTTGTCCTGTGGTGGGGTGTAATGTGTCCATCAGCTGTAGTGATCAGGGTGAAAAATTGCTCACATTGACTGGCATCATTGATCGGTAGCGTTATTGATTCTACAGAAAGTCTCGATCAATGGTTACACAGCTTCTGTGTTTTCTACTTGACAAAGAGACTTTGTTTAGTCTTTGCAAAGAGATCAATGTCACATAAAGTGCAGAAAGAAAGCTTGGAAGCAATGTCTTAACCACTAGGGTCTTAAGATATTCCAATTAGAAAAAGCTGTTTGTCACTGAGCCTGCACCTAAAACCATGCATTCCACCTATCATATTTTCCAGATTATAAAACAGTACTTTTTTCCATGTTTTGAATCCTGTGGTCTATAATCTGATGTGGCTAATCTATAGATTTTTTACGGGCTAACGGCCTCCGGGGGGCGCTCTTAGCGGGAACCGCAAAAGTGAGACAGACAGGTGGAAGAGTTGATGAGCCGAGGAAGACGCTAGTTTTAAGCTTAACTCATTCACACATCCTCATCATAGAAAACACATGAAGAAATGCATATTGTGCAACTTTTAAGTTAAAAGCAATCGATCTGGCTGTCCAAGAAGGAAGAGACTTTTCTGTTTTTTAACCAGCCATGTTACTGCCGTGTTACTCCTGTGTTCCAGGCACTGTTTGGAAAAAAGCAGTTAAAGTATGTAAATAAGTATTTAAAAAATCTTTCTGTTTACCATTTTTCTGTGTAAATATGTCATGTTGCAACGTGGACACTTGCAACTTATAATCAGCTGCGGCCTATATATGTAAAAATATTGTTTTCTTTTAAAATTTGGTAGGAGCGGATTATTTTCAGGTGTGCTTTATTATTCGGAAAATACAGTATATTTGAAAAAGTCTGATTGTTACTGCCTCTGTCTCACACACACACACACACACACACACACACACACACACACACACACACACACACACACACACACACACACACACAATCGTCCGGTGATTTGAGGCACAGAGCGATGGCGTGGGAACCAGATCCGTATGACACTCGAACGTTCCACAACCTCATTATGAGCCCTGTAGACCAGCACAGCTAGAATACGAGGCCAGCGGCCATGAAGCGACTGTCACTTCTTGTCAGCTGCAGCCCTGACGTGTGTGTGTTTTGTGTATATGTAATGGAGACAGAAGTGGAGAGAATGAATGTGTGTTTAGGACAGAGGGGGTGCATATGTGTGTATGCACAAACACGAACACATGACACAAGGGTAAATTCATCTGTGCAGACTAGAAAAACGCTGCGTTTGCGTGTTTGAGTGGTTGTGTGTTTTTGAAAGAGGTCCCTTTCTTCCAGTATGTCAACCCATTTGAGTCTAAGAATGGAAATCTAAGTGCTCCATTAAGAGCACAAAAGTATTCACATCATAAGATCAGGAAAATTGCGTTTGGTTGAATGGTTGAATAAAAATTTTAAACTGAGAGAAAGTTCAAAAGGTTATAACTACTAAAAGCTATGTTAAATGCAAGTCATTTTTCTTAAAGTAGCGCACAAATAATGTTACCTTATAATGAAATCAACCATATTTAATAAATCATGCAGCGTGTAATGCATTTGCAAAAACAATGGAAACAAATTTTCCATGACATCACACGTAAAAACCTCTGACACATGCCTGTTCTGTTCAGAGTTTCAGCCTTCAAACTTATAAGTACATCTAAAACCTTGTTTGTAGTATCGTATATGGTATGTTTCTGGATTGGCAGGTGTCATCAATAGTTACTAATCAATAATAATACACAGTACCTAACCTGGTTTCACAAAAAATGACCACAAACATGTTTTATAAGAATGTATCTGAGACAGTTTCTTACTCCATACAAAGGCTAAAACACACACAATGTAATGTGTCATCTAATATTTATTCATGTATCTATGCTGGTGTTCTTTCCAGTTAAATGTGGTTTGTACTATAGTGATGCTTCCATTTGTATTCATATGCCAGACTGGGTTCTCATTTGACCCACTGGGCACCCGTATTATGTGACCTACATTAAATTGTGTGAATCACTGGAAAGAAAAATAATGTGACCCAAAGGAAGTATACATCATGTGGACTTCGTCAGATCACATGACCTGCATCCAATAATGGGATCAGTCATAATACTCATGATGTCAGAGTCCTCTAACTGACCTTTCACCTTTAACCTTGATCAAACTTCTGAGGGACTATGATGCCCTGTTGGGGGTATACAAGTCCACACAATCACTCATATGTGCAGATACTGACACACATGGCAGCCAATGATGTGGAGCACAGGAATGTGTACTCACCACACATTGCACCAGGGGGGCAGCCAGAAACTCCTTTCCTTCTTGTCTTTATTCAAGCATGTTGTCTGTTTTTTCTTGTCCTCCGTCCTACTGGTTTCCTTCACCTCCCTCTTTTCTTCCTCTTCCTCCCCCTCCCTGTCCCCCCTCTCAGCACTGCTGTTCAGGTCCAGCTCTGTCGCTGGTGGGGAGAATCCAGGCGACACACACACACATACACGACAACGCACATACACACAGCTCCCGGCGATGCTTTGACAATACACTCAGACACAGCTGGGTTCAAAGCTTGACGTGAACACACACCTACACCCACGTCCACACAAGCCTTCGTACAAACACAGCTGATCTCCTCGACAGTCCTTACACCCCCACACAGCCGCACACACACACATATATAAACGCACAGCTGGTCTGGCTGCAGCTGGATGGAGGCTGCTGTGGCGTTGTGTTCTCCTGCGTTACTGTTGTGATGTTTTTCGGAAAGGGTGGTTCACATCAGAGGGAATAAAGTCTCTATCTCAGTGCCTGGATGACATTAAGGGGTTGTGAGTTTCAGAATTATCCATTGTGACTTGTTAAGTCATGGAGACAAAAATCAATTATAGATCCTGCTTCCTATTAAAGGATCCTTTGTGTTGATGCACATGGAAGCCAATCAGTGCTTATATCTCCTCAAGCCATGACAAGGCTTCAGTGGCAAGAGCTCTGTGATGAGGCCATTTTCAGGATGGGTTTTAAGTCCACAACCAAACACAAAAACGGCACATGAATGAAATCATCAGGAATGTTTGACTTATTATCTGGCAGTAATGTCCCTCATGTACTTCTGTGATTGGCTCTCAAAGCAAGTACAGGATGTCAGTCCAGCATGAGTTCCATCAACCACAGATTGCGCTTATTCTTCTACAAAAGATGATTCGTTCTCGTTTCGCTATGGTCTCACTGAAAAGTCCAATATTGATTTTCTTTATTCCTGCTGTTCCCACAGCAGATAAAAGTCCAGTTCACTGCTGCTCCTGTGGTCATTCCACTTTCTCCAAGAAAAAATGCACAGCTGGCCAAAAAACCTCCCGGAAACTGAGTCCCCACTAATTTGTAGGTCTTGTCTTAATTTGTAGCAATGTCTCGACCTCATCCCGGCCGGCTGTCTTCTGACACACTTACACAGCCTGATTCTTCTGGTGTAAAATCCCTTAGAATAGAAAAAAAAAAAAATCAGCTGTATTTCTTCTCTCTGTGGTGCAAGGAGCAGACTCTTTCCAGAGTGGCCTGTCAGCATCAATATTTAACAGGAACCTCTCGCAGTGTCGAGTCCCCGTCAACTCTCCGATGTTGTTCGTTAGATGACATGCTCTCTGGTCTGCAGTGTTGTCTGTTTAGCCCTCTTTCTGCAATTTCTCCTCTCTTCTAGTCTGACTTGATTTTCTCTTAACCTCCATACCTCTTTACCAAACACTTTCTTTCTGTTAACTCCTGACTTGAGGCTTGCTTTTTCATATGTGAACCTCAGTCATATTCTCTCCCTGTAGCAAGACATAGTCACACCACATTTTCTGCCCTTTAAGTACTTTTTCATTAAGCCTGTCCTGTCCTTCACTGTTCTGTGTCTTCTGTCCACCCTGCAGCAAACCTTAGTTCAACCTTCCCTCAGCCAGCCTCAGTCATACCAAACCCTCTACTTTCTAAACTTGCCCTCTTCTCGCCTCTCTCTCCCTCTAGCGAACTGATTCACTTGGCCTATATCTCACTCTCAGCCTGTCAGCGTGGCTTCTGTCTTCATCTTGTCCTTCCTCTGTTTAATGACTGCTCAATTCTGGTCAGTGCTCTCTATTTTTTCCCCCTATATCTGTCTCTTTGCTTCTCTATTTCCCTCTACCTCTCCTCTTGTATGCAGAATGCACAGTATTCTAGTTGCAGTGCTCTGAGTCATACTGCTCTCTCCTCCCTTTCCCTCCCAGAAGCTTGCAAATGTTCCTCTCCTTTTTTTGTCCTCACTCTCTAACAACATGTCATGATCTGTTCAGCATTTCCCTTTGTCACCAGCACCAAAAAGACGCATCTGCATGCTGCCTAGACAGATGGAAGGACAGCCTGTGGATAGACAGTCAAGCAGAGAGACAAAAAGGAAACACAGACATACTTTCCCCAACAGACTAAGCAGTCTGCCTTTCAATGTTTGCTCCTCTTAGTCGCATCTGAGTTTGATTACAGGTGGCTTCCTCTGTCCTTTTCTAACCGAAATACTGTCTGTCCACTTGCTGAGATGAGATATCTTCTTCTGCTATGGTCAGTAACTCCCCTTTTTCCTCCCTCTATTCGCTGCTGCCGCCTCAAGTGTCACAGTCTGGAGATAAAAGGGAAATAAAAAGATAAAACAGTTGTAAATGCTCACACTAGAACAACAAAGAGACTCACTTAGAGCGAAAGAAAGGGATTGGAGACGGCTGTGAAGACGAATAAAAAAAGGAAAAAAAAAATGCCCCCAGGTTGTGTGAAAGTGACAGCAGAGGAGATACGGAGGAGGCGGGGAGGAGGATGGAGAGAGGGTAGGGGGCTATTGAGAAAAGCTTGTGTGTGGGTGGAATGGAGAGATGATTGTAAGATGGATATGGAGTGAAGTGAGAGGAGGAGCTTATAGGGAGGAGTGAAGGAAGGAAGGAATGGAGTGAAAGGACGCACATATAGAGATGGATGGATGGATGGATGGAGGGTTTGGTGTAGGAGAGATGGAGGAGTGAGCTGACAGGTTGACGGTTCCTCTATGACATCTAGGAAATCTTTGATGCATATGTCTTCATGAAGAAAAGGCCTAAATCATGCCAAATCATTCCTCATTAATCTGCAGCTGTTTAAGGTTTTACCTGTTTGGGAATCCTGGCGCTTTCTCTAACACTCTCCTCATTTCCTCTCCTTCAATTTTTACATCTGTCATCAGTTCTCTCCATCCTTCTGTCTGCTCCTGCAGCCTCTGTCTGTGCTATCACTAAACTGCAGCATCCCTCTCCCCTCCTCCTCCTCCTCTTCCTCCTCCTCCTCTGTCTCTCCCACTCTGTTTCCCTCATTTTCCTCCTTCTCACCCCTCCACTCTTGTTCTCTCTATATTTGTCCTTCTCTGCCTCTGTCCTCCACTCTCTTCCTCCATCTCCTTCCCAGTTTCTTCGTTCACCCTTCGTTTCACTCTTTACCACCCCACCCTCTCTCCACACACACTCTGTCTCTGCTTTCCACCCATATTCCATCACCACTTCTCCTCCTTTGCTTTTTTTCACCCCCTACGTCGCTGAAAGAAGCTTCTAGAACACATTGGACTGGCTCTGGCAGGGCAAAGCTCTCAAGACATTTGAGCACCATTCATAACCTCACTGCCATATGAATAATATAGACACAATACATTCATGTTTTCACATATGCAAGCACATGTGGGAAACACAAACTCTTTTTGTTTCCCTCCATGTGCCTGGTAAAGACACTGAACTGAAAAGTGAGCACAGAGTGAGGTTTTACACACCTGAACTAAATCTCAGCACACACATCGATAATGAAAGAGGTGTTTTCACAGTATGAGAGCACAGCTACAAATCAATGAAACATTGAACACAGACTCTGCGCTCTGCATGTTCATGCCACTACAACCGTGAACATGCATTTGTATGAACACACACACACACATTGCACACACGCTGATGGGAAGGCACTCTGGGTTGAAACAGAAATACTGTTTGACAAACAGTGACTTGAATCATTGAACAAATAAATGAAACATCAGCCCCATTATGGATGTGTGAACAGAGAAAAACAGGGTGTGTGAGTGTGTGCATGTGTATGTATGTGTGTGTGTAGCTGGTTCAAACTGTCCTTTTGGCCTCTAGCATCACCCAGTGCCACCATCTGTGCAGCCAGCCATATGGGGAGGCTATATATATGCGAGTATGTGTGCCTGAGTGAAGTAACACTTATTTGTTTGGGTGAACGGATTGAAGATCATTATATTTTACTGGCAATTGCATTCACATGATTCATACATTCGACGACTGATTCATTGGGGTTACATAACAAACCTTAATCTCTCGAAACCTTCTGCACTTACTTTATGTCTTCAAAATATAGTAATGCAGTGGTTCCCAACCTTTTTTGGTTCATGACCCCATTTTAAAATCACTCATGTCTGGCGACCCCAAACATTCAAAATAGAGACTTGTTTTTTGCTAAAATTAATTTGTTTTTGATGGTAATAATTTGCTATAGTATGTTGCAAATAAACACTAATTTTAGAAACATTTAGTCTATATAATGTATATTATTATAGACAGAGGCAGAAAATCCAAGTTCAGATTACTGCACAAAGTGAGAATTTGATTTTTCTTGGTCAGGATATGTACAGTCAGTCCAGCTTGTATTTACAAGGCTGTCAATTAATACAGAACAAACAATAACTCAAACTATGCAGTTTGAAAGAGCTGCAGCATCTGAAACTGACCACAGTGCACATCTGAAAGATAAACAGTACCACAGTGCTTCAGTTACAGCTTCTGTTTGTCATGTCTTTTATGGATTGTGATTGTCTTTGTCAACTCACCATATGTTTTTTACCAGTAAGTTTTTTTTTTTTTGTTTGTTTGTTTTTTTTATCAATTGCTAGAAATTGCAAGTCACCTCAAGTGGGGTCCAAACCCCAAGGTTGAAAAACACTGCAGTAACAGCAAACATAGTATCATTTAAAATAGTAGTATAAGGGGTATGTGATTTATTTATTTATTTTTATCAGCACTGTTAGCCTGCATTAACCTGCTAACATACTGTAGCTGCTAATTTAACTTTTTTTTTTTTTTTACCCTATTGTTATATGACTTGAGATGTTTGATGTTGGTCATATGATTTCTAGGTTGCTATTTTCTATTTATTGTTAATTTTAAATCCTGGGCCTGTTCTTACATGTGTTTAACATGTCAGTGGACAAATTAATGAACCATGACTCATGAACTTTAAACCTTGAACTTTAAGCTGCACCGATAAACAGCAGAGGAGCAGGAATAGACTGTTACTTTTATTTAAAAGGCCAAGCCTTGGTTGCAACTTTTTGGTCCTAAAATGCATGTACATCTTCATATTTTTATTGGTTGCATTTTATTGTATCCATTTTAAAAAAAGAAGATACTGAACAAGCAACAATCCCACTATAAGGTAAATCATGTGTTTTGTAGTGTAAATCTTAAAACACTTGTATAGAATTGCTCTGCTGTTTGCATCTATTTCTTTTGTGTAAAGTGCAAGTACAGCACATATCTGGACCATCAGAAAAAACATACTCAAACCTGTTTTAATGGGGCATCACATGGGAAATCATAGGTTTTTATAGCTATCAGAAGTGTTTCCCACCAAGCAGCCTTTACCCTCCTGGTGAGATAATTACTGTGTTTTGCATTTTTTCAACTTATTTAATTTTCCATGAATAAGAGAAAAAAACCAAGATGATTTATACAAAATTTATGCTAAAGTTTGTACAGAAATTTTCCATTAGAAAAGGAATTTACCGACATCAGCATGTTGTAGTTTATACTTAAGTTACATCAAATGTTTCCCACAATGCTCCAGTTCAAAGAAATCCTGTATGCAGACTGTGTCCTTGAGTTGCAGCTGTTTTATTAGGAATGTGCATCACTAGATGAGAAGTGAATAAAACTTTAATACAATTAACTCACTTGTACTCCTGGTTTTCATAGTGGTAGTGACAACATCTCCCATGATCCCTCACTGCTTGACAAAATATAGATGCACACAGAATCCCCATGTGAGAAATTGCAGTTTGTTTAAGATGGAGGAAATATTGTTTCTTTTACGCTGACTCTTATCATTCTATTTTCAAGTCCATCCCACTGATTAAACTTGCTCTCACTCATCCTTTGCAACATTTAAAACCTTGCATGTAATGAACATAAGACACAGACCTCACATAAGTTTTACATCAGCCACTCTGAACTGAGACTTGAATGCAATATTTACATTCTGCTCTTCTCGGAGCTGAGTAGGTTGATCCATTTCTTATATACTCTATTGTACCAAGGGAAATGTTGACATATTTGTGCAGTTCAGTCAGAAACACTCGCATAATGCAGTGCTGACCATTTGACTGTGACAAAGATGGCAATGAAGTCATAAACCGGAAGTGGGCCATATCTCAACAATGTTTTCTCGAATCAAGATCAAACATGTTCAGTGGTTAAACAAGCCTTCTGCAAAGCTGCCGTCTCTGTCGTCTGTACGTATACGGCTCCTAGAACTAGATATTAGCACCAAATACCATATCAGGTCAACTTTATTCTAAAAATTTTGTAGTATCTGATTAATATACGAACCCTTCTCAACAAATAAGGTGCATGTGCTCTATAACGCTTATTTTTCTGATCATATCAGC
The DNA here is from genome assembly GCA_030068375.1 of Ostorhinchus rueppellii. Taxonomy (NCBI): domain Eukaryota; kingdom Metazoa; phylum Chordata; class Actinopteri; order Kurtiformes; family Apogonidae; genus Ostorhinchus; species Ostorhinchus rueppellii. The sequence continues at coordinate 20,947,922 of JAQQZY010000006.1, read as the reverse complement.
ACCTATATGTTCTCCTTATCTGCTTTTGGTACCAAGATCTGTCTGATGGCTTTACAGTGAATGTTTATTCAAGCTGAAATAATCATAATGCTTGAAATATATTGGGAATGATGTCAAAATTATTGTAAAAAATTGCATTTACAGATGATGTGAGTAAAAATATATCAGTATTATAACATTAAATTCCTACTGGGTTTGTATGAAAAGGTGAAATATTTTTAAATATTTAGAACAGGGGTCCGGAACCCTGAGCCAGATGTGACTTTATACTTTCTTTTATCCTTTTTCCAGTGGCTATTTGTTGCTTTGTGCAAAATACATAAGGAAAACATGAATATATTTAATATTTAACATTTCATAAGCCAATGTATGTCTCATGCTATACTGGGACCTGGTGCCTTTTTTTGGGCCAAATTTCTTTATTATTTTTTCTTCAATTCAATTAGTTATTACATTTTTGTTTTGTAAAATAGTCTCACACTTAATATATATGTTATAATTGTGTAATTTCATAAATTCACAAGAATTGTCTTACGGGAATGAAAATGTTTAGCACCAAGTAATCATAAATATGCTCCTTCAGAATAGCTATGTTGTATGATTTCTTTTGTGTTAAAATATGCTAGAATATATTGTGCAGTATTGTACAGATTCATATGTTTTTACTTTTATTTTAGTAGTTTTTATAGTAGTTTTTATTCTATTCTATTGCTTTTGCCTATTTTTTTAATCTATTTGAGCTATTATTGTCTATTATTTTATCCTATTCATTCATGCTGCACACCGAGACCTGGGAAAATGTTCATTCTGATCATGCCTGTGATTGACAATAAAGCTGAATCTGTGTCTGGAAAAATACTTCTTTCAGTTGTAAAAGGTGCTGATCCCAGACTTATAACTATGCCCATTATCTTAATATGTTTGCTCAGATTTTGTTCATCAGGATTAATGTCAGATTAGGAAATCAGACATGTGGGTGTATCCAAGTAGACACTTCACTGATGTGGCATCTCAAGGCAGCAAGACATTTATGTTTTACATTTAGCTTGAATAGACAAGAGTAAAGACTAATAGAAGTGACAGGGTAAACACAGAGGACAGGAGCAAGAGAATATTAATATAGGTACTGACACATGCATCTCAGCAGCAGACCGCCACATTCACAGGAGGGAACGTAACGAGAGCACAGGTCTAATACTCATGTCAGACTCTGCTGTGTCACTACAGTGATGCAGCCTGGACTGTCCTCTGTCTGATCTGTCTCTAATTCTGTCCTTTTTTCCCTTCCTCACTTTATAAAATGGAAATATTAACTTTAGGTGTGAATAAGAAAGAACTGAGACAGTGTGAGAAAGGAAGAAGCAGCTAAATTAGGAATAAAGGACAAGACACTAGAGGGTTGTGTGTGTGTGTGTGTGTGTGTGTGTGTGTGTGTGTGTGTGTGTGTGTGTGCGTGCTTGCGCTAAGTCATGCATTGCATGTGCATGTTCTTGTGTGTGTGAGTATCTTTACAGACCTCTTATGAAACCCCAGGCTACTTAATTCAGCTTTTCCAGTTCAGTCCGTCCCCTCATGTCTCTCTCTCACTTTATACTGTTTTTGTTTTTGGCTGTTTTAGGAACTGGAGAACATAATGAAGTTACTTTCACATTTTGCAGACGCATGGAGCCGTGAATTACATAACAAAAAAGCTAAAGGGATACTTTGAAAATGGGGTGCAAGAAAAGTTGAGAACAAAATAATGACATGCAGAAAACAGTGTGTATAATTCTGCATTTTGGGGAACAACAGTCTGTTGATGAAGTAAAATGAGTCCAGCTTGTCTATTATATGTCAGATATGATCATTTTTGAGTAATAATACAGTCTCACTGCAGCCAATATTTGCAAAACTGTCTGATTTTCAGAGTATCATCTTCTTTCCTCTTGGAGCTGAAGTGTTTTACTGTAGATCGATAAAGACGTTATATCCTTTCCCTTTTAGACTCATCCAGTTCATGGATGCTCATCGCCTTAATCAGATACAGATCCATTAGAAGTAATTAATGTCACAGTTACACTGTGTGCTAGCAAAGATTATTGCCACACGGGTGTTTTACTGCTCTCTCTCTCGCTTACTCTTACTCTTTCACTGTCTGCCTGTCGCTGTTTCTTTTTGTCGATATTTGAGTTTAATTCTAATAATGTAACAATGAAGAAAATGCAGACATGTTGATTTTTTTTTTCCCATAAAGCACCTGACAATGCATTGATTTACCTCTAACTTTACACATTACCAAGACATGCCTTTCCCCTGTAACTCTAACAATCAAATATGATGTTGTACATTTTGAGTTCTGCATTTTATAAAGAGTATGTATGGTGTAAGTCTCCGATAATGATTGTGTTCACAGATTTCACACACACCATATGTCTGTGACAGCACGACGGCCACAAAGCATGTTTAAAAGTATATGTGAACATTTACATTCCTGTGAGCATTCTTTTTTTTTCAGCTATAATTTAGGTCAACATCCACCTAACAGTGTAAACACACAGCAGAGCACAGCACAGTGCACAGGGTTATGGCGCCCTCCAGTGTTGATGTTGGAAACTGCAGAATGTTTTGTAATCAGTGGCACTAAATTAATAACTTTTTTGTTTTTTTATTAAACTGAAACCCAGCTCTGATGCCTTATTTGTTTATTCTTTCCTCTGAAGTTTATGTTTAAACAGAGATAATAGAGACGTCTTTCCTTTCAGACCTGATCATACATGGTTTTCACACTGTTGCAGCAAAGCAGAACACCTTTACACATTCTGAATAAATGAGTATGTGTTACAGACATTGAAAAGTGTTTGTCTTTTATTTATGGGGACCTATTTAAATGTGAGATCATGTGTAGATGTGTCATTACACAGTAAACTGCCTCCCCAGACCAAATCTCTGATTATTTCCACCACAGAGGCCACTTAAATGAAAAGATCAAACGTTTGAAACATAAGACATGGTTATTTTGAGGCAGCACATGGGGAAATCATTTTCAGCTTTGTCTAAAACAGTAATTTACTGATCAGTATGTGTTATGCATACAGGACTATTCCTGTATGCATAACTATTCCTATTGCATAAAGTGTATTTCTTTTTTGCTTATTACTTTGTATTACAAGCTGTATATTAGTCAAAGAGGTTGTGTGATCACTCCTGTGTGTCAGTGTGTCTCTGTCTGCAGGATTATGCAAAAATGAATGCACCAATTTTCATTAAACTCAGTGGAAGGGCAGGACATTAGCCAAGGACAAACCCATTTGGAACAAATCCAGTAAAAGAGACAGATCCTGAGTTTTTTTTTTCTTTCTAATTTGCAGGATCCTTTGACTGAATGCAGGACTGCGAGGGCCTTGGTGAGGGTCTGTCTTCTTGGAGTGTCTTTCTGGTATGGTAATGTTTTCAGTCATCCTGCGGGGCTGTGTTTTTTTTTTTTTTTTTCCTTTCATACTGGCTCAGAAAAGAATTTCCATCCCATCCAGACTTCTTATACAACATGGAATGAATTCTGTAGACATTTGAGATGGCAGTAGCCCAGTCCAGTTATCTGGATACAGATATGTTTGAAATATAATGAAGAGGAAGGATAAGAATTCATAATATTGACAATAGAATGAACTCAAGCTTGAACAGTAAACAAATAATTCAACTATGTGCTGAAGTATTCACTGACAGCTTGCTGGTGTTTTTGGCTTCATTGTGGCATAACTGACTTATTTTACCAGGCAATGGACTGTAATACATTAAAACTATGTCTATTAAAACGTGCAGGGATCTGCTTTATTTCTTCATAAATGTGGACACCATTTTACTTTAAAAAAAAAAAAAAAAGGACAGCTGGACTCTTTCACCCCCCACAAAACAAAGTCTGTTTGACATCATGTGCTGGTTTTGAGTGTTTTAAATGCCTATTACAGTGCTTCCTGTGGGTGTGATGGTTTGTGTGTGTGCCAGGGCTTGGCCTAGCCTGGGAGTACCCATGCTGCCTTCCGCGTTCTTTTCGAACTGCTCAACAGCCTGGAGACCATGGCCGAAATCCTCGCATCGATCTGGGGGCCAATCACAGAACGAGGAGGGACGAAAGA
>JAQQZY010000006.1:20933453-20943710 GCA_030068375.1 Ostorhinchus rueppellii | reverse complement strand
TGGCCCATAGGTGTGAATGTGAGTGTGTTTGTTTTTATTTATATGGCTCCATGCGACCCCCCCCCCCCCGTGACCCTAGTGAGGATAAAACGGGTACAGAAGATGGACGGATGGATGGATTTTGATGCTGGACCTGACATGAAGGAACACAGGGAAGAAGAAGAAAGGGGGAGAAAAGAAGGGAAGGATGAAGGGGGGAGAAAAAAGGAAGAAGAAGGTGGTGAATTTATCTTTTCCTCCTCCTGAAGCTTCACAATTTTTCATCTGAGGGGGCAGGACGTTTATCGCAGCCTATTATATATATTATACATGTGTATAAAAAGTCTAATGCAACAGTGATGACTTTTTTTCTATGAAATGTACAGTGTGGTGGCAAGGATTTTGCCACCAAAGCCTTACCAGCAGAAACACTGCTATAGGGTATTTTCTCCAAAACAGTTACACAGAGTTGTGCCAATCTGGAACATAACACCAAAAATATTTAACTCATAGTGTTATCTGCCCCAAAAAGAAATAAATCTCCACTATTATTCAGAAAGAAGTCAGTTCACACTGCATATGATTATGTTTGGAAAATCATTCTATCGTTGGAATACTGTGAATTAGTAACGCCAATCCACAGATCAATTGCTAATCATGATGTTATTATGTTGTTTCTTATATTATTGGTTGTTGTCCAAGTGAAGTGTTGGAATGTTGTTTTTTTTGTGATGCTAACTAGTGTAACAGGTGGTTATTCTGCTTATTTTAAGTCATTTATTATTGGTTGTTGTCATTAATGAAATCCTTGAATGTGTTTTTGTGTGGAAGAGGAGTTGTTACTGCTGTGATAACTAAAGGAGATCCTAAGTAAATAAAATGGTAAAATAGAAAACTTACATTTCTGTAAAGTTATAGTGTTAATGTTTTGACAGTCTACAGTATGCATGTTTTATGTAGCGCTGGTCTAACACACCCTAGCGTTTCATCGTTTTTCCTGTTGCCTGGGAGCTTAATCACAGAGATTTATTTTACTTCCTATTAAGAAAAATAAGAACAAAGACAGAGTGGCAAAGTGAGATACAGAGAGATTAAACGCTAACTTTTCACAGAGCTCTGAATGGGGAAAAAGTATTGATGCTTTCAGGAGAAAATAAAGGCATCATCTGACTTCACTTAAAGCAGCGCAGAGTAAACAATAAGTTCCAGAGCGGCAAAGTGAAGACTAGAGACATGTTTAAGTGTGTGAGGCTGCTGAACAAAAGCTGTAATAATAGAGTAACAACAAATTCATTGCAGTCAACTTTATTCATATCACAGACACGCTGTGCCTTCAGATCTTCATATATAAATTGGAAACTTTATTACATTCATTGTACAGAATGTCCAGCATTTATCTGTAAAAAAAAAAAAAAAAAAACAACAAAAAAACATTTGGAGCCTTTCATTGTAATACTACATTCAGAAATATATCAAGATACAAAACTTTCTTTGGAAAGTACATTTGCTGAGATGCAATACAAAAATACAAGCACCTGTTTGTACTGGATACACTGTAAAAAGTAAAACACTGAATCAACTTAAAAAATGTTCTTCAATAGGTCACACATAAAAACAAAACAAAAAAATCAGTTGAGTGAACCAAATTACATTTAACGTGATTTAATTTTTTTCACTCAACTAATTTTTTTTATGTGTGACCTATTGAAGAACATTTTTAAGTTGATTCAGTGTTTTACTTTTTACAGTGTACAATGGCCAGTCATACATCTCTATTCCTTCCACTGATACGACAATATTTTCCTACATTACATTATAACCACATTCACTGAAACAGTCAGTCTACTGTGGTTATGTTTGGGGATTATTATATAACTTGAAATCACAAATATTAAACTAATTATTGTGGTTATGTGCTTTAGAGTTTGGCTTTTTTTTTGTAAAATGTTGTATAGGTGACGAGGAAACAAATACAATTGGCTCATTTTACTACATTCATTTGTGCAAGGGGTGAATTTTGGATCAGACTGAATAATTTTGAAGGAAATAAAAGTAGTATTTAGGATCTAAATGGAAATATTCATTGTTTTATCAACCTCCACACTGCACTGTTTTGTGGACGATCAATGTAATGTACAGTGAAAGTAAGTTTTTGTACTTTCCAATAGATGTGTCATTTTAACCCATAAAGACCCAAACATCCAAAACCATCTACTGATGGGAATGTTTAATACCTGTTGATCCACTAATCCTATCACTTCATACAAATAATTGGTGTGAAATATTCTATCATCTTTTCATGGTCATCAGATAATGACCCATTTGGACGTTCAGAGGCGCCGTAGTGAACGTAGAAACACCGTCATCTTCTACAACATTGATTCACCAGTAAAACCCATGGAGTTGTCAATGACAGTGGATGGAGACGTCTGGTTTATGTTCAGTTAATGAGAGGTTTTGCTGAAAATGTCACTTTTTCTTCAGTTTTCTCTGTTTTTGATGTCGTCATTCGATAAGTCATTTTAGCATGTTCGAAAATTTGCCAAAGTTATTTAATTTCCTCATGTTCCACGTTTGACTGATCTTGTTTGTATGGCAATAGGCATCTGTTGTTATGACTGTTTTGATTAAAATTGTTATTAAATATCATATATTCAACAAATGGTTCATTTTTTTGTGTTTCCTGAAAAATCAGAAAAAATGACGTAGACGATTATTTTAACCCTTTGATGCATAGTGGTCACTCCAGTGGACATCTGTTCTACAGCTGTTTTCTTCTATATTCATGGGTTTTGTTGTTTTAGTTCCAAATGAACCAACACAGTGGACACTCATGCATGATCTCATACACTGGAATTCATTCCATTACTGTAACTTTGCTGTTCTAGATTAACGTGATCTACAGTGACATGTTTGAGTGTAAATCAAGTGCCAGTTGTTTTTAGACTGTAATTAACTTTTTTTTTTTTTTTTTTTGGCATATTATCCCCATGAAGTGAGTCATAACTTGTATGAGAGTAGAAGTAGAGCGCAGGTGTCAAACATGCGGCCCGGGGGCCAAATCCGGCCCACCAAAGGGTCCAGTTCGGCCCTTGGGATGAGTTTGTGAAAAGTAAAAATTACACTAATATATTAACAATCTTTTTTGTTCAGGTTCCACATTCAGACCAATTCATTCTCCAGTGGGCAGGACCAGTAAAATACTATCATAAAAACATAAATAATGACAACTCAAAGTTTTTCCTCTTTGTAAATGTAAATGTTTTCATGTATTTCCACTAAAATAAAGTATAATTTTGCAAAAAAAAATGTGAATCTGAAAAAATATGAACCTGAAATGTCAGATTTTGCCTGTTACTAAATGTTTTGTGTTTGTAGCTCTACTGTGATCTGTAAGTTATAATGTACATGTGTAAATGATAAACGGAAACATAATATTGTTAAAATTACTCTTATTTGTTCTGTTTGTTCATGTTTTTCACATTGTATAGTTTAAAGTAAATCTATAAACAAAATATAGTCTATAGATGTAGACATCTTCATCATGTAAATGTATTTTTTTCACACTAAAACATAGAGAAAAGTTTGGACTTGACATTATTTATATATTCTTACATTATTATTTTACTAGTGCGGCCCACTTCAGATCAAATTTAGCTGAATGTGGCCCCAGAACTAAAATGAGTTTGACACCCTTGAAGTAGAGTATGTAAAAATGAGCAAAAACATCAGATTAGCTGAGTGGACATTTTTGTAACTCATTAAAAATAGTTTAATTCAAAAAGTGTCAATGGTGTTGGTGAATAAAAACACTAAGGACAAAAAAACTTGACTAAGGTTTTCACAATTCATGCATCAAAGGGTTAAGAAGGTGTTGATATAATAACCTTTGAATTGACTCTGAGCTTTTGTGAACATCTACATGATCAGCGAATTAAATCTAGAAAAATATCCGATTTTTACAGAAGAAATGCAAAATAAAGAGGATAATATTACAATAAACGATGATAAACAACTTGTGAAAGGATAACTAAAAAGATAAATCCCTTTTTCAACAACTACAAAAGTAGTGACAGGGTCTTTATGGGTTAAAGAGGGAGATGTAGGGGAAAAGGCAGCGGTGTTAAAACTCTGTGCCTCAGGTGGAGGTGAATCTGCATTGCCAAACTATAAATCACTCCAGTGTTTCCTCATATGCTTTCTCTGTTTCTTCATTAGATACCCTTCCTATCCCTGTGTGTTATCCACAGATGACTCCTACATCTTCTCCGTGGGAGCAGTTGTGTTTCCCAACTTTGGATCTCTTACACTCCAGCAGTGACCTCTCCTCGCCCTGGCACTCCACGTCATCCAACAGGATCCTGACGCTTCTGTCTGCCTCGCCGAACGCGGCCCTCTTCATCACGGCCAGGGCGTTGGTGAAGCCGAGCTGTCGACACACCACGGTACCTGCTTTCTTTGTGAAAAGGTCATCGCAGACGGTCCCCCACTCCCCACGAATAAAAATCTCCACTCTTCCTCGATCTGATAAATGATCAGCGCTTATAAGTCGCACTGAGCCCGCCCTCAGCCTTCTACCTCTTCCTCTCTTATAACCGAGACTTCTATCCCTCCCTCGAGGCCTCTTATCGATTTGATTACCCTCCAAAGTGTTGTCTAGCTTCTCACCGAGCCGCAGCTTCTCTTCGTGACTTTTAGGCATAGTGGTGTTCATTGTTGGTCTCTGAGGTTTGTACAAAGTCGCAGTGGGTTTTGGGTTCCAGTAATGCGGCCTTGGTGTCGTCAAAGCCCCAGGATGCTCGGGCGGCAGAGTTATTTGAGGTGATGGAAATAGAGGTGGCTGTGGTGGGGTTAAAGGTCGCGAGGCTGGGATAGGGTACTGGGGTGGTCTGCCGTGTCCTCTTGTTGAAGGTGTGGTCATGACAGGGGTTTGAGCAGTCCTAGATGAGGCTGCAGTCATGACAGCTGAGCGATAACCTGAGGGAGAGACAGAATCACCCTCTTTATTTAAGTATATGTTTGATAGAAGTGGATTATGAACTTACAGCAAATCAGAGAGGCTCAAAGTGAAGACAAACTCAATACATAGACGCAGACACACAAAGATCAATGTCCAAACTGAAGCTGATGCAGAAACATTTATTTAAAATAAATAATGCTGATTGACCTAATTTAAATAATGATCTAGTGCAAACAACTTACACATAAACATGCACCATATTCCTGCTTGACACTCTTGTACCAGCCAAAGAATAACACATCAGCAGGAAGTAAAGTCGGGGATGAATGACACTCAAGTAAAGTCCACTGTACCTGAGTCTGACACGTTTGTGCAAATATCCCTCTGGATGTCAACATGATTTCAGCTCAAAAAGTGATGCGGTCGTTTATATTTACAATGTATATTATTCATTCATGCATTATCCTCACTAGGGTCACTGGAGCCTATCCCAGCTACTTAAGGGTGAAGGTGGAGTTCACCCTGGACATGTCGCACCAGTTCATCGTGGGGCTGATACATAGAGACAACACTCTCACAGTCACACCTATAGGCAATTTAGATTAAACAATGTATATTATATTTAAGAAAAAGAATTCATTGTTTTCATTTTTTCTTTTTCCAGTGCTGACATGTTGCTAATTAAGTGCAAAATATGATGATGAGGATGATGATGATGAGAAACAATTTTAAAGTATTATCTTTCCCTGTTGATTTGTACACTGTAAAAAGTAAAACACTGAATCAACTTAAAATTTTTTCTTCAGTAGGTCACACATGGAAAAAATTAGTTGAGTGAACCAAATTAAATTATATTGAATGTAATTTAATTTGGTTTACTCAACAACTTTTTTTAATATGTGACCTACTGAAGAATTAAAAAAAAAAAAGTTGATTCAATGTTTTACTTTTTACAGTGTATGGACCCGGATCTGTATTTATAGCTTTAGCCTGCAATTACCCTTTTCATTGAGATTTTAAGTATTATTAAAGGTCCAATTAGCAAGATTTAATAGCATCAAATTACAGAAATTGCATAGAATATGTTCTATTTGGGTATAAGTATGCAAAAATAAGAGTTTACTTTGGAATGGGCTGTTTAACCCATAAAGACCCAAACATCCACCATCGACCAAAACCATCTACTGATCTAAACGGTTTAATACCCGCCGATCCATTAATCCTGTCAATACATGTAAATAATTGATGTAAAATGCAGTTTGTCATCTTTTCATGGTCATCAGATATGACCTATTTGGACGTTCAGAGGCTCCGTAGTAAACATGGAAACACCATTATCTTCGACAACATTGATTCACCAATAAAACCCACAGAGTTTGGTCAATGACAGTAGATGGAGACACTTGGTTTATGTTCAATTAATGATAAATTTTACTGAAAAAGTCACGTTTTCTTCAGTTTTGTCTGTTTTTGATACATTAACCCTCAACTTTAATCTGAGCTTTGATGAACACATGCATGTTTAGTGAATTAATATAGAAAAATGTCTGATGTATACTTAAAAATACAAAATAGAGAGCATTATATCAGAATAAATGGTGATAAATCAGTTAAGAAAAGTTCAAAATTGAGGAAAAAAATCATTTGGGAACGAACACAAAAGTAGCACTGGGTCTTTATGGGTTAAAAAGCTCTGGATTCAACCCTGATCACAGTCGTTGTGTGTCATCCCCATCACTCTCCAGACTGTGTATTCATACAGGACGGTTAAATAATCATATTTTTCGCTTCGTTTTTTTTTTTAAGCATATATTTTGTTCTTACCTTTTTGAGTGTCTGTTTACCTCCTTATTCCAAGATACAAGAAGAACATGACTGAAATACCTGTATGGAGATTTTAGTGGTAGTTTATGCTTAACCTATTTTCTCAGGTACAATAGAAAGTTTGCCTTTTGATACAATAACATCACAATACCTACAGTGCCATGCAAAAGTCTGAGGCCAGCTTTGGCTGTGTTGTCTTGGCAGGGTGATAATGAGCATGTATTTTTTTTTTTTTTTTTTAAGTTCACAGTCTCTTTATGAAGGTACAACAAGAAAATGTAGGAAGTCATGCACAGTATTAAACACAAAAAATCAGAACTAATTGCATTCTACAGGTTAGTATTTAGTGTGACCTCCGTTTGGATTTGCACATCTTGAAGTCCCTTGGGTTGACTGTGGAAGTTTTATTAAATAATTTTGTGGTATATTATACAGAGCCTCATGGAGAATATCTCTAGAGATTTTCTATACAATTGGTTTAACTGCGTTTTGTCTTTTCTGTGTTCAGACGATCCCACATAGCTTCTGTAACACTAATCAGTGATGATGTTGATACCCTGAGAAAAAGAGCTGATTCTAAATCTGGAAGCAGAATTTCTCCAGCACATAAGGATTTCAGTCAGTCATAAGTCACTAAGTTAATATACAGCCATTAGCTGCAGATCACACCGGTGTTTTACTTTTATGCATTGTAAGTGATCAAAATTCAGATGACTCTCAATACCTGAAAGGAAGATTTGGTGCCGTTTAAAGTCATGCTAAGGTTAAAACTAGAGTCCTTATGGGATCCAGACTGGAAAACTCAGTTGCTCAGCTCTATAGAATTAACAGTATGGCATTTATTTATATACATGGTGGAAAACTTTCTATCCAATCATTGTGTCCCACATTAAAATAGATTAGTTGAGGACATTAAAAGCATATGAATGAAGTTGAAGGATGTTGATGAATATTCGCTTCCTTCACTCGTCCTTTGATTTTTTTCATTTTATTTTATTTTTTTTACACCTAGTTCGGTTGATGCAGTTGAAATGAAAATCAGGTACCAAGGTTCTTTCAACCCAAACATGATGATGAGTATTGTGGATTCTAATGACGTTAAACTGTCACAACCAACAAGAACAAATGCAAGCATCAATTCTGAGCCAAACTGACAGAATCTACTGCAGCCTTATTCTGATTTATTGTTCTTTGGGCTTAATATTCATATTTATAAGTAAATTTGACCAATTTAGTCCATATTATTTCCAGATTCAGAATCCTTATGCGTGATTTAGTCAAAATCCGAAGCAAATTTAAATTTGTTGTTGTATTTTTGTTTATTCTGCGTACATGTTTCTTGTATATTCCAGCTGATCCATTATTGTTGATTTGATTACAGGGAATTAAAAATGCATGCATGTGATCATTATAACTTTGGCAAAACAACACATTTGACAGTGGCCTAAGACTTTTTCAAAGGACTGCAAATAAATCTACAATAACCAAAATGAGCTAAAAAAAAATCAGTATGATCTCAAACAAAATGTCCCATCCATACTTACAGTAAACCAACTTAGATTAAGCTGCCAAAACATTTAAATCATTAATAATTTCACAATGCAATCTACTTATAAATAAGTGTAATTGTCTAAATTACCATTAACCCCAAAGCCCCTGCGATAAAAATATGATTTATTTATTCAGACATGGTGTGATGTTTGCATGAAAATGTAATTATGTCATTGATTTTGCAGCTGAAAGCTTGAGAAATGATATATTAGGATGTTAAAATGTAAAGTAAAAAATGTGAAGTAAAAGTAGACCCCAGAGGAACAGGTGAGCTGGTCTGATGCGGGTGGCTGGTCCACGTATCAGGGTGTGAACTGGTCTACCTGTGGCTGTAATGTTAGACCTAAAGGTGGGGTAAACGGGAGCACCGGTGGGCCTACCAGTGGGTGCAGCTGTGGCAGGAGTTGTTGCCCTGGTCATCTGGACAGTTGTAGGTTTGGTTGTTGGTTGTAATGTTGTTGTTGTTTTGATTGTTGGTGTTGGTGGTTGAGTTTTTCTTGTTGTTTTTCCTGTTTGCGATTTAGTTGCTGTGGGTAACGATGGTGTCGGTCTTGTCGGTTGGGGTGTTTTTCTCGGTGTTGGTGTTTTTCTTGTTAGGGTTCTTCTTGTTGTTGTGGGTTTTCTTGTTGTTGTTGTTGTTGTTTTTCTTGTGGTTGTTGTGGGAACAGGTGTCGTGGTTGGTTTCTTATTGATTACGAATTCTGTAAAAAATGTAAAAAACTAAATAAGACATAGTCAACAGAATTAAAACAGCAGTAATAATGTAGCATCATAATGTGGACTTATGTGGATATGTAATGGTTATAATTCAGTTAAGATACAAAAAAATAATGAAATCCTGGTTAAGAACAGCTGCACATTAGCAGGAGTGTGGCAAGTAAACGCACAGCATGCCAACACTTACAAGCTGATACTGTATAAACTGTGTAATTTTAAAAATATATTTCTAATGAAAAATGCATTTGAAGTTATTTGTTTTGTGAGTATAATACATTTAATAGGATGACATTCACAAAAAAAATCCTTAATGAAAGAAATAAAAAAAAGAAGAAGAAAAAAGATAGCACATTACCATAAGAAGTGGAAAAACTACAACCATGTAAACCATTTAAGTCTAAAACTGCAAGCTTTCCCTCTTTACCTTCTTTGGGGTAGAAATGAACCAGTTTTCCCTTTATCTTAACTGGAGAAGGCTTGACACTGCATCTTCCCGGTGGTGCCCGCCTGTGGAAACAGAAAACAGTATTTGTCTTATATTTGCAGCCTTTTAGACGCACCAGGTGCTTTTCCATTGACCCTCGTATTGCGTGAATATAACTTACACATAAAAATTTGCTTAATGCCTCATAATTTGGTTCTCCAATGTATCTCTGATGTCATGTCTGAATGGTAATAAAGAAACCTGAATCTGCATCTAATGGGAAAACGACAAATTCATTAAACAAAAAAGAGGTGGGGGGGCACGGTGGTGCAGTGGATAGCACTCATGCCTCACAGCAAGAAGGTAATGGGTTTGATTCCAGCAGCAGTTGATAGTGGGACCTTTCTGTGTGGAGTTTGCATGTTCTCCTCATGTCTGCATGGGTTCTCTCCGGGTACTCCGGCTTCCTCCCACCATCCAAAGACATGCACAGATAGGTTGATTGGTTAATCTAAATTGCCCATCACACCTACATGCCTAAATTGTGAATATCAGAGTGATTGTTTGTCTATATATGTCAGCCCTGGTGACATGTCCAGGGTGTACCCCACCTTCACCCATAAGTTGCTGGGATAGGCTCCAAGCAACCCCCGTGACCCTAGTGAGGATGAAGTGGGTTCAGAAGATGGATGAATGAATGAAAAAAGAGGCGTTTTTTCACCTGTAACAAAATTGGTATATCATGCAAAACTGCAACTAGAGTCATGTGAATAAAAACAACAACAAAAAAAAAAAAAAAAAC
>JAQQZY010000006.1:20846242-20873090 GCA_030068375.1 Ostorhinchus rueppellii | reverse complement strand
AAATAAATAAATAAATAAAAATTAGGAACCCTAAAAATGTTAAGTACACCTACAAAGTTGAGGTACTTGTAAATTGAAACATGGCATTTGTTATTAAGGGGAAATCCAATACTTTTAGGGTGACACTGTGGTAACTGGACGGAGGTCCTCAGTTCAATTCCAACACCAGTCCATGATGGGACCTTCCTGTGTGGAGTTTGCATGGCCCACCGCAAGTGGGGGACTTGCCTGTGCTGAGTCAGCAGTTATGCTGACTGTGCTGACTAACTTAACTTTAAAAAATTAAAGTTAAAAAGGGGCAGTCCTTTAACTGCGTGCCATATGAGCAGAACTCCAGACAGAGAGGCATCTCTGTCTGAGAGGCATCAGAGAAGCAAATGTGGTGGACCTTAGTGTCCACCACATTTGCATGTTGGGTCAGGGCTTACCAGCTCCTGTCGGGTCCCATTACTGAGAACTGATGGGGCCCGGCAACATGTGCTCACTCATTCTCTGGATCTTACACTTAACTCATGCACTCTGTACATTCTTCCCTCATTCATGTCCTCTGGTGACGTACTCTGGTGACATTCTCTAAATTATCAAGACCTCCACAGTTCAGGTGCCTAATGCTGTTTTGCTTGTTTTGTTTGTTTTCAGTTTTGTTTTCAATGCTGTTTTTGGAAGTGGTGACGGTTGTTGCTGAGATTAACACAATCTCTATCACTCCTGCATCCTAAATAGCACTGCTCTTCTGTATGTTGGTACCCCTCCCCCCCCTTTTTTTTTTTCCTATCTTCTCTGTGTCCCCCTTAACTCACCATGGTGCAGCACTGCCCTCCCTGGTTCTTAATAGGAAAATCTAATAATGACAGCTTAGCTTCCAGGGAGGGCTGGTGACGGTCACACACTAAATAGTAAAGTATTTGGCTGCAAGAATAAAATATGCATCTGTCTCATAAAAAGTTGGCACTTTGTTTGTGGTGTTAAACTATGAGGATAAATGCAGAAAAAAAACTAGAAAAGACAATAAAAGCAGTTGTCAAAAAAAAAAAAAAGAAATATGACAAATTCCATTTGGGGATTTATCTAAAACTAATTAACCTTGTGTTCTGACTGAATGATGCTTGTGAGTTGTGCTAATAGGTCTGTGTCAGAGATTGCGTCTGAGTTCCCTGATAAACTCTTCCACAGATCTTAATCTGGTCTCAGTCCATCACACACTTTGATAGACATGACTTAATTAAGGTCAAATAAAACTAAAAGGACCCAGTCACCAACTCAAGGTCATTGAGTCACTGGCAAAATCCCAGAGCGAAGGATATCTGTGGTACAGAAAGAAAAGACAGTGCACATCTGTATGATTCATGAGGATGACTATAAAATTTTAGGTCATTATCCACCACAGTTCTTTTCGTCTGGCTGAACCTGTATTTATTGTTTTTATATTTTATACTTAATGTCAGCTCCATCATTTCTCTGGGACTGCGATTCATTAGCACATTGCTTCTGTATTTGCACACAATTGCATCCGAACAGCACACACTGTTTTACACTGTTCCTGCACTAGACTCTACATGTGTTTTACAATTCTTTACTATGTATAATATACATAGTCTTGATATAGTTATTCTTTAGTGTATTTATTTTGCTATACATATTCTGAACTGTTTTTATATTTTCTCTTTTTTAAAAATCTTGCTGAGAACGACCTCCAAGAAAAATGTTATGTGCACATACAGTAATAACAATAAACATTCTTTAATCTTGAATCATGGATTTATATCAACCTGGAACCTTTAACCTATGAAAACATCCCCCACCCCCCCAATTCCTGAGAAACAAACTTTTGGAGATGAATGGTTTAACACAACATTAATGTGTTGACTTCACAGTGTTCAGAGACAGTTAGCGTGAGGTGATTAAAGACCACACAGTGCGCACACCTGATTAACTATCTGAGAACAGATGGCTATCAGATGAGGCTTTCCATCAAACTCCTTCAGCTGGACAGAGTTCACGTCTGGAGCAGACAGGCTCTGTGACGACGCTCAGTGAATTAAAGGGTGATACTGTTCAATACAGGCAGCAACAAAGAAAACACTGAATCTGCTCAGGGCATTTAGAACCTAAAAATCTACTGTACTTCAAACCAAACGGGTAATACGGCTTTGAAAAGACAGAAGAATTTTGATATTACTAGCATCTGTTTGCACAGAGGGTTGGGTGACTGAGTACTTTTGGGCAGATGGGTATCATAAGAGATTTTCCATCAAATCTGCACCGCTGGACGGGGTACACTGCAGGAAACAGGGACCTAATCTGCAAAACACAACTGGATGTATAACTGCTCTGATACATCTTCACATTCATGGTGTTACTTCTCACTTTTGCGTATGTGCTGCCACGTCACCACTGTTTTCATACACTTTACATGACTTCTTTTCCCCAACTGGCTACATTTTATTTGCACTTGAGGTGAAATCTATTCAAAAAATCTGATGCACTCAACATAAACTCTATTAAAATACCATCTTTAACTCTTTATCAGGCAAGTGACTACACTGTAACACATTTACTGTAGAATTTACAGTAAATACCAGGCAAAAAAGTTGCTAATAAAGTGCTGTAAAACTGTTTGCTAATTCTGTAAAAAATAATTACCGTATATTACTGGATTTTTTTTATTTTTTATTTTTTTACAGTTTTTTGCTGTATATAAATTACAGCAATGTAATGTTGTTTTAAATGAGAAATGACCATTAACTGTGTTTTAGTTTTTTGGTTTTTTTATTCACTTTTGACTGCTCCAGTTCGACTGTTGCTGTGCTAACGGCGCTAACAGACCCTGGACTATTAGAGGCATTTCTAAAGGGGGCTAACGCACGCAGCTAGCGTTTGCTAAACTTAACCAGTTCTTCACTAGCTAACATTTGCTGAAATGGTGCAGTCACACCCCATATATTCCATATGAAACACGGCTAAGGTAAATAAAATAAAGTCAAATACAGTCACTCATATAAATAGAGACATTATTCTTACTAAAATGCTGGTTTTGACATGTCTTCATGACACGCTGTGGTAAAATAGACGTCTACATGGTCAAATTAAACTGCATGAGGTCACTACTTGAATCACATTTTAATTTTGTGGGTTAATAATGTCTTACTTACACTTTATGAAGTGGATGGATGTCGGGTTCTCTCCCCCATGTCCACCTTCTTGTCCTCTTTGGTGCTTTCTGATGCTAGCAGTGTGTAATTGTAATCTGTATCATTTACAGTTAAGACCAAGTTAAACACAACCATCCTGTAATTTTATAATATGATACTATGAACAAATGCTTGAAGTTACCATACATATCTTTTACCCATAATGCATTGCAATATACAGTTACACCTTGTAAATTGTGAGAACAGGAAGCAACTGTGATTTTTTTTTTTTTTTACTGTAGAAATTAGAGAATTTTGTTACAGTGTGTTTTGGTCATTTTCACACACATTACAAGATAGTGACAGCAACAGTTACAGTGAGGGAACAGTCTCAGGTCCAATGTGGTCTCCAGGGTCTGTAAGGTCCACCTGTGCATGAACAGTGAGTGGACCTGCTTTATTAGGTACCAGGAACTAATGGTACTAATGTTAGGAATGATGTTCAAAGAGTGAATGTGGATGTGGACAGGAGTCTGGATCCGCACTTATGTTGTAATGTTCAAAAAATGTTGCTCAAATGTTCTAAAATACATGTTCCTTTCACAATAAATATGTTTTTCTTGTATTTGTGAATATATTTCTTGGGATTTTTTTCCCTTGCCCCTTCGGAACCAAATGTGATAACTTCACTGACCTTGATTTTCTACATGACAATAAATTTAATATATATATATATATATTTCACAAAATTAATAAAGTCTTGTTATCCCTTCCAATAACACACTAAAGTTATTTAGAATTTCAGAGTATTTCTGTGAGTGCCTTGTAAAGGGTTAACTTTATTTCCTTACATTATTCAAAAGGGTGTTTTAATGGCTTTACAAAATTGTTGGATTGGTCTCAAAAATACCATCTAATGTTCGGCTGCAGACGGATTCAAACCTCCACTCAAACCCAGCAGGACCACAGTGGAAACCCACTCTCTAAAAATATTCCTTTCTGTTTTTTCCGTAACCACAAGATCTTATGGTCGCAGCGGCACTGTTTACTTGCTGTTTGTCTCTTAATGAAAGACTTAAAATGAGTTTAAACATTTAAATGCTGTTGAAACCAGAGCAACAAACAGCATGAATTCAGTTCTACAAAGAGGACTTTCTGAGGAAAAAAAATAGGGCCGGCTCTATGTGTGCACTTAAAAGCCACAGTAATAACTTAGAGACCCTATCCATGGGCTACATAACCCTGTACTAGACCCCACAAAGAGCCTCAGTTGTAACATAAAGCTTTGCCCTCAGGCTGGATAAAGCTGAGCATCAGAGCTGAGAGAAGAAAATAAACAGTCAGGAAATGGGACAAGAATGTTCTACAATGAAGCATCAGAATGGAGGAGAATGCTGCAGGACTGTGATAGCAGAGAACAAACACACCAACCAGATATTCAGCTTCAAGAATGCAGATAGAAGTTGTTTATATTGCAAAGAAAAGGACATTTCACATGGATCCATTTGTCTCAGTTTACTTTGGAGTAAATTCTCTTAAATGCTACAGTGATGCTGCTATTCTGTACGATCCGTGCAAAGAAGGGAACGCTCATTTTCTCTTTATCTCACACTGCTCTGAAAAGAATCACTGAAATTATATTGTGTATTATACAAATAGTCCCATTCACAGGATGTACTCTGCTGGAATAAGGCTAATTTTACATGACTATTTCCCTCCTCCTTCTTCTTTTTTACCATCTAGGTGAACTCCACTATATTAAAAAAAAATTCCAAAGTGCAAACATTACCAACTGCAAATGGCAAGTTTTTAAAGGACACACATTTGCTGTTTTCTTCAGCATGTATTATTAATTATTGTACTGCCATCCAATCTGAAAATTCTCAACCAAAATAAACTCTCTCTAGCAGCATGCAGAATGTACCACTTAAGACAAGTGTAATTTGTTTAGTGAAATACAAGCAAGTGAAACAATACACAGGTTTTTTTTAATCCCTTTTCCAGAATGATATTGAATGTTACTAAAACTATTTCTGTACGTGTATAGAAACAGAACATAAAGACAGAAACAAAGACAATAGAATAGAATAGAATAGAATAGAATAGGTCTTTATTGTCACTGTCACAGGAACAATGAAAACCTGTTTTGCAGCTTGGTTCTATTTAGCAGCAAAAACACTTCACTATCACATAAAATACCAAAGAAAAATGTAGGCATGTGCAAAAAGCTCCAGAATAAAATATTAAATAGACATATGCTGCTAAAGTGCTAGTAAAACTACTGAAATATACAAAAGCTAACTCTATGATGACAGATGTGTACAACAAATGATATAAACACAGGCAATATAGGATAAAATAGATAAAATAGATAACTCAGCTCAAGTCACAAAAACAGAAACCCAAAGGTTACCAATAACTTTGTCAAACTTTTGCGTTACTGTCTGTGTCATCAGACAAACAAAGCTGGATGTGTTTATGGATGTGTCATGTAAAAAGTTGTTCAGAAAAGTGTGCAGAACAGAAGCTTCACAGTGACTCATGTGAGCCCAGGCTTTCTGTTTGTCTCTGCTGTTGGGTTATTAGTCACTTCAGTGCATGCACAGTGTGTCGAAATTTGTCGAAAACCTTATACACAACTTGAGAAATAGTTGGAAAGAGGATGGAAGCTTTTCAAGTGCTCCTCTGACTCTGTTTGCAGCTTTGATTCATTTCTACATTATTATCTCTGAGCTGACAAACTGACTAAATCTACTTCTGCAACTCCTGAAAACAACTTTCAGATCAGTACATGTCCAAACTGAAACACACAGTTAACATTTTCAGAGCCAGATAAAATAGCCACTCCTTTAATCCAACAAATGATAAAGGAAGTATTTAAATGAACTTATTTTAGACGTCCTTACCTGTTCTGCCATCAGTGATAACTCCATTATTCTTGGATCAATGGTCGCCAGCTTTGGAGTAAGAAAAGAGAGGAGAGTTTTGTAGGTGACAGAGAGTTGATGGCAAAGAGGAAGCAAAAAGAGTGTGACGGAGCTCTCTCAAACTGCACTGCTATGCTTGGCTGAATGGCTGCAGTTGTGGATGTGCTACATAATGATAGAATGAACGCTTTTCATGGTTCATGGAAGAGTTTATTTGCTCAGCTCTTCTTGTACTCTCTCTCTCTCGCTCGCTCGCTCTTGACGCTGTATAGATGTGTATGTTGGGGGTGGTGGAGTCGGGGGCTGGGGTAAACTTTGCTTGAAGCATGAGAGGCAAACCTTGCAGAATTATTCATGCTGGTGTTGCTTTTGCATGTGAGCTCTTTTGACAGTGCTACTTAATGCTACCTCCAGCTTTTGAATGCACAATGAGTCACACAATAGCTCCCAAATGTCAGGGATGCAGATAAAAATGCATGCTGCATGTGTGCTTTTATGCCCAGGTGAACACTTTTCTCTTGTTTTCTCTATAATAAATAAAAAGTTAATAAAGCCTAGATTTTCAAATGCTAAGTCAGTTTTACCCTCAAGGCTAAATTGTCATTATTATCATGTTAGGAAGCTACTTAACCCACATTGTCCATATGGTGCGTTGCATGCATGGATGAGGGTGTGGATCATAATATATGTATTTAGAGCTATGCAAAGTGTTTGTTGTATCCCAGAGGGTGTAGGTTAAATATGTGAAAGAAACCCACTTCTTTTGTTTTCTTTTATTGAATGTATATGTTATTGTTAGATCAGTTTTTCTGTAAATCTTACTAAATGACGAAACGACAGACAAAGACTTCAGCCCATCTCCTCTTACTTGCGGCAGGAGAAAGGAAAAACACAACACAACCTTCAGTGCTCTCCGTCTTTTCCTTTCTGACTAACTTTTCCAAAAACCTCCCTTTTTAACACCGCGCAGGCTCGCAGACAAAAGATAAAACTGGTTTCAACTGGCTTTTTGTGAGAAGCAAGCTAGTCTTCATAATTTTGGCTTTGACATTCTTCTCTCAGCATTGAAAGTTCAGTTTCATAAAAAAGAAAAAAAAGTCACTTCACACAGAAAAGTGCCAAATCATCACAAGAGAGAAAAATATCCTTTACATAATAATCATCAGTAATTACAATAATCATTTATACAATATGATAATAAAAGAATAAACCCAGCAGTTATTATTAGTCCCAAAAATCAAATCAAATTTTATTTATACAGCACCAAATCATAACAAAAGTGATCTCATGACACTTTACATATCATCACCCTCTTAAAATAATTCCCTAAGTCATTTTGGGATGTTCGAAAATTTGCCAGTCATTTTATGCTCTCATGTTCCATGTTTGACTGTCTTTGTTGTTTGTATGTCAATAGGCATCTATTGTTATAACTGTTTTTGATTAAAACTGTTAGTAAATATCATTTATTCAACAAATGGTTCAGTTTTTTGTGTTTCCTGAAAAATCTGAAAAAATGACTTAGGCGATTATTTTAAGAAGGCGTCGATATGGAGCCTGTGGAAACCAGAGTCTGAAGCCAATTTACAGAAATCCAACCAAATCCTGCAGGAGCAAATACTTATGACTGGTGACAGTGGAAGGAAAACCTTCCTTTTAACAGGCAGAAATGATCTTTGTCTTATTAAAAATAGTAAAACATCTCTGAGTGCGTATAAGGCTTTTCATATTCACTTAAAGAGTGTTTTATTGCTGGTATAAATGGCCCCTGAACTTTCACAAGCCCGACACCGCAGAATGAAAAGTTGCTCAAATACAGTGAAGCACTCTTGTACACATCCGTTGCTTGTCTTTTCTGCGCATGAAATGGGCTTGTTGGAATTGTTGATTTTAATATTCGAAGACAAATGCATCCTGAGCCACTTAAGTCTCTCCAGTGTCCCAGCAAACCCAGCTTTTGACTGCAGGTCTCTGTTGTATTCTGTGGCCTTTGGAGCAATTACTACCGCATGAGAAAACCCCTTAAAATAGGCCCCGTTGTGCTTCTTATCTGGATGCCACAAGTAGGGCTTTACAAGGACGGCCATGAACTCTGTGCAAGTATGAGTCTGTGTCCCTGAACATGTCACGCAGAGCTGCTCCAGAGCAAAATGTGGCACATTTACAGTGGAGCCCTTATAAGGAGAGATGGTCATTTTTCCTGCAGGCCACTGAGTCCAGCTGTCAGAAGTCACAAGGAAACTTTCAACAAAAGAAGAAATCCAGAGAAACTAACAGGGGCAGTGCAGATGGCAATAAAAAATATTGCTGTGTGTTTTTTAACAGATTTATTTCTCCTGTAACATGCACAACACTTTATGAAACACTCCATTTTTTTTTACAGATGAAATTAGATATATTTGTCTGCAGCTTTTATTGTACCATTGAATATGATGCTTTATGCACGTCCAATTCCATCTGCTATTTATGTTTCTTTATGTGTTTTCAATAAGTACCAGATGTTTTCATATATTCTGTAGCAAAACAATTTACAACAAAAACTATATTAATATGCACAACTATGACAAATTCTATCACCTTATGCAGGGTCTCAAAATATGGAACAGTCCCCCATAATGAGAATTAAAGGAACATGCATGATAAAGAACATATACTTTAAAAAAAAAAAAGAAAAATCTTTGTCAATTCTGTTTAAATGATATATTTTGTATATCAGTGTCACTTATATCATTTAATGATGAACAGTGTACTCATAAATGATAATAAAAAAAGGAAATCGTAATTGGCCACAAAAATAATTCGCCTCATGCAGCTGCCAAATGGAGTGGGGTTCAACATTTTGATGTTCCCTTTCTGTACAAATGTAATTAGGGATCCAGTTTTTTTGTTTGTTTATAAACCTGTGAGGTGCACAGATTTTTTGCATCTATTTTTACCATGCATGTTGCTAGATTTCCTCACTTTTGACTTCATTAAATAAAACAAAAAACAAAAATAATTATAATAATAGTGTTCTATGTTTTTAGATTAGATTAGATAGAACTTTATTGATACCACGGACAGGGAAATTCACTTGTTACAGCAGCAAATGTCAGGTGTGACACATGGGGAAACAGGAAGTAAAAATGCAGACAAGACACAAGAGGAAAGGTTAACAAAATAAAACAGGAAATGGCAAGACAAAACATGAAACAGACTAAGACACAGACATGCCAGGTCCCTCTTGAAAAAGAGATTTCAAATCTTAATGAGGCTTTTATCTGGTTAAATAAAGGATATAAATAAAATAAAATGCCCTTTGACACCCTTCTAAAAACAATAGATTACAACTTTTCCTTAAAAAAACATACTACACCGTACCAAACTACACTGTATATGAGTACTATATCGTACTGTATATTTTATAATACTATAGAAAGCATAATGATTGTAACAAAATATTCACATACACCCACTACATTAAGAAGTATGAGGAAGATTAGTTTGGGGTTTTTTTCAGTGTTAATCTGTTGTCTGTGTACTCTAAACCTGATGTTCAATGTAGTAACAATATTTTCTAGCAGCTGCTTTCACAGACTACTGACATGTTCTGAAAAATGTCTTTAGCGTCACTAATCCACACCTACAGGTTAGTCAGCGTTTGGTGCCAACATGTTCAATAGAAAATATGTCATATCAGACAAAACATCTGTCTTGAGGAGAAGTGCATTTTTCCTTTTGCTTTGTGAGACATATGAGGACTACACTGATATAATATTTTTCTTAACACAGTCTCCATAGTGTGTGCCCTTTCTGTTTTATTGTGTAGTGCATTTGTTTTTGAGCGCCACTGCTGCTGCTGGTGTGATAAGTCCTGCTGCTGCTCCAGCCAGTCCACCCACCACTGCTCCGATTCCCATGCAGAGTGGACCTCCAGCAGCACCTGCAGCTACCCCAATGGCCAAACCAACCTCTGCACCTGCTACAATCATACCAGGGTATATGAATTTGTTTTTCTTCTCAGCCTTTTCTCTTGCTCTTCTTTCATATTCTTCATCTAGCTTCTTGAGTTTGGCGTCCAGCTCATCTCCTTTAAGTTTCGCTCTCAGGATTTCTTTTTGCTTGCGTTTTTGGTCTTCACTGGCCTTCAGAATCTTCTGTTTTTGTTCTTCGATTGCTCTCTCAGCCTCTTGAAACATATTGTTGGTATAATATCTTCCACCATTGGTAATAACCATCCTTTCTATCTTCTTAACCAGCTCGGACACCTGCCTTATATTTTTATCTTTGTTATTGAAGACATGATACCGGTCTTTACAACTGGCAATGAGACTTGTAAGTTTTGGACATTGACTAGTAAATTCTTCAATTGTTGTGGTTCCAAGCTGATCGCCGTAAGTGAAGAGAACCATGCAGTAATCTGCTGCTTTGTCACCAAACACCTTCTGTAGCAGCGCCACTGTTTTCTGCTCTTCCTCTGTATATCTGTCCAACTTTATGACAATCAGGAATGCATGGGGCCCAGGGGAGGAGAGGGAGATGCACTTCTTCAGCTCCATCACCACCTCATTCTCTTTGTACAGGGTGTCATAGATTCCTGGTGTGTCAATCACTGCAATTCTGCGTCTGTCGACCGTTCCTTTAGCTTTTTCACACTCTGATGTGACAGACCGTGGAGTACAGCGTGATACAAAGGCTTCTCGTTGCAGGAGTGTGTTTCCTGTTGCACTCTTCCCGTTGCCTGTTTTGCCAATCAGAATGATGCGAATTTCATCACCTGGGTTTAAAGCTGAAAGAGAATGTGAGATTTTTAATAAGCTGCAGTGTAAGTCCTTTTTAATTTCAGTGTCATTTCAGTTTCACCCAGTCAACAATGTCAGAGAGCCTTCACTTCTGGCATTCTCCAACTTTGGGTTAGACCCAAAATGGGTCGAAGAGCTGTTTTTTTCTATCGTCACCAACACCAGAAGAAACAACAGGACAAATACGGTGCAAAAACATCTCAGCAAGATGGGAATGACATAACAAGAAGTACAATGTATAATATATAAATAAAGATGAATATGTGTTTTTTCTTGGAACAGACAATCCATCCATCCATCCATCCATCTATCTATCTATCGTTAATTTTTAATCTATATTAATTCTGTTTTGCATGAGCAAACAGACTCAAGAAAGAAGGGAATATATATGCACTTAACAGGCTTATTAAACACCTTTAACTGTTTCAAACAAACAACTGTAAATAACTGTTCTGTCTTGGGTTTTTTTATCCTCATATTTCCATCCAGAGGGCTAACATGCTGTTTAGTGTCTTCCATCTTTATGGGTTGGTTCTGCTGCCTGTCACTACTGGATTTACTGCCCATTTGCGCATTGCTAACTCCACTTGGATAAACTGCCCCAAATATGTTACCAGAGACATTCAGAGTCATTCTGTGCTGCAGATGGGTTTATAACATTACAATTTTTAATCAGATTATTCATGATGATGGATTAATCTGCGTTAATTTTTACAGCCCTACTAAATATAGATCCTTTTTAATGTTGATTAATAAGATTTTTCATTGTTTTGAGAAATCTGTTGCCTATAGTTGTTTTGCTTTGCATATTTTGTTGAGATACAAATATATATATATATACTGAATACTACCCCTGCAGTTTTTTTTCCCTGTTATATCTTCTGCAAATAGATAAACAATATCATATGTCTGATAAGGTGTCAGTAGTACGTAAAGAATAACATACATAAATAAAAATTATTATAATGTTAAACCAGTCAAATAGCACAAAACAAAGAATGTATGAAATCAATATGAAATAACCGCTTCTTACCTGTGCCCCTGGGACTGAAATACAGTCTCTGCTGTTGCTGTAAACCTCGATAGGTCATGGTTGCACAGATTTTAGAGCTGAAACAAAGGTTACTTCTCCAGCAGATTTTTTAGAAGTAATGCACACAGTACTGAACTGTCCTCTTATTATATTGACTCTTTTTTCACTTACACTTTCTCTTTCGTTGAATGTTTGTATACGAGTTCTGTTACATTCCCTTATGATTCTATTAAGGATTATTGTAACTGTAATGAAGACACTTCCTCTACAAATAATCTTTTACAGTAAACTAGACACTGGAGGGTACATTCTAAAAGATATTGTATCTCGTCAGAGAAGACAGTGACTCATCTGTTAAAAACACAGAAAGCAACACAGGGTGTATGCAGTGCTCCACTCGTCAACACCTGAAGATCCTCTTTAATGAGCATCAGTCACTCACCAATAGAGGGAAAGAGTTTGAAGGACTCTTACTCCAATATATTTTATTTGAAAACTAGAATTTGTTGGTTTAGTGCTCATCAGTGTTGAATTATGAAAAGTACAAAGAAAAAAAAGTGCAATGTATCCAGCCCAAAGTTAACTAACATAGAAGCTGAGAGTTTCTAATTTCAGCATTTCCAAAAAACAGTAAACTGCCATCATATAGCAGAAAATAGTAAAACATGCCTTAAAAAATCTAAAAGAGCCTATTTCAATTGTATATTACATCTTCTTATTCTTCTATCTAATCTTATTATTTTTACGCATGTACATTTATTTTTTAGGCCCTGAGATAATTTTTATGTTATTAGAATGAATCATCAGTACTGGATAAGCTTGTTTGTGTGGAAATTATGTTTTGTTTACACAGTTGGAGGTATCATGTATGGTACCTCCTATGGTTTGGTACCTAGGTCCATATTCTTGCTGGACCTTTTCTCATACTGACCTAAATATTTGTCTCTTCTAACTCCTTCTAACTAACTTTGGGCACAGCCTCTGTGCAGACAATGAGGTCTAGACATCAACAATATTATAAAAACACTTTTGGGATTCACTATATTACAGAATTTTCTCAACAAATAGTTCAGAAAATGAAGATAAAGTTATTCAAGGTTGTTTTAAAATTGTAAGCACTTGTTCACAAAGGACATTTCCATCAGGTCAGGCTGCAGTGGAAATAATTATATGATTTGTTCCATTTACATGGACTGAGCCCTGAATGTGTGCCAGACCAGGAAGGTGAATTTGGAAATAATTCATCACCATGGCTATTGTTATGATCATAACAACAAACATCATTCATTTCCCATCAGTTCTGCTAAAGGGGAAGTTCCAGTCTGTGAATGGTTTCACTTACTGTTTGCATGTGTGTCAAACAAGTGATGAAAGAGATGTACATTCCTTCACTCTTTACTGACATGTACAGATTCACACTGCAATTTCCATGTCTCATATATGAAAATGTTGTAGACATTTTTCTAACCTGATGACCTGAATAACCATTTCAAACACAGTTACTCGACTGAGTCTAATCCCAGTTATTCTATAATGAACAAATCTATCTAAAAATGTTAAAAGTGTGTGGCTAAATGCATTACCTTTCAATCAAATAAACACAAAAATAAATAAATTAATAAATAAATGTTTGGGTTTTTTTCATGAGCAAATCTACCACCAAGAGAATGTGACACAGAATCATTAAACTAAAATGTGTGATGTATGGCACTAAATTTGTAGGGTGTCTAACTGAAATAATAAAATAAATGTTGGGCCATAAAATACGTGATCTTGTAGCTAAATGAACCCAGGAGAAAAATCTCTTAAGTTAATTGGTAACTAACTATTATAAGCCCTGTCATCCAGAATTTAAAATATAATTGTGTATAATTATTCATTCTAACTTTTTCCATTCTGCTCATCATGATATAAATAGAAGTAATTAATTTGTCCACATGACTGAAACCTGAACATAGTTTGCCACATCTTCTGGATTTCAAAAAGCACATATTTAAGTTTTAACATCAACAGAGGAATCATTTTTCACCTTATGAGTAGACTTTTATACAGAGCCCCTACAGTACAAAGCCCCTAAACTCTCAAAAAGTGTTTTTTCTTTCTTTTTTTTTTTTTTATCTTGTGCGAACAAGTTATTTTGTTATGAGGACACAAGATTTTAAAAAATATATCATTTTGGGGGGATTTTAGGTATGGGGTGCCATTTGTAAAGTGACTCATGCTCAAAAATAATGGTAAAATTTTGTCACATTTAGCTTAAAACATCTAAAAAAAAAAAAAAAGTGGCGTGAATTTTTTCAGGTCACATTTTAGGACATTTAACAAAATACTTGTCACCTTCAGAAGAGATGCAATAGTTGAATGTAAATATTCACACATCACATGTAAATGTTAAATATAAATATAAAGATTAAATGTTAACAAATAGAAATCTAAATGTTAAATGTTAAACCTAAAAGTTAGATCTAAATGTTAAATATTAAATCTAAATGTTAAACTTAAATGTTAAATCTAAACGTCAAATGTTAAACCTAAATATTAAATCTAAATGTTAAATCTATATGTTAAATGATCAGTCTTAATGTTAAACCTAAATGTTAAACATTGATTCTAAATGTTAAAACTAAATGTATAGAACTAACAATGATAAATGACCAGGTATCAGTTTTTATTATCATTCTATACATCCTCCACTATGTGATGCTAACACTCGCGAGCTAACGTTAGTTTGGCTAGCGTTAGCTCCATGCACCTGCTGCTCGCGTTAACTACTTAAGTAATAGGGTTGTTAACAAGTTAAGTAATAAGGCTGTCAGCTAATTAAGTAATGAGGATGTCAACTAGTTATGAGTAGCGACAAAAGGCATTTAAGCGAAGTGAAGTCCATTTACCAATACTGACGACTTGCCTCCTCGGTGGCGACGCACAGAAGTGAACTGTGGTCAGTTCAGTGGGCGTGGCTTTACCAGACACTTGGCACACTTTTAACATTTAGATTTAACATTTAACATTTAGATATATCATTTAAGATTTAGATTTAACATTTAATCTTTATATATTTAACATTTGCATGTGATATTCAACATTTTACATTTAACTATTTGACATATTTTTAAGATGGCATATTTTGTTAAATGTCCTAAAGGTGAGCTGAAAAAAATTCACGCCACTTTTTTTTTTTTTTTTTTTTTTTACATGTTTGGAGCTAAATGTGACAAAATGTTGCTGTTATTTTTATTTATTTATTTTTATTTTACTTTTTTTTTTAAGCATGAGTCACTTCACAAACGGCTCCGTACTTTCACCACCCTTTTTAGGCTAGACCATAAAAAGACAACATCAAAGTTTCCATTGCTGTTACGTGTCCCAGTGTTTTACACGAGAGGGCGACATTACTTTGTAAACCACCTTTGGGCGCAAGGAAGAAGGGTTTTACTTCCGTGTCAATTTTATTAACGACTGTGACTCCCCGGTGCTAAATTAAACCACTTGGAGTAAAGTTAGCAGACAGCTGCCACCCTACAGTTAGTCCAAATGGATTACACTGCAGCTCAAAGTGGGTTCAGACAGCGTAAGTTACGTACGTGATTTAATCGATCAAATCGGTTTTCACTCTTATTTGCAGCCTTTGCTCATCTTTTGCTTGCTGGTTTTCTGGACTAACGTAAACGCAACTGCAAGTGATGTTAGCCTTTTAGCTATGTTTGATTAAATAACTTCTCACTGGTATCTAACACTATAAATACAAAGTAACAATCGCCAACATTTAAGTTATACGTGGAATTTTTAAAGTATTTTGGAATTTAAAGTAGTTTAATCGTCGCTCCCTTTTGAGTATGTTATAGATTAAATCCCAGCTACTTTGTCATTTGGCTAAGCTAATTAGCCGAGTAGCGTAAACGTTGACTGTTATCGGCTACCGGCTTGAGATGATCTTTTATTAATGTCACTTCTCCTTTTTGTAAGGTTTGTGTGTAGATCAATGACTGCTCAGGCGGTTTAAGCGGATATGTGGTATTTTCGGCTGCGTGTTTGTGCTTCATGTTGTACGTCTATTAATCTTTACAAAAGGTCTGTGTTGTTGTGGACTGAAGATTATCAGTTTACATTAAATGTAAGGGTCAAGATGTGGAAATCCAGGCCTCAGCCCTACTTAAGCGTTGTTGTAATGACGTTTTCATTCATGTTTCCACACATTTCATCGAGTCAGCACTTTTTATCGCTCTCTTATGATACGTGATCGCCCTTCCCTCGGGAAATGTTGTGAAAAGACCACTTTAATCTGCACGGAGAATTTGTGACGACATCCAACATTTACATAAGTCATCGACTAAATGCGTTACGTCACACAATAACTGTCATTAACAGTAAACTACAAAAAAATCAAAGGAAAGAAGTGTCTGCTTCATTTTCATCACTGCAGGCTATTCTATATGCCTGGGTTTGACAGAATGAGTTTCTGTTTCTGCTGATTTTCTGTTTTTTGTGTAATTGCTGCTTTGCTTTATTAATTGCTCCAAACTAATGCACCCACAAATTAAAAGATGATTTCCACACTACAGATCTAACCTTTTTTTTTTTTTTTTTTTAGCATCTTATACTGTTGTAAACCTTTCTCCTTCTTACACTAATGTCCTCCAGAACCCAACATTCGTGCAAGAAACAGCACCATGGATTCATCAGACACCAGTCAGCTTTTTGAAGACACCAGTGGGCCTGGGTCACAGCCAGGTTACAGGTGGGAGGATTGATAACATGTTGACTCACACTGTGTACACGTCAAGAGCTATTGATAATAAAAGAGAGTGTTGGCCCATTGCAAAATATGTTTATTATTGATTGAGTATTGATATATCCATGAGGTCACTGTCTTTCAGATGAACAGTGGTGAATTGTTGTCTCGTGTTGGCAGGAACCAACAGTCTGGACCTCAGGAAGGGTTTCCAGGTCACTCCCTGTTGTCAGACCCCATGTCTAACCTGGCCATGGCTTATGGCAGCTCGTTGGCATCACAGGGAAGGGAAATGGTGGATAAGAATGTAAGTTTTCATTTCTGCTGACCTGCATCTTAAACCCTTTTTCACTGCTAGATTAAAATGATACAAAATGGCTGTAAAGGGCAGATAATGTGGGAAAGGCCAGTTTAAATAACTGGATTCTGTGCTTGTTTCAGATTGACAGGTTTATCCCCATCTCTAAGCTGAAATACTACTTTGCTGTGGACACAGTATATGTAGGAAAGAAGCTGGGTCTCCTCATTTTCCCTTATATGCATGAGGTAGGTTTTTTTTTTTATTTACATATGTCAGGTTTCAGCTTCAGTTTATGCATTAAGCTTTTCTCAGCAGACATATTAGGTACTCCACTTCTTGGTCCATAAATGTACAAGTTCTATAAATATAATTAATTTATAGTTCACTCAAATCTGAAGACGTTAAAAGTTTTCTGTTATACTCACAGGCTACATGCCACTTCTGTAAAAATGATTCGGAAGTCTCTTGTATTACCCCCTTTGTTAGTGAAGGGTGATAAGCCATGAGTTGTTTGTTTAATGTTTCAGTTTTATTGTCTGTAATGAAATTCAATAAGCAGGAGAGCCAACATATCATCATAAGCAGAGCCGTCATTCGTGCTGCTGTATAATTATATGCTGATGTCTGTTGCAGAACTGGGAGGTGAGTTACCAGCAGGACACTCCTGTTGCTCCACGCTTTGACGTGAATGCTCCTGATCTGTACATTCCTGCCATGGGATTCATCACATACATACTGGTGGCTGGACTGGCCCTTGGCACACAGAACAGGTCCACTTATGTCCACTTTTGTCCTTTGTTTACAATGCTTCTGATGTGACCTTTCAAGATTATTGTTACTATTCAAATTTAGATAGACTGCATCATTTTCTCGCTTTGCAGATTTTCCCCAGAGCTGCTGGGAGTCCAGGCCAGCTCAGCGTTTGTGTGGCTGATCATGGAGGTGCTGGCTGTGCTTTTGTCTCTGTACTTGGTGACTGTAAACACTGACCTCACTACCATAGACCTGTTGGCTTTCTCTGGATACAAATATGTTGGGTGTGTAGCTTTTCATTTTCAATATCATGTCACCTTTTAAGTCTTCTGCAATAACATCTTTAAGGTTAAAAGTTATTGGTGACCTTTCTGACTTTTACCTTCTTGTAGGTTTACATTCTTTTACATGCAAATGTTTTTACGTTATACTGTGCTTTCTGTGAATTTCTAGGATGATTGTTGGTGTAGTAGCCGGTCTGCTGTTTGGGAGGCCAGCGTATTATCTGTCTTTACTGTGGTGTTGTGTTGCTATATTTGTCTTTATGGTGAGTAGTAGCATCTTGAACAGTATTCTTTAAAAGTGTATTCAGTTGTATCCTTTTGTCTGCTGACACTTTTCAGCCATACTCTTGGTGAAGTCAAATTTAAAAAAAAAAAAAAACAAAAAAAAAACTGATTCATAACCTGGTGATGATGGCGAGTAAGATCAGGCGTACCCCTGCTCCACTCATGCAGCAAGACTTGTTTACAAGCCACCATCAGGCAGGCAAACAGTATTCTTTCAGACTCATCACATGCCCCATTACCAGAGTATGTTCTGTTGACTTCTGGCAGAAGGTACAGAGACTTGCTGTGCAGCCGCAACCATTTTAAACATTCTTTTCTCCCTCTCTCAATCAAGCTTATTAATGAGCAGTTAGGTGTGGCTATCGAAAGGAGGTAGCCAATGTTGGGTATAAAGGGATGTATGTGTCTATTTTAGGTTGTTTTGTTTTTTTTTTTCCTTTATTTTAACATATCCATTATTTGTCATGTTTTTAGTACCATGGGTTTTGTTTTATCTGTTGCAGTGCTGCTCGGTTTTGCCTGTATCTGTCATATTTCTCCCACGGGAGATGATAAAGTGAGCTTTGTACCTTGCAGATAGTATACAATAAGGAGAAAGTCCACACACGCATCATAGATGGATAGATAGGAATAGGGCCTCTGCTTTTCAGTCTTTTAATAATACTGTACGTTTCTGTTTTCAGATTCGAACTCTTCGTCTGAAGCTTCTATCTGAGGCAGCGGCAGAGGGGCGGCTGGTGAGAGGAACCAGAAACCAGCTGAGGATGTACCTCACCATGTCTATAGCAGCAGCGCAACCCATCTTCATGTACTGGCTCACCTACCATCTCATCAAATAAAACCTGGAAGGAACACACTTGTGCAAAAAGTACGAAAGATGAACTGCGGTCCAAATGCCATCTCATCCCCTCCAACACACATGCACATCTAATGAACTGGACTCAGACGAAACACACAAAAACCCACATTAGTCTGGGTGACAGCCCTCCACTCCCAGACACGACAACAAGCTGCACATTCACTCACACAGTCATTCAAGACTCCTACCATCTGTACATGGAGCCAAACAGCACATGCTACAAGGCAATTAGACGAGATGTGAGGCATTGTGTCATTTCTCTCCCAGCACCGCCCCATGTCATTAGTATTGCCTTTTTTTTTTTAATGTATTGTCTTTGAAAATTTGTAGCAAGAGCAAATGGCTTTATGTTTTTTCTATACTGTGTAATGATTTGTTGAATATGTTTTTTAGGAATATTTAATTATGTATGTTTGTCTATGACAAAAGTATTTTTGCAGATGTTGCTCGGGGTCCGATATCTCAAAAGTAATTTTTCTGAGCCAACTGATGAAAAGCACACTAACCTCACACAAACCGTCCACTAAATGTAAAGGCAAGAAAACTGTTCTCATATCAGTGGATGTCGACATGGGGTTAAATCACCAGAGTGTAAGTGTGGATGTTGTAGTACCACCGCTACGTTATGTCCGTATGTGCTTTTGTTTTATGTTTGAGCTTTGCTACCAGAACGTGTAAAGCCACAATGAAATGTCCACTAAACTTTGATATCCTTTTAAGACAAAAAAAAATTAAATTATTGACGCTTTTCATATTGAAAGTTAGATGGAATAAAGAAAGGGAAGAGATGAGCTGATCTGTTCTGTGAAAACTGTTGTCTCCTTGAGATACTTGAAAAACTTAAATGTGTGAAGTGCTTGTCAATCATCTGTTACAATGAAACATGCAGTTTTAATTTCTAATGTAGCCAATGTTAATATTGTCATAACAGTGTATGGTTTACTGCCACTTGAGTTAATTCAGGAAACTATGTCGTCAAACTTCAGGATATTTGCATTTTTATTATTTTTTGTTTTTCAAATGAAACATAAGTACGCAAAAAGCTTTTACCTGAGGTGCCATCTAAGACTTTTTCCAAATGTTTTGCAAAGTGCTTCATAAACACAGTTAGTATGTAAAGCTGCAGCATCTCCTTAAGACTCGGTAATTCTATTCAGCAGGTAATTTAAATACATTGTCATTTACTCATCCTGCTTATTAAAGTTGGTGAACAGCATGCAACTGTTCAAGA
Source organism: Ostorhinchus rueppellii (assembly GCA_030068375.1). NCBI lineage: Eukaryota > Metazoa > Chordata > Actinopteri > Kurtiformes > Apogonidae > Ostorhinchus > Ostorhinchus rueppellii. Next base: position 20,852,773 of record JAQQZY010000006.1, on the reverse strand, counting down.
CACTGAAGTGGTGACTGTTTTGTGAAATAAAGGATCTGATGGAGCCATATTTCATGTGCATTTGTCCAGTATTTTAATTTAATTTTCCAGCAGTGCGTGCACTGACTTGGATAAACTAGACTGGATCAGCGGAGAAACTTGGACTCTGTAAACTGAATTGGAACTGTCTTTGATCTTCCTACAGCACAAAAGTATGAGGCTACTTTGAAGACCCAGTGCTGCATTTGTGGCATTTTCAAAATAGTTTTTTCCTCTTTATTTAGCTTTTCTTATGTAACTTAAAACTATTCATAATATTATCCTCTGGGGTTTTTTTTCAGTGTAAATCATGTATTTTTCTATCTTCAATTTAATGATAATGTATATGTCCATAAAAGCTCAGAGTGAAGTTTAGAGTTATATCAAAACCAGAGAATACTGAAGAAAAAGTGACTTTTTCAGCAAATATATCAGTGACTGAATGCAAAGGTGAACATCTCCATCCACTGTCATTGATCCGACTCTATGGGTTGTACTGGTGAATCAATGTTGTAGAAGATAACCATGTTTCCACGGTAACTCCAGAGCCTCTGAAGATCCAAATGGGTCATACCTGTATCTGATGACCACAAAAACATGACAAACTGTATTTTACACCAGTTTTTGACATGTATTGACAGGATTAGTGGATGAACAGATATTAACCAGTTTAGATCAGTGGGTGGTTCTGGTCACTGATGGATGTTTGGGTCTTTATGGGTTAAGGATTCTTTTTTTAACATGTCTTGTCCAGCATCCTGACAGCAGCTAAACAAATTTGCTTTGCCAAAGGAAGCTTCATAAAGTATATGAGGCTTCCCTTGATATTCTACTGTCTTTATTCTGAGTTTTGTTGAATCCCATTTCGATGCTGGACCTGACACGAGGAGACAGGGGGGAGAAGAGAGAAGGAAGGAGTGAAGGGGAACAGAGGAAGGAGGTGGTGGAGACCCTCACAAGACAATATGAGTAATACTAACAATAAAAACCATGGAGAGAATTATAATGGGAACAATAACTACAACCAGAACTGAGTAAAACTGGACAAAGAAAGAAATTACAATGAAACCAAATAAATAGGACCTGTTAAATGAGAGATATAAGAGCAGAAAACATGAACAAAACATCATACAGTAAATAACAACAGCACAAATAACGCAAGGGTTAAGGATTCTAATGAACACTCAGCCTCTTTAAGATAAGAAAAGGAAATACAGTAAATGTGTGCAGACTAATGATAATAAATCATCAGAACAAAATGTCTTCTCCAAGCAAAAGTCATTCCAGTAACAAAAAGAATTCCAGTTAAAGGTCAAATGCTGTGAATGCATCAAATTACTGCAGTGCATTTTATATTGGTTACACAAAAGAGTTCAGAGAAAAGTTACAATAATCCTTTCAGCCAGGGGAACGTTTTGTGTGTGTGTGTGTGTGTGTTTTTCTTCATCTTAATGTAGGTTGTATATCTCCTCTATATTCTAGTTATATCTTGACACAGGCACTGAGAAATGTGCAGTCAGAACCTCACTCATACAACAAACCTAATGATGCTTTAAGGGTTTTGAACAATACACTTTCTGCAGTTGAGACGCTCTCTGTAACAAATGTTACAAATGGACAGCTGTGGCCTAGTGGTTAGAGCGTTGGACTTAAGATCGGAGAGTTGCAGGTTCAAATCCCGCCCTAACCAGTAGGCAATGGCTGAAGTGCCCTTGAGCAAGGCACCTAACCCTACACTGCTCCAGGTTGTAACCAATACCCTGTAATAACTGTAAGTCGCTTTGGATAAAAACGTCTGCCAAATGCATAAATGTAAATGTTACCACTTGATTTGGATATTAGTCTGATTAATAAAATAGTTCATAATAAAAGAAAATTTGATCATATTTTAGTACCAGGTTTTAACAGCCTGGCAAAAAAGTCCTTTAGCCCAGCTTCAGCTTTAATTACTCACTGTGACATTGTTTCAAGGATCTCATACAATATCAAAAACATTTATTCCCATCATTTTTGGACAATATTGCTGATCCTTGACCTGACCAACTGAATCAACCCTAGATCATAACACTGCCCCCATAGGCTTGTACTATACTGTAGGCACAAGGCATGATGGGTAATTACTTAATCCATCTCTCCTCTCACCCTGACGCACCCATCACTCTGGACTCATCAGACCACATGACCTTTATCCATTGAAACACAGACTAAACTTTAAGAATAGAATAGAACTTTATTGTCATTGCACATATTTCAGAGACCAGCCAAGATTACATTAAACAAGACATACATGGGAATACAGATCCAGTTGTACTGATGAATTGCAGTGACCCACGCTCCATTTTTATCAGAATGAAAAAATAAAAAATGAAAACACCTGGGGGAGAAGAGAAGGAAGGAGTGAAGAGGAAATGAGGAAGCGGGGAAGACCCTCATAAGTGAATATCAGCAATAACAACCATGGTGATAATTATAATGCTAAGAATAACTAGAACCAGAACTGGGTAAACTGTTCAAAGACAGAAATTATAATGAAACAAAATAAATAAGACCTGTTAAACTCTAGTTTCAACAAAAACAATGAAAATCAAACATAAAACTCTAACAATGTCAATAAGTGCCCAAAGAAAATGTTATTACTTGGTTCTAAATACACACGACTACAGCAGCAGTGCTTTAAATGTGTGTGTAGGATTTGTTTGCGTGTTCTTTTATTGGAAGCTACAAAAATAAGTCCAGATTTCGATCTCATTTTTATACATTTAATTTCACTTGATGTGATCACAAACAAAATATAACATCACTCAGTGCTGAGGACCCAGATCATGGAGGAAATGGATCCAGATATTCCATTGTAAGCTGATCCCCCAACAATAGGCTGACCCTGTGGGCTTGGTGGGTGGGGTCACTGAAAAGACGGGCTGATGTTTTCTGAATAAGTCAAGCAGATGTGATCCTCAGCTCTATGTAAAACCCTAAACTGAGTGTGTTTACATCTTATCTCCTGTGACTGACAATCCTAAGTGAGAATGTATATTTAAAAGTGTGTCTAAAGGAAAACCATAAGTCCTGTGTTCCCAAATCTATCAGCTGTCATATGCTAAAAACTTATAAATAAAGTGAAACAAAGAATCCTATCTTAAAACATTAACTACTGATTAATACTGAGATTAAACTTAAGTCTTTAACTGTCTAAATTCAATATTTCAGATTTAATGCTGACTTTACCACACAGTCTTTACTTATAGCAGCTGAACAAACAAGTTGACATAGTAGTTTTAGATGAATAAATGTAGTCCTCCATCTGCAGAAGTTCTAACAGAGCAATGTGGGAAAAAAAAACAAAAAACAAACATGAAGCAGCTGTTGTCGAGTTTTATTCCTTCCAGAAGCCTCTGTTGTGATTAATAGCGTGTATGAGTTTGTCCCGCATCGTCCGGTCAACTGGGTACCTCTGGTAGAGGGGCAGATACAACATCAGGTGGCAGGTGAGGGATTCTGGGAAATGGAGTTCAGTGCCATTGAGCAAAACAGCAATGGTCATCTTGATACTCTCCATACCCAGGAAGGGGACACGGTCACAGCCTGTGAGAAACACTGGAAAAGCAAATGACACGTTACAGCACAAATACATGCCACCACTACGCTGTAAACCCACATGTTTGATACTTACACAGGAATCCTTTCTTTTGCTCAGGTGTCAGTGTCTCAAAAACCTCCCAGAAGGTAATAATGTTTGGGTGTTCAGCGTGGTACTCCCCATGATAAACTGTGTTCTGTATCAAAATATATAAAGACAGAATGAAGGTGGAAGGTACTTGAAGGTTCCTGTGTATGAGTTTGATACAATATACTACAAATTGAATGATTTCCATAAAGCTTCCACCTCATTTCTATGTGTGATTCATATTTTAGATCAATGATGAGCTGAAGTTGGATGTTTCTAGAATTTAACTCCTCCTTACAAGCACACATGACTTTTTTTTTTTTTAGCAGCTAAATGCTTTTCTCTGCTCTTATCTGTTTCCTTTTAAGATAAGATATATTGACTCCCAAAGGAGGAATTCAATTGGATTTGGATTTTTTTTTTAAAGTTGCTACACATAACTTTATCTAAAATTTCAGTATTTCTCTGTAAACTGAAATACTGGCTTTATTTAAACAATAAATACTTGTAATAAAACATAATATTAAAGGGATACTTAATGTAAAACTGCTGATATAGAAGTATTTACAGTGAATTATTGTTTTCACTGATAACCTTTTCTGCTGTGCTATGAATATTTATTTCAAACAAGTGTCCGATAATCTAAATCATCTGGATATAGATCTGTTTGGTCACACAGGAGACTCTCATCTCGACAGACCTGCTTGAACACCTCCCAGTCGTAGGCTTCTTGGCCGACCATCACTTCTTGTAGCTCCTCCGGCTGGAAGAAGTCAACTACATCCACGTTACAGACTTTAAAGAAACCTCTCTTGAAGGCCTCAAACGCTCCCCCCACTGATGTGTTAAAGGCGTAGTCGATAAAGGCAGCGACAAACTCTTTCCTGTTAGGACATTAAAAACAATACCAGCAACTACACCCAAGTGCTAAATATATCCAATGATGCGTTACAACATTTAAAAAAACATATCCTCAGTTCCCAACTGTGCCAGCATGAGATGTACCAACATGTTTTTAATATAGTGTCATATTTATTCACTGGTAAGTATTTTTAATGTATGTTTAATGGTTGATGAATTAGAACAGATGGACTTTTTATGAATGATTATAAAACCTGTGTTTAAGGAATAAAATATGATGAAATTGCATTTTTAGGAAACATTATGAAATTGAAGTAAATGCACATTTTTTAAATATTGTAATTATGAGCTAAGGTTAGTTTTAGTTTTGTATTGCCTCCAAGGTACATGCTCTATATTGTCTGTGCACCTGCCTAGGGACAGCAGATGAAAGTACGCTGGTGTAAAGCATCTCTTCTCTTTGAGATTAATGTATTTGTACATTGTCCCTGACAAATAAACTTAAAAAAAAAAAACAAAAAACAAAACTTAAAAATGTTGATCTTACTAGTGTGATACTGGGTTACAGGGATATTCAGCTGTAAATACACTGGTGCTGAACAGTTTTGTTTTCAGACACATTCTACATTCATAGCTTTTCCATTGGCCCTCAAATATTGCAAATATAACATGCACATAAAAATGTACCTGATGGAAAAACGACAATTTCGCCCAAACTCTTGTTTTTGGATTAACAGTTTTTGCGCTGGCAAGAGGTGGTTTTTCGGGCATTGTGAAATTGGTATAATATGCAAAACTGCAACAGAAAGACCTTTTTTTGCAATTAAGAGTCATGTGAATAAGAAAACCAAGATGTGGACGGACGTTACAACCAGTGAAGAAGAAGAGTTTTTAAAAGAAACATGCGGTATGTGTGGACACACCAGGAAACCAAATAATTTTTAAATTTAGTACGGAATAGAGGTGTAATATATAATAATAAATGTATCTGTAAAACAACATGATATTTATGTTCGTCGCCATGTTTATGGAATGACTTCTTGTGTCATTTCAGAATAATAAATAAGTCATCGCATTTATGATTTAATGGAAAAACTGAAATTACACACTTCTGTTTTTTCGACATTCAGTAAATATTGGTAAAGTTTTGCGCATAATCCTAATGTCAACAAATGTCACAATCATTTTATGAGAAGAGTTAAAAATATTTTCTTCCAACCTCATGAGCAACTGGTATGCATTCCCCTCAGTCGTGCATTTATATGATTAATCTAATAATCAGCTTTACTAATCCATGTCAGGTCCCATGTGAGTGAAGATCGACTGATGTGTTATGTGTTTGTGAAAGAAGAGAGGAAAATAACCACAACTGAGACACATTCATCTGTATCTCTTCTTGTATTTCAGCTGTTCTTTATGATCTTACTTGTTTGCATTTGTGACAGGTTTTTCACTCTCTTTAGGATCAAGTTCAGCTGATTCTCCTCCCCAGGATACCTGCAAATAATCAAAAATAACAATGATTCAGGTTGGTATAATTCAGTGAAAGACAAAGCAGAACAGTGGTGTGATGGTGGCAGTGTGATGTGAAGACTGTGAGCTCAACGTACAGTGAAAGTCATTTGCAGACTTTCAGTCACCTCAGGAGTGTACTCCTCTAAAATGCACTGCAAGGATCTGAAAACACAGGAAAAAAAGGATCTTATCAGACTCTTCACACAAGGGACAGACTGACTGATCTGTGCTGCTTCAGGACAAATGGGTGCTGATATCTACACTGGAAATACTGACTTCAAGGGAAATGTCAATCAATGTCAAGGAAGAAGAAAGTCACTGACAGCTCGATTATTTCAGAGGGCTGTATGTCCCCCCCAACATCAGCAACATGTGTTGAACTAAACATGTCTTGAATGGAGTAAAACTGTATTAATATAAATAATTAACTCATAAATCCCTAATTTGTTAGGATTTCATTTAATGTAAACAGC
>JAQQZY010000006.1:20823267-20836950 GCA_030068375.1 Ostorhinchus rueppellii | reverse complement strand
TGAAAAATAAGTGTAACTTTAACTATATTCTGCTTCAGTTTATCATTTCCACATGTTCATTATAACTTACAGACACAGTGGATCTCCGAATACACAAAACATTTAGTAACAGGAAGAATATTGTTAAAATTGCACTTCTCTTAAGACATTTCAGGTTATTTATAGTTGTTCAGATTCTTTAATTTTTAAAAAAAAAATTATACTCTGTTTTAGTGTAAATATGTGAAAATATTTACATTTACATAAAGAATTTTACTAGAATATTTTACTTTTCTGATCCGCTTGAGATTGAATTGGTCTGAATGTGGAACCTGAACTGAAATGATAATATGTTAATATATTATCCGGGGGCCGGATTTGGCCCCCGGGCCGCATGTTTGCCACCTGTGCCATAAAACAACAACATATAGAGAGTTTACAACAATAATTCCACTTCTATATTATACACCATCATTAATTTGTTACATTAGCAAACATTAGCAAACTTTTTTCACTACATTCTCTGAATACATATGGCAGTTAACTTGAAACTTTAACTAATGTGGTGTAAGTTGTGACACTTTTTAACACTGAATTTCTAACACAAGTAAAACTAAAAATTTCACTGTTAATAAGATTATATTTAAGAATCCTACCTTTAGTTAATGCCAAGGAATGGGAATTTCCACAAGCCACTTGAATCACTGGTATTGGCAGTGGTATAGGCACCAAACTGCATGTTAATGAGACACAGATGTACAATACCTTCAAGTGATCTGTATGCAATTTTTTGGAGTAATGCATACAATCTGAGCCTACCTTGGTCTGTATTTGTCACGCACTGTATCAGGTAACAACCCAAGCTGCCCATCTTCTCCAGCCCCCCAAGAGAAGACATCTCCAGTTGCGCTTACAACCAGACAATGATCCCGACCACAAGCCATGGCCACCACTTTACTCAGTCCATTTACACGGCCTTAAACAGATGAGAACAGAAAATAGTCAAGAGGAATCCTTGGTGATACATGAAGAATTTACAATTTTCACACCCCCACACACAAATCTTAAATATTTATATCTGGGAATTTGGCAAAAAAAAAAAAAAAAAAAGTTTCTTTTCACCTATATGTGTCAGAAATCAAACTGACTTTTATAAGCCATACATGAAACATTGTTAACTTATTATCATTAAGACTATTACGACTACTACTACTACTACTACTACAATAATAAGTAGTCGTATTTTTTATTTCTATTCTTGTTATTGTTTTAATTATTGTTATTATTATTCCATTTATTTATTATTATGTATTAATTTACTGAAATAGCATTGGCTATATTGCAATGCTAGACCAGTGTAATATTTACTACTTTTTAAAATCCCCCTGCTGTTGTCAAGAATTGCTTTTGGAGTTGTGTTAAGCCCGTTGTGTCCTTAAAAAAAAAGTCAGAATGTCCAACTTTCCCATCTGTACGTGAACTCCACATAAAACAAAGTGTGGCTCCAACTTTCATTAGAGAGGCTGAAGTTGGTATCCGATTCACAGCTCCAATTAGAATTTTCCGGTCCACCTTAAAAGTTGCATAACGCCTGTAGATGGCGTTTACGCAGTCATTTTCAAGCTAATTCATCAACTGAGAAATGTAACAAATTAGGTAAAAAGGTATCATAATCTTGGGTTTTATTCATTCGTTTTCTGAACCCACTTTATCCTCACTTGGGTGAATGGAGCCTACCCCAGCTACTTACTAACATGGACTTAGACTATGACGAGGAAAATGGATGTGGGGGGGAAAAAAGCAGTGAAATCATCACTTTTTGCCGTTTCACAAATCAGAAACTGTGCTTGAAAGAGTCTCAGGAGTCCCCATGACAATCCAGTCCAGATTTGACAGGTCTAAGTATACTGGTTTGTGATCTGGACCTGGTCTAATATGATGTGGATGTTAAAAAAGGAGTGCAATCGTTTTTATGTTTTGTTTCGTTTTTTAGTTTCATAAACATAATGAAGGGAATGACATCAGTAAGAAAAACAGTTAAAAAAAAATAAAAATGAATAAAATTTACGATTATGTTACGTTTAAACATAATTTGTTAGTATTTTCATTTCATGAATTAGCTTGATAACGACTGAACAACGTCATCTACAGTCGTTATGCCAGTTTTAAGGTGGACCGGAAAATTACAATTGGAAGCTGTGAATCAGTCCCGTCTTTCGTTTCTGGGACTGACAAGAAAGAAACGAAACTGAAACCTAAATTTGTTTGCTGCGTAATGTTGAAGACTCAATGAGATATTTAAAGAAAGTAAGAAACACAACAACATCAATAAAAATAATAATAAATAGGACATAAAAAAAAAAAACATAAGTAGCCTACAGTGTGCAGTGAAGGGCTCGTGCACAATATTGTTCTGAAAAACGGAAACTAGAAGGAAACTAACTCAAGAATCAAGAGGCAGGTCAAGTCATGGTGACAAGTATGCCGTGTGTGTTCGTGAAGGTCGGCTGCTGTGGTGGGTCACAGGTGTGGGATGATTCAGCTGTGGGGAGCGCGAGACAGCGGCAAACCTGGACCAAGACACTTTTCTAACTTTTGATTTTTTATTTTTTTTTTTTAATACTGATTTAATTAAAATAAATACAAATAAAATAATTAAGCAAAAACAACTGTCCGTTTAAAGTTGAATACTACCTTTGTAGTTTGTTTCAACTTTTCCAACCCTACCTGTTGTTTTTCCATTTTTACTCTTTCGTCCAAGTTGTCCCTGTCCGTTGTGTCCACACGACAACACGTCTCCATCCTCTGTGAGAAACAAAGTGTGCTCCTCTCCACAGCAGATGTCGGTGATAACTTCGGAGACAGTCCAGGACTCCGGACTAAACACAGATGTGTTTTGGCCAAACTGTCCTTTGAAGCCATCACCCCAACACAGCAGCTCCATCTCGCTTGTACCTGAACAGAACTGATGAGAAGTCCACTTCATGGCCTGAGGAAGACCGCTTTATCTGAGCTGATGGTGCGTTCAAAAGCCATCGAGCGTATTTTTACCACACTCGGAATTTTGCATTTTAATCACATATTATGTGCACATGTAGGTTATTTAGATTTTTATCAAATATATAGATATTTTTGTTCGAGCTGTTATTTTATGAAACTTAATTCCGACCAAAATGATATATAATTGTCTTGCTGTATTATTTCATTTTCAAAATTACGCACTTACTCTGAAGGCATCATGATCAGGTGGTGGACTTTAAAAAAAAAAATTCAGGCAATAAAAAAGATCCTATGCGTTGCTTCAAACCACTAATGTACAGTGAGTAGGACAACGTCAGCTTTTGGTAATTTTGGCCACTATTTGTAAACATTTTAGTGTTTTTTTGACATTATTATGACTAAATACATGAATTTCATTATCATTACATGCATGTGAGTGAGTGATTGAGCATCAACGTGAAATTGCTTTAATAAAAAGATGTTAAATGAAAAAAACTAATAAAGAAGGCTTTTAGTAATAGTTCTTTTAATTTAAAAACATGACAGGTTTCATCAGTTAGAAATATGATGTGTCAACAAAACATTAAACAGATATATGTGGAAAAATACAACAGAGGTTTCATTTTCTCAGAAATGAAATTTACAAGAGTGTCCTGAAGTGCCAAGAGAGTATCATCATTACACAGCAAATGACAGTGCAAAGAAAGTAATGCTCCTGCAGGTTTCATAAATCTGTCTGCCTACAATTATATCATGTGTCATCTAGTAGAGTGCAATATTTCTACAGCATATAAACATCTACAGCTCTTACAGAAACAAGAGTACCATTAATAATTTCTAACAGCTTCATTCATTTGTATCATTTCTCGCATCTTGGAGCACAAATTTCACAATAATAAGTATATTCTATTCCATATCTAAAAATTTTATTGCAAATAAAGTGAGAGTAAAATGACTTCTGTGCCTCCTCTTGCTTCTGTTTTTGGGCATTGGCTTATGACAGGAGTTTTTGTCCAAACTGGTGAGAAGTGGTTGACCAGCAGTTCAGATGTGTCTCCATTGCACAGACTCTGTGGTTTATCATAAATAGCATAGCAGTTCATTAAGGCCATGTAATATTTGGTGCTTTTAGAGGTAACCATGTACTTGATGTTCTGTCAAAGGGACACTGTCTCGGATATCGTGGTAAATGTTCCTTATACTTCACTGACTCCCTTCCACTGACTTTGACATCTAAAAGAGAGTACACACCTACAGACCCATCCTCAAAACCCACAACCACACACTGCTGCTCACACACAGCCAACGTCAAGGGATTCTTAGGCAGACACACACTTCCTATCCGGGTCCCATCTGCCAGACGTATCACTGTGAGCACAGGCCTCACATGGAGGTGACATGCACAGCTACTGTCCAGGTCGGTGGGACACGATACATAGATCACATAGAGTCCAGATCTGTCCAGACAGGCTTTAATGACAGAGCCTTTGGCTTTGAACGAGCACAGTCTGATCTGAGTCAGGTCCAAGATGGTTACAGCTTCATTATCAGTGGACAGCAGTGCATAACTACCATCATATGACATGTGAAAGTCTTGTGGCTGACAGTGGAGGGCATACGGCAGCTGAAAGTGTCTGCAAACTGTCTCCTCTGCTACTTTCCAGGTGTACACTGATCCTGAAGCAGCTATCACTACCACAAAGTCTGGATGCTCTGAAAGGCTGTGGAAAGCAACAACATGCTCCGAGTTTTCCACACAAGAGAAACGCTTACTGATTGAGCCAGACCAAAGACTGGCAGCCAGTAGATCACCACGGCGACGCCCGATTAAGAAAGTACTCTCAGATGTTATCTGAGCATCAGATAAGTACAGGTGTATGCTGCAAACAGCACCACCATTAGCCAGTTTCCAAACCCGAGACAGGCCTCGCTCAGAAATACTCACCCCAAAGTTACAATTAGGAGTGAGCAGGATATCTGAAGCTCTGCTGCCGCTGATCCGCACAATGTTCAACCCACTCTTGGTCTGCCAAATGTAAATTTCACCTGCTGAAAGTGTGACAAGATGAACGCTATCCAGAGAAAGCCTGAGCTTTTCTACTGGTCCATTATGCAAGAAAAACATATATGGAAGTCCAGTCTCTAAGCTCCATTTCCACACCATCTCAGACCCATCAGTAGTGTAGAAACCTTCTCCCTCTTGCTCAACTGCCACTTCCTTCACTCCACAGCCCATTTTCAGAACTGTAGCTGCTGCACATATCATATCAGAGTCCCACAATGTGAGGCAGCCATCATGACCAACACAAATAACATCTGAGGCCGTTTTGATGAGAGTAAAAGGCAAAGCGGATGTACTCATTTCCAAAGAGAGCAGACACTCTCCAGTGCTGACACTCCACACCAACACAAGGCAACACTTGTCTAACAAAGCCAGGAAAAAATGTCCATCGTGGGAGAAAACAGCTTTGGTGAAGGTTTTTCCTTTTGGAGCCAAGAACTGGTCCAGTTCCTCTAATTCCAAAGTGTCCCACAGTGTGACCTGTTGAGACTGACACACCAGCAAAGTGTGAAATTCATTGAAATAGTCTGTACGGAGAACATCATTTGATTTAGCTCCAGGAAAACCTTCCTTAAGAAGAATGGGTAGGTGTGCTTCGGCTGCCACATCCCACAAAGCTACATTTCCGCTCCTGTCGACACAAACCATTTCCCAGTTATTTTCACAGAGGATTATTGATACAACTCCACTGTGATTGGAGCTTGAACAGGTGCCGATGAGACTGTGAGTGTTCGTGTTAAATATGGACACTGTGCCTCCCTCCTGCCCACAGTACATGTAAGTGCAATCGGAAGAACTAACCAAACAGGTCACAGAGCTCTGACACTGGAAATGAGTCATGGTCTCACTGGAGATCTCAAACACACTCACAAAACTCTCATCCTTCCACTGCACACATATTTTCTCCTGACATGCTGCAAATCGTTGGATTTCGTTCAGCGTGCATTGACTCGACTCCGTTCTTGAAGGATCCTTGACCTCGAGAAAATACTCTGGACCTGTCACATCCCACAAGAGAAGCTTGTTGCTGTGAGTTGACAGCAGAATGAACTGACCACTACTCTTTACTCCTACAAACTTCACTTCTTCTTGCTCACAGTTTAGTGAAAGCTCAACTATGTCACACCCAGCACCTTTCCATATCCACAATGAATCATCATCCATGAGCTCTGCCACAGTCCCACACTCTGTTCCAGTCGCCTCCTTAACTTTTCTGGTTTTGGCATCAGATTGTACACATTTAATAGCAGGAACAGTAGATGGAGCAGGCCAAAGCACCACTCCCACTCCACTGCCGCTCTTTCTTCTTTCTTTTCTGATGTCTCTGATATAACCTTCGAGTGCAGGAAAGGCCTCCAGGTAAGGGATTAGGCTCATTTCCATCACAGCGGGCAACTGTAAAGGTGAGCTCTGCAGAAAACAGGAAGAAGACTTCAGTATGCTTCCTAAGAGTGATCTCTCCCTTCCAAAGCTGAGTCCAGACGAGTCCTTCCCTCCATCCAACATGACCACCAGATCTTCTAAGAGACCAGCTCGAACCATTGCTTGGTGAAACCCTAATGACGTTAACAACATGTCCTCTAGTTCCTCACACCTGCCACTTTCCTGTAGGTGATGCGGCAGTTCTAAAACCTTCCTCAAGTTAACACGCCCAACTCCTTTGGAAGAACCGAAGACAAACGGCTGACTGGCTGGTTGCCTGTCTACATATACTGCCATTTCACCTGATTCCTGGTTCACCTGTAGTGGTCTGGAGCATCCACATGCCCATCTACCAGTGAAATAGTCAGCCATCTCTGAATGATGCTCCCTCTTCACCTCATGAGTGCCCAAATACCTCTTAGCTACTACTAGCCCAAAATGCCTGCTCACCCAGAACAGAACATGTGACTCTCCGACTGTCCTCCTCATCAGAAATCCCCTAAGATCCAAAAGGAGTCTCTCCACACTGATGTGTGAGACCCTCATTTTGGAGGAGGAGCTTTCACCCTGCTGCACATATTCAGCCAGGACCCTGTTGTTGCTGGACAGCAGATCAGCGAGTTCAGCCTCAGTGAGTCCGGTCCTGGACAGGGTCAGGTAGGAGACAGCATGAGACACCAGAAAGTACCCGTGTTTCTGTTCGAGGAGATCCAGGAGAGCAGAGATGGATGGATGAACACCATTAGGGAGTGATGAATCTGTTAGCTCTGAATCTGATGGCACAAAAAAATAAAAACAAAATGAGAGGAATGGCAGACAATTAACAGAAATCTGTATAGTGGTTAACATTTAGTTTTAGTTTTTAAAGTGGGATTGAATGAGGTATTTTATCCATATTCAGTGTATTACCTACAGTAGATCCTAATCAAAGCTGCATTTTGGACAAAAGCATAGGATACAGGGCATAAAAATACTTTTTAGAAGAAGGACATCAATAAAAAACAGCCTTTTAACCACATAAATAAAACTCACCTCAATAAAAAATAGAAGGTTAAAAAGGCCTAAAAGGTTGGCTAAATATCTGGTTCCTATTGTTTATATACAACAAACCAGGTCATTTAGCAGTATGAACAGTTACTTCGAAAAATATGCAATTGTGCAGATATCGATACAAAAACATAGGAACTAGGTAAAACTTACTTTCATTGAAAAATTCTCCCTGGGCAGCTATGACAGTTTATTATCGAAGTGACATCTGGAAAGTTCATTTCTCCAAATGTTCAGCTGAGATACTGCGCTGGTGCTTCTTCTAAAAATGCTGTTTTGGTTCATTGAATATTTGGTGGTTCAATAGTGGTGTAAGTAACCTTTATACAGCTTGGATGTATATTTCTCATCATTATCTTGTAGTTTGGGGTTGACATTATTTGTATCAACACTAAATCATGTCATTGTTTATGTTTTTCATGCATCAGTACACTCAGTCAGAGTCTATAGCAGAGGTATCAAACTTATTTTAGTTCAGGGGCCACATTCACCCCAATATGATCTCAATTGGGCTGAACCTATAAAATAATAATTGTGAAAAAAGCAAAATTACATTATGATAATGTTTACATCTACAATGTTTTCTTAAAAATCTAAATAACATGAACAACTTGAAATGTCTTAAGAAAAACAAGTGCAATTTTAACAATATTCTGCCTCAGTTTGTCATTTACACATGTGGATTACAAGTTACATTACACTTATAAATACACTAAACGTTTCTTAAAAGTCAGAATATGGGTAAAATTGCGTTTACTTCTCTAAAGACATTTCACGTTGTTCACATTTGTTCAGGTTATTCACATTTTTTTTGTAAAAAGGATAGTTTGTAAACGTAAACATTATATACAACAACACATATATAGCCGAAGGTGACAAAGCTTTATGTGCTTATATCCATATATTTAAAGATTTGTTTGGGGAAAATAAATGTTCACCCCTTTAAATAAAAACAGTAGTTTGTTGCTTCTAAACAAAGGAGGATGTGTCTCTCAAAAATGATAGAACACTAGGATTTTCCAAATGTTTGATGGGAACTGTATGAAATATGTATACTATTTTCATCACTTTGACCAGTTGTTTCTGGTGGGAAACACCAGCCTCCCTGGTAATTTTACACATTTGTTGATGTATAGTTACCTTAATCACTTAGTTTGTATTTGCTATTGTGTGATTTACGTACTTTGGATCCAAACTAGTAAAAAATCTAACAAAATGAGGCAGCAAGACCAGAAACTCTGGTGCTCTACAAGATAAAATTAGGGTTAAGGTGTTCTGACAGCATTGAAGCCAGTAACAGCTTCACTTCCATCTGAAAGAGCTCAGTGACATCAAGATGCAGCGGCAAATGGTTCTAAAAAGCAAAAGTTTTTTAGGTTCTTAAGCTACTTATGCAGATGTCCCTTTCCTTAGTACATCACTTCTTCAGTGTGCATCTTATTTATCTAAACCCACTTTTATTAGTATTTGGTTCATTTATTTGTGTATTTGGACCTTAATAGTTCATAAAGTTTGAATCTGAACTCTCCAGGTGCTACAAAGCTATCTTTATATTCATTTGGGTAAAAAATCAAGTGGATTTTTACAGCCTGTTTTAATTCCTGCTTAATTTGTTATGTTTTATAACTAGTTACATCATGACATTTGCACATACAGTATAAGGTCAAGACTTCTGACAAACATTTCTCTGAGTACAACATAGTTGTTTACTGTATCAGCAGCAGCAGTTGTAGTCCATCCTGAAAATTTGTCCAAACTTTGAGCCAATTACCTAAAAATGTTTAGTTTTTGGCTGAACAGGACAGAGCAGCACAACCTGGAGGGGGTGGGGCAAGAGGTGGCTCATTTGCATTTAAAGAGCCAGCTCAAAACCACCTTTCTAATGTCATTTGGGGCGGATATGGCTCAGGTGGTAGAGCAAGACCTCCAATATCCGGAAGGTTGGCGGTCCAAATCCCGCTCTCTCCAAGTCAGTCCATTGTGTCCTTGGGCAAGAAACACTTCACCCTCCTTCACCCCACAGTGGTGTGTGAATGTTCGGTGGCGGTTGGAGGAGCCTTAGGTTGGCTTCCACCACTAGAGGGAGAATGTGAGAGTGAATGAATAATGGATCAATAATGTAAGGTGACTTGTAAAGCACAATAAAAATCTAATCCATTATTATTATTACTCAGAAATAGTGTTGAAGATGGACCTGTGGAGCTGAATTAATGAGAATTCAGACCCAAGCAGAGCATTTACAGTTTATGTAGAGCACAGGGAAATGTTTTAAAATGCATAATTCCATTTAAAAAAATGTAATATGACTCCTTTAATGGCTGAATATGGATAGATGCCTCATAGAACCCCCCTTCAAATGATTCAACCCTTTTTCCAGAGGTATACCAGAGTGCCAGAGTGAGGCGTGAGTATGCAGGAGGCGAACGTATAGAGGCAGACAACAGGAAGTCAGAGCCTGGTTGACCAGTGCCTGTTGTCCTGATGTTACCCGCCTCCCTGAGTGGCACAGATGAGTCGCCAACATCTTGATGCACTCCTTTCTGCACGCCGATCCCAGCTGTACATGTACATATCCGGGCTGTCCGCTGTCCTCTGAGGTACAGACAGGTGGGCTGCATTGTGGGTAATGTAGTTTGATGGCTTGAAGGACGTGTTTCTGGTTGGAGGAGACTGTGAGGATGAGTTTGACTCCAGGAGGAAGCGGAGAAGGGAGGTGTTCAATGACCAGGAGTCCGCACTTGTTTTCAGTCTGATCCAGGCCGTCAAGAATTAAAACCAGAGGCTGTTTTGGTGAAGGCAAGGAGGAGAGAAGTGTTGAGAGGTGCACTTTTAACTCAGAGAGACTCGTGACAGGCGTAGTGCTTTTAGGGTTCAGTGCAGAACTAGGTTTTCCGTCAGAGTCTGAGACATGCTTTTCAGTGCCGGACATGACGCCTTTGTGTGAGTCCAGTCTAGTGTTGAGGTTTGAGTCACAGCTGCGGTAACTCCTTTCAATATCATGACACAAGCTGGACAACTGGAGGTTTGTTGAAGGATTTCCTGACAAGTTGCAAAAAGAAATGATCACCACAGGGTCACTGTCTTCAAACCATGACTTTATCTGAGGAGAGAGAGAAAAAAAAGAAAGAGAACACTTAAAACATTCTATCAGCCCTTTTTATTCAACCCTCTGACATGATAATACTTGGAATGGACGGTTTAGCTATCTTTGTTTATTTTACAGCTAAAAGGGGCAGAAAATTAAAATATAAGAAACGGCAATATTGGGTGTGAGGAACTTCAATTTAATGAAGGAAATATTAAATTATCAGATATTTTGTTCATTTTAAATGACAAAGAAAAATCAAAGAGTTGTTTTACTTAATGTTATTCATAGTAAAGTTGGAATAAGGTAATTTATTTAAAAACCCTTTACAAAATAGTAATAACCTTATATAGACCATGTTTATTGCAGCTCAATCAACCAATCAATCAATCAATCACAATTTGTTTATATAGCATCACATCATAGCAAAAACTATCTCATGACACTTTACAATTAGAGATAGTATGAATCAGACTCTTATTGTCTGATTTGCCCATGTTGTATATTTTATTCTGCTTTTTTTTCTGCAAGTGTTGCATATTTTATTCTGCATATATTGTGACAAGACCCCCAAGACCCTAGTGATGATAAAATGGATACAGAAGATGGATGGATGGATGGATGTTGTGACAATTGTATGACTTTATTTCAAGGTTCAAGGTTCAGGTTTATTGTCATTTCATGAGTACATAAAATAAAATTTGAACTGAGGACCAGAAGTTTACAACCTAATAAAAACATTAAAAACAGTAATCATCAGTAATCAGTAATAAAAATACTACAATAAAAACTTAATAAGAATAAATAGAATCAATAAAAACAGCTACAGTGCTGTCCATGCAGGATTAAAAGCAGCTGTACTCAACAGCAGCATATAAGAACAGGATAAAAATGGGTAAAGGATAAAACCCAGCGCTCGTGTCCCAACAGTGAGTCAGTGTTCATGGAGTTGGAGTTTTTTTGCACCGATATAGGCTAAAACTCCAATTTCGTGGTAGTATTAAAGTATAAATATGTTCTGTTCTGTGTGTTAAGTGTCTTTTAACTGATTTCATGGGGTAGAAGCCCAAAGTGAAGGCTGAATCTTGAATTCATAGATATATATTCATGATCTCTTACCTGTCGAGCACAGTGTGCCATCAGCACTGTCTTCCCTGTGCACGTGCCTCCTGTCAACAGTAGAGGGCACTGCTGGTCTCTTTGCAGCACATAGGCTTTGACCTACAACACATGACAGGTGGGTTTCAGAAACACTGTGGTGCATTTGGTGGAATCCGGAATGTTTCACTTCTAGTTCTTACACTGCAACATGAACTTACAACATAATATGTCTGCACTAGAGGCAATAAAAGTGAAGTATCCCAACACTGTTTTTAGTTTTGGGAAACCTTTTCAAAAATGTCATTTATTTCCTTCATGGTTGTGCATTTCATCAGCAAAACATTCAATAATCATTCATTCATTCATTCATTCATTTCATTTATGGTTTACATAAATTCATTCATCACATTTCCCACTTCATTTTACACATCCCATAAATGAAAAGGAGCAGGAAGAAGATAAATCTTAATATTTTTCCTGCCCCTTTCTACAAATCATTCCGTTTAACCATAGATGTTTTGTATCATCGCTACCAACCAACACGTCACCACACCCAAAAATAAACAAAAGGGGGGAAAAAACAAAAACAACAATTGTAAGAATTAATTTTCAACTTCATAATGTTGAATTTTTCTCCTTTTAAATACTTGCTTAAACTTAAACATTGTTGTACAACTTTTCAACTCCTCGCTTTGTGAATTCCATAACTTTATACCCTTAACAGAAACACACATCATCAAGCGAACAAACATGCTCGAAAATGATCAGGATAAAGAAAATCTTATATTTTCTGCCCCCTTCTAAATGATAATAGCCTTAATAGTTAGCTATGCACAACTAGCTCTAAAGTCATACAGTTATAAAGTCCGACAAATCAAACTAAATACGTCCAAAGATAAAACAAAATGAATACAAAACCAAGTGCAAAACTGCATGTCCAGGAAGTAGAAAACGTAAGTAAACATGACGAAATGATGCGAAAGCTTTACCCCAGACCAAAAGAAGAAAATAAATATGTCACAATTCAAAAATTCAGCCCAACCTCTTCCTCTTCTGGTAAATGGAGTTCATAAAACTGAGACAGCGCCGTGCACAGCTCCTCCTGCTCTGCTTTCCTTCTGGTCACAGCATCGACAGGGTCTGGCACGCTGAAGCTGTCGGTCAACTTCACCAGGTCAGAGTACGCCTGCTGACAGAGAGAATCAGTATAGGTCCGCCTCCTGGCTGTGGTGTAACCATAGCGACGGTCACATTCAGTAGTGATGGTGTAAACTAAAATCTTATAGGATGTGATGAGGCCAGGGAGGAAGACGTCACACAGCTCTGATAGTAACGCCTCGTCGGTGGGTTGGTCAGGGGCAGCAGCCTGGAAACACAGAAGCATTTTTATTTATTTATTTTCTACTTCTGTGGTGACTTCCAAACATTTTTATTTTATTTTTTTCATTTTATCAGCATTTATTATAATACTAACCTCCATATTTTATATTTTTTGGTGAAAATGTGGTATTTTCCTATATTTAATTCACTGATTGTGTAGATGTTCATTAAAACTCATGAAAAAATCGAAGTTTATTTTATCAAAACAGCGAAAACTGAATAAAGGAAGCGCCAAAGGAAGTGTGAGATGGGGGTTTTAATTATGGTATTTTTAGTGATCCAGTGTTCTTATTGAATGTCTGTTTTAAACTGGATGTCTGTCTCCCTATTTGGATGTATGCTTTTACTGATGCTGTTTTTAGTGGATGTTTGTTCTTATTTGGATGTGATTATATTGACGCCTGTTCTTCCTGGATGTTTTGATTTTACTGGGTATATGATTATATTGAATGTTTTACCACAGAGGATGTGTTATTACCTCCCCCAAGGAGGTTATGTTTTACTGTGCGTTTGTTTGTGACCATCCACCTAACTTTGTTTGTTAGCAACATAACTCAAAAAGTTATGGATGGATTTTGATGAAATTTTCAGGGTATGTCCACTCTGG
>JAQQZY010000006.1:20769668-20811850 GCA_030068375.1 Ostorhinchus rueppellii | reverse complement strand
TCTCTCTCTCTCACACACACACACACACACACACACACACACACACACACACACACACACACACACACACACACAGAATGTTATCAAAAAAGGTACGTTTTTAACCTGTTTTTAAAAATGGCTACTGCTGTGGCAAGTCTAATAGCATCAGGCAGGGTGTTCCATTTTTGTGGGACACATGATGATAATGGTGATGATTATATTATTATATCCTTTACTTAACCAGATAAAAGCCTCATTGAGATTTGAAATCTCTTTTTCAAGGGGGACCTGGCATGGCAGTGGCATACAGAAAATACTGTACACTAAAATCTGCCTGATGCATGTCAAACATACAGCCTAATTTGACCTCAAACAGGATCTACCAGCTACAGTCACAGAAAAAAATATTGAACCACCCTTGTTTTCTTCAGTTTCTTGTTCATTTTACTGCCTGGTACAACTAAAGGTACATTTGTTTGGACAAATATAATAATAACAACAAAAATATCTCATAGTAGTAACTACTATGAGATATTTTAACTACTAAGTAGTTTAATTTCAGAGCTGATATCTATCCATTTCCCATGTTTTCTTGATAAAAACCAAAATCACTTCAGTTCTTATATCAATATCTATGGCATTGTACTGATGAAAACAGTACTTTTAGACATTCCATGTTTTATTTCTGTCTGTTTTAGTCACATGATACACACAGGAGTTAGGACTTGATTGCATAACCATTGTTTTTGATGACTTTTGATGGTCTAATAATTTTTCCCACAATTGTAAATAACAGTATAATAATAATTAAGAAAAATTAGTACACTTTTATCAATATTATGCCTCAGCTCATCATTTACACATGTGTATTACAACTTACAGAT
The DNA here is from genome assembly GCA_030068375.1 of Ostorhinchus rueppellii. Lineage (NCBI taxonomy): Eukaryota > Metazoa > Chordata > Actinopteri > Kurtiformes > Apogonidae > Ostorhinchus > Ostorhinchus rueppellii. Next base: position 20,810,984 of record JAQQZY010000006.1, on the reverse strand, counting down.
CACAGTTGATCTACAAATGCACAAAACATTTAGTAACAGGTATCTGGAAGAAAAAAATATAGCATTTCACTTCATGATCAAAACTGTACAGGCGCACTGACCTTTTTGACTGTTACGGTCTTCACACTGCATCAGACCCTTTGGAGGGCCGGGTTTAGCCCACAGACCATATGTGTGACACCTCTGTTTAGATGAATGAAGGAGCACAAACACACTATAAGGAATAAAAAGCAACAAATCAATTTTTTTTTCCCAGATTTTTTTATTAACATTTGTACACAATAAATACAAACTTTGTTTTTGTACAGCCAATAATATGCAGAAAGACTTTTGCACCTGTTCTCATCATCATCATAATCATCATCATCATCATCATCACCATGGCAACAGTCTGTAGAGAGAGAAGGCCAGTTCTTCCACACCATTGTTAATAATAGCAGCCGTGCAGCTGCGCCAAATCAAATGATGAAAAGTAGAAAATCCTTTAAAACATGAAAACCAAAAAACAGGCTAATCCCAAATAATTTAACACTGTATGGGACCAAAGGGACTGTTGAACAACTGGTAACTGGCAAGTGGCGACAAAAAGTCCCATTTTTCAGAAGTGATTTCTGGACTATTTATAATGAATGGGAAGTTCTGTGGGAAGCTGCTGTAAACCATAAACTTCAAAACAAGTTTGAAAACCGCTATATATAAGATCTCAGAGAGATCAAGGAGAGGCTGCTGTGCAAGTCGCCTTGACCGTGTATGACCAAGTCAACGCAAGGTCGCAGATCAGCAGAGGGACAGAGGTTCGGGTCGGAAACTGTAACTTATTTCAGCACAAAATGATGTTTCAACAAGCGGATGCAGTTTTTCTAGTACAGGGAGACTCGGCTTGCAGGGCTATGTTATTCACAATTCAAAATGAAAATAAACAGATTCACACTAGGGTTTCTTTTGTTTTGTTTTCTTTTATGCATTTGTAACTAAAATGCAAATGTTAAAAGCGGCAACATATCAACTCATCTGCTTAGTGTACAAAGTTGGTAGTGAATGTAAAAACCAGTGATTTCAAAGAAAGATGAGCAACGTTTCTGTGGATTTTTTCTTAAAATGTTCAGGAACTTGTGTCTAGCCCCCTGGCATTTCACAAAAAATTCACTCAAGGAAAAGCAAGTTGAGCCTCCATGTTCTAGTATTTTCATATCATATTGCATCATCTCTCCCAGGACGCTGTGGGTCTTTCTTTCTCTATCATGAAGCCTCGATTTGCCCCAATTCCACACTAAACATGGATACTCACTCGTATACGTGTACACATTAGCAGGCAGCGTACAAGAAACTGCAGTTGTACACTAAAAACAAATCTATTGCAACAACTTGGTAACACTAATCGTAACACATAATAAGAAAGCAACATGTCTTAATGACTTGTCTTTTACCCGGGTTTTCTCACTGCAGTTTGTTTTGAAGCTGCCCCTTTGTCTCCCATGTGCTGCGTTCAGCGACTAAATGAAGGGAAAATCTTCTACCCAAAAAAAAAAAAAAAAAAAGCAGCTCATCATCGTAATGTTTTAAAGTATGCAGTATGGAATTAGGGCACATCTTTAGTGGCTGACACAGACGGAGATCTCATCTTAATTCCTCCTTTCTCCTATAAAAACACACACAATCATCCAGGCCTATCTGAAGACCAAAAACACACACACACAAAAAAAACAAAAAACCAATACATTCTCTCCAGGTCTCCATTTAAAACTTTAGTGGTAACATCTTTGTTGTTTTTATAGAGTAAGGAAAACATCAAATTACACTGTCCACAATTATCTCTCGATCTCTTTACAAGAGTAGAGGATAGTAAAAAAAAATGTATCAGTCACACTGAAACAAAAAGGATTAGTCACAGCATGAGAATGACAGAATAACTCAGATCAGCATTTGCAACTACAGCGACTGAGTCATTTCTGTCTGTTCTGATGCTGTATGTATGAGAGTAAGGTACTGCTACTTCAGGGGACGGGGTACAAATAAATAAAAGTGCTACAACGCCCTTTAGGCAGGGAGATTTAAAGGCTTGAGGGGTATGTAAGTGGGAAGATTCAATTACTTTCAGTAAAAAAAGAAAAAAAAAACCTCAGAATTGTACTTAGCATCATCTGAATGTCGTTTGCTAGTTTGCACAATATATCTTTTTTTATTTTCATTGATTCAAGTAGTAATATAAACACATTAGAAATGAAATATCAGATGGAAATGAAGATTCCTTTGTTGTTTGAAAACAGACAGAGATGCTTCGTGAGACAATATATGAAAATTATTATCCGTTGAGGAAACAAATATTACATGTGGATCGATCAGCGTTACAACAGAACAGAATCAATGTAAGAGGAGCTATGGGCTGTCGGTATAAAAGCTATACAGGTCATTCTGATCATTAAAAACACCACAACTCCTGACCTCAGACACTTTTTCACTGTCTATAGCATATCAAATAAAACTCTTCTTCGTCACCACATAGTGAATACCATCCATTTCATTGCCTTTGAAATCCACCAATCAGTGACAAGACACACAGCGGGTCACATGATGACACAGAGCAACATGTGCAATATTATGTAACTGTATGTGTTTATATGATACTGATTCACACCGACCGCCGACGGACAGAACAGACTCTAGAGAAAAGAGGGAGAGAGAGGAGAGAGGGATGGGACGAAAAGTGGAGAAAGAGCACAAGGAAGGATCCAGCCTCCCTCTTCCTCTTTCTTTCCTCCTCTCCTCCCTTACTTCCTTCTCCTCGTATCTCCTCCTTACTGTATTTACAATGCCCTTTCAGTATATGATAGAGATAAAACTTCCACTACATACCAGAGCTGAGTTACTCTATAAGAAACGCTGTGCATAACATTCCTATGACAACAGTAATGTACTGTACTAATACACATTGAGTACGTAGGATGATATATATGGTGAGGGAGGGGCTTTGGGAACACTTTCACTGTCCATGTCCTTCAACGACTCTAATTGCAATAATGACAAACCTGGCAAGTTTTTTTTTTTTTTTTTTGGTTTCTCTCACTCATCAAGCCTCCTTTTATCTTGTTGATTATTTGTTTACAAGTGGTGTTTCTGAAATGTGCAAAGCGGTGAGATAATCTGTCTCCAATTATTTTGCAGTAAGTTGAAGAAGACTAAAAAAACAGAAACTTGCCAAACCCATCATTAACTCCCCTCACACTCCAAAATGTCTTCCATCTCTTTCTCCTCGTCTTCAGTGTGCTGTGGTTTGCTGCCCCGTGAGGTGATGTTTTAAGGCTAGAACGAAAGGACGGGGAGGGCGGAGACGGATGAGGGGGCGGCTACTGCTGCACTCCATAAGGAAGGTAATACAGAGATTATTTAATTGGATTCTCTGCCTTCATGCCCCCTCTCTGCAGTGGATTGGGGGGGGGGGGGTGACATAGTTTAGTTCAGTTTACTTCACATCACTTTATTTAAGTTCAGTTCAGCTCCCTCAGCCTGTAGGACACGTCTGTCTGTCATCTGTTTATATATGTTTATTTGTGTACAACTGCCTGCCAGCGTCTCCGTCTGTCACACCAGCGTGATCTCCACCTCCTCTGTTTTGTCGTTCTTCTCCTGCTGTCGGCGGGCGTGCTGTTTGGGTGGAGGAGGAGCAGCTCGCACCTGCAGCAGTGAAAGAAAATCTATTATTGTAAAAGTTGTTGGAAAACAGGGGAAGTGAGGAAAATAATTGTTAAGGCAATAACAAAGGTGACCTATTTTTCCTGACAAACAGCATTATTTCTACAGTTTTGCTGTGAGATAAAAAATCTTTTTTATCCAAAAAGTAAACTTTCCAAACAAAGACGATTCGATGTCTGTTTTTAGAAACCTTTTATCAGTGTGGTGGTTTCAACTCAACTTCTACTGCAGTGGTCATCTCTTTCAATCACGCAACAAATATATCAATTTTGCATCAAGTGAAACCATAAGTAGGAACACATTGCTGGATGGTTTAATAGAAAACACACTCCGGTGATCTAATACTCACAGGTCGCAGTTTGCCTGGGCCTCCTTCAGAGTTGAATCGAGGTGGCTGACTCTGAGGAAATCCTGGAGACACTGGACTCCTGCCAGAGCTTTGATCTACAGGAGCAGAGATTTCCATTAAAGACAAACTGTAAAAAGCCTCTCTGAATTAGTTACCAACGTTCTGTCTCTGATTGCGTCTTACTGTGGGTGGACAGAGATCCCTTGTGTGAAGAGGCGGGCAGTGGAGGCTTGTGTTCCCCATTGAGTGCAGCAGACGGTGAGCGTGGGAGAGGAGGTGGGGTGGAGGTCTCAGGGCTGGTGAAAGGGCTGATGGGAGGTTGGTCATACAGTGGAAGAGGTGGCAGAGAAGATGGGAGCTTCAGAGATGGCGAGATCTATATTAAGAGACAAACAGAAATGAGTGGGATGCAGCTGAACCTCTGGCTGTAGGACAGCATGTTACAGGTTCTGTCTACTATAAGTGACCAAAAGTGATCCTTGTACATTTCCAGACTGCTGCTTTAAATGGAAAAGCTTTGGATCTCTATGCCATTGTGCCATATTTCCTAAAATAGAAACTGGACAAATATTAGCAAACATTCCAGAGCCAAGAAAGAAAAAAGAAAGACCAAACAAAGAAGGCAACACAATGTCAATTATTACAAAGCCGCTGCATTTAATTGCAGCAAAATTTCTGCTGTGGGGGATATGTTCAGGTGAAGTACTATTCAAAGTTTTATCATGTGACTTGAGCAGAGATCATGTTTAAAAACAACATCATGTGTGTAAGTTGTCTTGGCCTTAACAGTGATTGTATCCCACTGAGTCAAAGTCAACTGGTACAACTTGACAAAAACAGCTTGTGTGTGTATTAAGTCTTCAAGTGTGACCACCAGGCTGGAGGCAGCAGATTTGAGAGAAATCTTCCCCACATATGACTTTACAGATGTTAGTTGTTGTGTTATGTCTACAGGCTTATAGGAAGGGAGAGGCTGTCTCCTTCCTGTTACTGAGCCTCTAATAGGGCAGCGCTCAGTGCCACAGATAAGGCCTCCTCTGTGATTACAGTGTAGGTTTTTATCAGACAGCTGCAGAAACACAGCAATTCTGATCCGCTGTTTGTGAACTCTGCCCCTGCTGATAGTTCAGCTCAACAACTGGCAGGAAGCGAGGGTAAGGGATAAGAGGGAGAAGGAAGAAAGTGCCACCGTGGACTGTTGACAGTGTTTCTGCCCTGAGGAAACCCTGATAAGAGCACTTTTCTATCTTGGCTCAAGAGGGAGGCACTGAGGAGCAAACTGTGTCTGACGTACTGTTGGTGCTGAGTGTTTTATGCCTTAGTGAACAGCTGATACTCTACCTGAATGTCCCCTGGCCCTCCTCCGCTGGTCTCCCCGTTCTCATTAAGATCCTCGACCAGCACAGAGGGGAAGACTCCAACCCGTCCGTTTAGCTCCCCCTCCCAGAATCCATCATCTGTCTGCGTGTCACGGCTCAACAGGCGAATCACGGCCCCCTCAGGAAAGGACAGCTCCTCATCGGCCTGGCCCTCGTAATCATAAAGTGCGCGGACATAAACCACTGCAGAAAAGGAAGACAAAGAGAAACAGAGAGCGAGTAATAAGAGATACACAGAGGGAATAATTATTCTCTAGGAAATGTAGTTGCTTGTCTTCCTTGCCCTCATTGTCATAAAGAGAATAGTACACACTGCTGGAGAGAGGGAGATACAGAGAGGAGAGAAAGACGCAGTGTAAAAGTGTGAAAATAATGAGGTGACAGGATGTTCTCATGCACTTGGTCCAGGTATTCAGGAAATGCAGACAAATAGATCACACCGGGTAGACAAACTCATGCACAAAGTGAATGTTGCTTACAGATAACCGCAACGGACTAGTGAAAGAAAGAAACGTCACTCATAGTTTTTACACAAAAATAGCATAAAGAAATCAAGGGTCTTCTAAAAAATGGACTAAACCTAATAAAAACTCCATCCGGTAGATGAGTTGGCCCTTCTATTATCTCAAACAAACCGACAAAAATGTAACAATAGATTAGCTTTGAATTCCCCCTGAATTCACAAGAAGCTCTTTCACCTCTCTGCCAGTGTCTCGCACAATACAAGGAACAAATTTACTGTGGTACAAAAAAACTGGTGAGTCATTTGACCTGCGAATGAACGCCAAATTGTTACTGATCATACAATTTCCCACTGAGGACAAAAGTCAGATCCTAGCGTGTCTTTTGTCCAGGGTGACACTTCTTGCCGTAAACTCACTGTTAGTGTCTCCATTGATGCAGCCAGAGTGCAGCTCAGGCTCGGTTGAATTGGATGAAGTGTGTGATCTGGCATCGAGTGTGGCCAAAGACTGGAGCATGCTCAGTAGACTGTTGGAGGCTGGGAACTGTAGGTATTTCTCTGGGACGTAGCCGACTTGCCCTGTTTTATTGCGAGCCTGAGAACACACACCAAGACAAGACGAGGAGATAAGACACAAAAAAAGGTGCACCCATCATACGGGCGTGTCAATGCAAGCAGAGGCCTTGTGAACACCTGTCAGGACCACCTCTCCAGTTTAAGTCCACCTCCTCTGGTTTTCATCATGGAGAACTTGGCCTGGGCAGTGTGTTTTTATTAATTCAGTTGCTCTGCATCTCTCTGATAACACAGTATTTACAGAAAATTACATGGTTTGCCATTGCTAGGTTGTTTATTTTCTTGTGATACTAGTACTGGCACATTTATGGCTCATTTCATCAACTGAACATCCATAAGCCGGTCTCTCTCACTACTGGTGACACGTCTCTTCTTGGAGCCTTTTTTGTGTCGTCAGTCCAGTTAAGTGAGGATTATTTAAGGTGGAATAAGATAAGATAAAGATAAGATAAGATAAGATATTCCTTTATTAGTCCCACAGGGGGAAACGATTCACTATAATGTACATTTTACTGGGAGTGAATTTGGATGGTTATGAACATTTGGTGCGTCATTTGGCTTATTTTTGTCTCTTACAAGGAAATTAAGAGAAAATACATGAAACATTTAAGAGAATATTAGTGTATGAGTCCAAATGTCTCTTTTGTTTTGTTTTAAGTCTATACATAGTGTGTGTGTGTGTGTGTGTGTGTGTGTGTGTGTGTGTGTGCACCTTGACCCAGTCCTCCATGTCTCCATCCTCAATGACCTCCAACATCTCCTGCTCATCAATAGTCAGCTCATCTGGCTGAGACGCCTGGAAAACAGACCAAATGTGTAACATAGGGTTAATTCTAAACATGTTTAAATACTTTATATAAACACACCAGGCATAAATGCAGTATTGTGATATTGTTTGTTTGCTGGAAAAGAGATTACCACAGACATTAAGCATTCACTGTGTGACTTTATTACTGCTCTAAGTCAGTGCGCGCTTGGTGTTGTGTTCTTACCTTGTACGAGTAGAGGACTTTACAGGTTAGTGGGTAGTTACGAAGTGTTCCAGAGGGACTGGAGCTGCTGTCGTCAAAAACTTCCATATTTTCTTCACACTCTTCACCCTCCTCACGCTCCAAGTCCACTGTGCCCTTTTACACAAACAGAACACATGCAGCCACAAGAAAACACAGATAATGTCAAAACCTCTGATAAAAACAAGGGCAAACACAGCTCTTTTCACCTTCAGGGGTAAAGGAACTAACAATAAGATCAAATAAAACGAGTAGACGCTTCAATACACATTCTGTAAGTGCTTAAAATTCATCTGTCACGAACAGTCAAAACAATCTGTTAATCAATTATTTGTTTTTTTCCTCATCTTTTACTCTACTCTGCCATCGTCTTCAGACACAAACCACCAGATCTAAATCTCCATGTGCGTTTAACGGAATTTTATTTTTTTTTTTTGGCATTACCCTCTATGTTCTGGTGTCATAGTTTAATTAACTCTCTTACCGTGTCTTCCTGTGAGTCGCTCTGTGTCGCTCTGTGTTGGTACTACAGCTTTTAGAAACAGGTGTAGAGGGAATAATGTTTCATATGGTGTGACCCCTCCCTCTTTTGTTCCCTGAGAATTTCACCAGCTTATATGAAGGTCATGTGATCAAACTGGTAGAAAGATCCATCAGACCCAGTAAGCTGACCTGCCCATAACAATAGAGTGGGTGTTTGTGTGTGTGTGTGTGTGTGTGTGTGTGTGTGTGTGTGTGTGTGTGTGTGTGTGTGTGTGTGTGTGTGTGTGTCCATGTGTGTGTTTATCCATCACTAAGTCATTGTGTATAGTCATCAGATTTCTGTTGACACAGTGCACTCAAAGCAGATGTGTGTATTTTGTAAATGAGCTAATCTCTCAAACTGAGAAAAAAAAAGTCTGTACAGAGTCTGTATCCTGGTTAAAAAAATGACAGAATAAGGGAAAACTCCAATGCTCATTTATAATCCCAATTGAATAATGGTTAATCTTAAAATGATTTTCCTTCAGCCTTAGTATTTTTCTATAACTGTTATCCTGTTGCACAAAAGTTTGCTCCACTTGAAAAGGGGGAGCTAATATTTAACCTAGAATATATACTTCCTTGAAATGGACTGAAGAAAATAACCGAGTTCCACAGAGAAAGCTATGGGAAAGACTGAATACAATTGAGTTTTCTGATGCTGCTGAGTTCCTCTTATGATTCTGGTTCTGTTCTGGAGCTGGAAAACTAGACCAACTGACAAAAACATCTAAAACAGTCCAATTTCTGCCAGTCTTTTTGTGTACTTTTTAAAATTCTCTATCATATGACTGTATTTTACCACAAATTGAACTATCAAGTTTTTATCAACAAAAATAAATTAGAGCTTCTCTGCAGAGGCATCACGAGTAGATGAACCAGCCTAAGGAATACACAGAAGCACAGCGGAGGTTAAGGCCAATCATTTAAGCATTTATTCTAACTCCGGAAAGGAAGCTCAAAGCCCAGATGATTTAACTGTATTTAATGTCATTTTATATTAACAAACATGCATATGCTGAATGAATATTAGTTTTTAATTGCCCGTCAGCGTGCTCCCTAATTGCAAATCTGGATTCACTCATTTTAAACCTTCTTTACTAAACTCTAGAACCCAAGCTAATTCTACTTTTAGCTGTCGCCTTCCATTTTAATCCCTTCTTCTCCACTTCACTGTGGTGACTGCACTGCCAAGAGGCCGATTCTATTTGGTCAATTACCAGCATATATGTATTTTAATAATAACCCAGTAAAATATCACCAAAAACACTACTTTCCATATGCGATACGGCGTAGAGAAACAGGCCAGTAGCCGACGTTTATAGGACCTGGAGGTAATAACTGGGAAAGTGATAATGTAATCAAGGCAGTTCCTGCATGAGGGACCTGAAGGTTCATGGCTTACAGTAATTCATAGTAACAGTGAAGTCATAAAGTTGAATAGAACACAGTAAGGGCCGACTCGCTGCTTTTACTGTTTTTCTGTGCCCTCCTCTTCATCATCAATCACAGTCTGCCCTCCTCTCCTTCCCTCTCTCTCTCTCCATTTTGCTGTCAGGTACTTTTTGACCTCTCCCTAATCAGCAAACTGCTGCTATCAGTCCCTCCTACGGTTTTCTTCTCCTACACCTCCATCGCTCTCTTCATTTCCTGCGTTGGACCTACTTATTAGAATCCCTGTTGGTCTCTGAAGGCTCCAGTACGTGGCATACAAAATCAAAGGCTGTTGAACTGATGTCAGATGCCTGAATGTGCACCCACTGGTTAATGACACCTACACAACACGAGGAGTTTTCATGAAGTATAGCCTCAAAATGATTCAACTTTGAAATAGTGCAAAGAAAGCTGAAAGTAGATATTAACAAGAAAATGTCAACCCACAGAACAAAATCCAACACCTCACATATGCTGACTCCTGGCAGCCAATAGCGTATTTTGGAAATCTGTGTCAAAAAGGTTTGGCATACAAGTTTGCGAAGTTTCACCTGTTAAATTAAGTATTTTTGGCAGTTTACTGTGGCAGCATGTTCCTCTATGTTCTCACAATCCCCCGTCTCTCACCTCTGCATCCAATTTTACTTCAGCATTATCACTCTGACGCTACTCCCTCGCCGCCTCTCCCCCTCGCTCTCTCCTCCTCATCACACCACCTCTCCATATTCTCAGCTCTCCCCTTTTCTTTCTCCTTCGGTAACTATCTCTCTGCTTCTCCCTCTTTCTATCATCCCTCCTTTTTACTGTTTGGCTCTTCCATGATTTGTCTCTCCTTAACTCTCCAGACTTTTTTTTTTTTGGTGTAAGCTGCAAGCTGCAATATTATGTGAGCAGAATGTCAAGCACTTCCAATGGAGGAGTCTTACTATGTTTAGTCCTGTCGGCAGACGTAGACATCACTCCAAACAGTCACATCACACACAGATTCATAAAAATAACTGATATCAAACTGCATCTAATTTTAAAAATGAGATATTTAAACTTATCTTGGTTATTGATAGTTTCCTGAGACTGCATATGATAAATTCACATGCTAGAAATATGATAAAAAATAAATAAAAATGGTCCATTCAGGCTGATCTATCCTCAACGTCATACCACTAAATATAAGTGTCATGACATAAATAAAACTGCAGGTTCAACAGGGATTGAATCAGTATTCCAGCGTGGAACTGGGGTGGTTTAAGAGGCTGTAACTGGCGTGACAGATGATTAGGCAGCAGGGCTGAGGTCAATTATCTCGCAATTTACATTATACGCAGCGTGATTTGTCAGAAGTGCTACACTGACTGGGTGGTTTTCACTTAAAACGAAAGCAGAAAAAATGAAAAGTGAAGTCAGACCTAAAGGGAGTGTGTTTTTGTAGTGACAAAAAAAAAAAAAACATACCGATGTCAGTCCTTTTATTAATGTGCAGTGACAGAGTGCTGTGGTATAGTGGCTTTGAAGTGGATACAGCCACAATACATGCTCAATAACTAGACCCTACATCTGTTTTGTGGTTTGCCTCTGAATAGTTGGTGAGAGATTTGCACTTTACAGTCAAGTCAAAAACCCTCACAAGTGCAAACAAAATCATTACTAAATTGCAAGTAATGTGGTAATATTTGGATTAATGTCATGTCAGTACAGTTTTGTTATTCCTCTAGTGCTTTCCAGTTTCATTAATAAGGTTTCTCTTTGTGTGAAAACAGGCCAGGATATTCCTGACTTAGCAAGAAAGCGACAACACAGGCACAGTGAGGGGAGGTGTCTCACCGACAGTGAGGGATCGTGGGAAGTGTAGCTGGCCCAACGTTCATTCTCCAGCTCCTCCATCACCTACAGCATGCACAGAGAGAGTCGAGGGTTTATATGCATATGTACGACAAACAGAAACACACACACACTACAGGGAGCAGACCGGTGTTTAATAAGTGAGAGGATTCAAGTACAAGAGAAGTATGCTTGATTGTATTCAGTAACATGGAGTGCACAACATTTCATACAAACCATGTGGTGAGACTTTGCTAGACAAACATGCACAAATTACACAGATGGTTAAAACATCTTGTCCAACATCCGCAGACAAACCCACCTGGTTCATGGCACTCTTCAGCCAGGTATCCACAGCAACTCCGACCTGCCGCAGAAGATCCAGCCGAGCCTCAGCTTTCAACTTTATAGTCTTTGGAACGAGAGCGAAACATCAAACATATTAATAGCATATCTGTGTCAGGCAGGAATTCAGATTTTTACAACCAGGTCCCATTTATCATTTATACAGGAACATGTTGAAACTTGTGTGATTCTTCTAATTATGGACTCCAATGTGTCTCGTAGACTTCCCATATTCCCATATGTCTACAATTAACGGGATGAGTAAATGTAATATTATTAGGAATTAAGGCCGACATAATAAATATATGAGGGTGTAAAACTACATTATTATTCAAATAAAAATGTGAAAGCCTTAAATGCCACAGTGAGGATAAAGCGCTAGGGCAGGTATGAACAAATCTGATTGTTTCAGCGGGATGTGAGTTTTGTATTTAATGGACATTATGTTAATGTATTCAGGAAGTTTAATTTTACCGTTTAACATTCCATCTTCCCAGAAAGGGTTATATCAGTTTTCCATTTTTGACCTCCTAGGGTGTATTTGCTCTTCATGCATCACAGTTTAATGTTTAAGGATGTGAAATGAATCTACCATGTGTTTGCTCCTAATTAGACAATAAGAAGAGGCTGTAACCACCAGTAGGGAAACCCCAGAGACTCACTTACATTCAATCTGTCTGCCTTCCTCATCACTCCCTTTCATCTCTGATCTCTTTTCCTTACTGTCTCAAACCATTTCCATCTATTCCCACTTTCTGTGCCTTCTTCTTTCCTTTCTTTGTGATGCTGACAGCATAAATAGTAAGCTGATATGTCCCTCCTACAGAAGGACTGACAGATACACACTGTCGAGACTGACTCACTGGCTTTGATCAATAAATACCTGAGCCTTTTAAGTGCTTATGTTTTTATTTTTCCATCAACAGCACCCAACAAATGTTGGAGAAAAGCACAGGAATTGGCTTCTGCTGTTGGAGGACAAACATACCAGACGGAGGAGGTGAAATGTTAAACTACCAGCCAACATGTATTTATCCGTCATAAAAGTGGATGAATGTGCTCAGGGAAGTCACAAGTTAATTATGTAGAAAGGCCAAAGTTGATGGCAAAGTTGAACACCGAAGAATACTGTATACCTAAGGGTGAAATCCATTCTATATCTGGATGCTTCTTCTGTCTGAAGATTTGTGTTAATGAGGCCAGATTGTCTGGAGGAGCGAGTTTGAGAACTGTCTTCAACAGCTCATTAGTATGGAGACAGCCTCTTTTCAAATGTTCCCACTCTGTCATCCTGTAAGAGCTCTTCAGAGAGAAAAGAGCAGCAGAGAAGAGGGTGACGACCCTGTGATTTTAATGATGAACATTTCTTAATTCAGAACTATTAGGAAACACACATAGTTCAGAGATAAGATTGGGCTGTAAGACATTGTTACTATAAGGGCAGTTTGAAAAACTGCTTTGTCTACAATGTAGATGAATATAGTTCTGTGCAAAAGTCCTAATCTAACATTAGGTTTGTTTGTTTGTTTACTACAGTCCTAATGATCACACATTTTCATTTCTCAGTTTCTGCATTAAGATACAACGTGGATATATGAGAAGTATGTACAGCGCTAAAAACTAAAGCTTCAGAGAAAAAACAGCTTCTATAAACCACAGTGGTGGTGTTTTCTGTGACCTTAATTTGTACTTAATGTGACTTTAACCCTTTCATTCAGGCCAAATGAGATTTATTTCATTAATTTTCTGATGTTTTATACCAGGTTTTATTCAACATGTCAGATGTTTCTGTTTGTGTTGCTTGTCAAGGGGTCGCACTAAATAGTGATTTAAACTTTTAGAACCCATTTAACTCAGTTTTGGTGTGTCTGTTAAGGCTGTGCACAAATTTCCTGTATTTTGTTGTTGCATCTGAAGAAAAGAGAATGAGAAATAAATATGCATCACACAAACAGCAAAGCTAAAGGCTAACCTATAGACTTTCATTCACCTCATCCACAGACTTCAGATATTTTTCCCTGTCTGGGATTCATATCTAATTAGCATTCTCAAAAGGGAAACCGTCCAACTTTTTTCTTATTGATCCACATTATTCATGCTATGGTATTTTACACTTGATGTTTTTCATGGTATGTGTGGTTCAGTCATGTTGTATAACTGGGAGAATGCAGTAACAATGAAAGTTTTACGTTTTTATGAAGAAACTATATAGAGTCTTTTATCAAGTGCTCAAGCACAGGCCATAAAATCTGATGAGCATCTGTTGGGAGAACAGAGTACATAACTCTGCTCTTTCTCTCAGTGTTTATTGATTTTTTTTTTAAACCAGACAATAGTGAAGAGGTTCCCCTGAAGATCTGGGTACATACTATAATTTGGGAATACAGCAGAATACAACAGATTCAAAGAGATGAAACATCCACAATTTCATACACTGTTGGTTTTAATTGCTCTTTTCAGTTATTTCATACAACTGTGCTAGCTATTAAGCATTATTGCTCAACAAATAATTTGCGTGTTTATTTATTCTAGTGTCGTGCTAACAATGTTATGAACATAAAATATATTTTCGGCCAAATTATTATAAGTAAAAATGTACGTTTAAATCACAAATACCCTGCATTTTGGCATTCAGTAACTGATATAGGCTCATATTTAAGTGCATACTGTGCATCGATTCTCTGCATCAATAACAAAATTCAATTTTCTCTGTCAGAGAGCTTAGGATACTGTCACAGGCAAACAAGACAAATGATTAAAACATCAGGAAAGCAGGACTGGCGGCAGCTCAGCTATTTAACCAGACTTATTTATTGACTGTAAGCACCCTTCTGGCGTTTCAGACATTCAGCTTTATTTCTGACTAATGGGACTCATCTAAAGCACACTTAAACTTGATTTTGGGCCCAAATGCAATACCTCGCCATATATACACTCTGAAATGTCTCTCACATCTACCATTCATAAATATATAAATATCTGCAAATAAATACAAACACTTGCACAGTACTGTATATTTGATCTTGTCACTTTGTAGATTCTTGCAGAAAACCTCCAGAAATAACTGGCAAAGTCAGAGCAAAAACCTTTAAAAAGTTCTACACAGAAGCTGTACCAAATATGACTGTCTCTTTATGTCTCTTTTCACCATTTTGGTTTCATAGCAAAGAAAACGCAGCCTGATTTCCAAGACAAACAACCATTGTGTATTTCTCCACTGAGTAAAGGTGCCTCAAAAATCTTTTGATCCAAAAGGTGACATTTGCTGTGTATATGTTTTCTTCTCTCCAGTCTAATTTTAGCGTCATTTCCCTACTAACAAGGTGTTGAAATAGGCAGTGCAGAAATTTTGCTTCGGGAAGGTGGGGCTTCATGAGAAAAAATGACATTATCACTAACCACATAATGCCGTAATCAAACCTGGATAATGTCTTTTGTACTGCCTTCATCCTCCCCAATACTTGATAAGAGCTCAGTGACAAAGCCATTTGTACCAAATGAGCTCATTAAATATTCATCACCTTACTCTAGGTAATGCTGATCTGGAAGAGCAAAGAATAGCAGACAGACATTGTGAATATGAGTGACTAAAAGAAAGAGGAAGCAAGGGAGAGGGCGGGGGAGGATGTACGCCTTTTGGTCACATATTTGTAATTTACACTGAAAAGCCCCCTTAATTATTTTTAGAAGGTGATCTCAGTAGCTACTGACTGTGTTGCTGATTCTCTGCAGTGTCAGGCAGACTCTAATAACTACCACATGATAATATCTATCACCTAAAAGTAGTAATACTACATTAGATATGCTTAAATAATTAGCAAAAATGCTTTAGGGGGTGGAAAAGATAAAAACAGAGATTATATACTATAAAGAGCGACATCAAAGCCCATGTTTTTGAGCGTTACTGACACCAGAGGGTGCCAGATAGGTTACAGTCTAATAAAGAGGAGCTGCATGGAAGAAAAGTATCTACACAGACAGAATAAGCAAAGTAAGGACAGGAATTAAACAAAAAAAAGATTAGATTGGGTAAACTAAAAGGTGCCCCCCTGTGAGTAAACAGAAAAAGAGGCCAACTGAGGAGATGACGTATTGATCTCATATAGAGCGAGATAGGCTGAATCTGTGGGGATCAATATATAAATGATAGCTATCTGTGCTAATGGGAAAAGGGGCTGTAGAGAGAGAGGAGAGAGAAGTGTGAAGGGATGACGGAGAGAAAGTGGTGATACAGATACAGAGGACGGTTTGAAAGACAGAAAGACATCTGACACGTGCAAAATGACAGTGAATGTGTTAGACTGGGTAGTTCAGATAGCATTTGACACGTCTGTAGCATTTATGGCAACGTGTTAAGGAGCAAAACAGCCATGTGTTTAAAAGTTCTCAAAGATAAGACTCCATCAAAACAGTACAGGAGGAGATAGGTGGCTTTTAATGTCGTGATTTGACATCTTTTATGATCTGTGTGGATCAGTCCAACAGAGGATTTGGTTATCAATGAATTAATGTTATGCCTGAAACTACATAAAAAGAATTAATACAAGAGTTAGATCAACTATATAGTACTCTTTCAACTAATAATAAGGGGGAACTGTTAGTCGTAGGCAGGTCTCTCATATTATATCTAAACTACAATGACTCCCAAAACAACACACAAATGCGTGAGAGGAAAATTGCACTGCACCCAAGATGTCCCAGAAGATTTAAACCCATCATCTTACTCTTTAACTTCCAACAGAAAGGCTTGGTAATCAGAAATATATGAAAAGCTTGGAGGATCATGTAGGAAAGAAGAGTTACACACCTCTGCTTTGCGTATATTTTCTTTGGTGTCTTCGATTTTCAGCTCTAGATCTGCTCTGCCTTGCTCTGTCGGGGGCAAACCATGGCTCTCACACTCCTCCAAAGACTGAGAAATAGAGATGTTAAGTACAGCTGTGCTACTTAATAACTGAGATACATTTTGAGTTGTAGGAATCTGGTGTGTGAACGTCTTACTCTCTTGTAGTGTATTATATTCTTGTGTTCTCTGGCTACTCTGGTTGCCCATTTCCTGGCCTCCTTGTTCAGACTGTGCTCCTCCGTCGTCCCCGTCTCCGACTCCAGCTGACGACTCTAAAAACACAGACACACACCCAGGCGCACAGACAGAAATACACAGTCATTGATTGGGGCAGGAGGCATGTGATACGCAGAAGCTGTTAATTAAGCTAAAGAAAGTGTGAGAGAAAGATGTTTCCTTCGCACATAATTAATACAACGTGTGTTGCAAAGCTCTACAGTTTACTTTTTGGAACAAAACCGCTGCTATTAAAACCACATGAGAAAAAGCATGACTGCATGATCGTGTGAGTCTTGCATGTTTCTGGCAGCCTGGTGTCGTTAATGTCTGTTTTTTTTTTTACATTCTAAAGCAGATATGTGAGCCTTGTTGAAACTCAACATGACTTAAATCTGGAACATTCAAAATTAATTCTAACCATGTGCCATTTATTATAAATATTTCAACTCTTCTAATCACAGCCTCGTGTTACGCACATGCCCACATAGATTAATTGGTTAACAAACTTTTTTTTTGTCATTAAAATATGCAGCATTGCTATCAGTCTCCACATTTTCTGGCTTTTAAACCTGTAAAGACCTAAACATCAACTGGTGACCAAAATTATCTACTGATCTAAACTGTTTAATACTTGCTGATCCACTAATCCTATCAATCTGTGTAAGTAATTCATGTAAAATGCAATTTGTCATCTTTTCATGGTCATCAGATATGACCCATTTGGATGCTCAGAGGCTCTGTAGTGAACGTGCAATCACCGTCATCTACAACATTGATTCACCAGCAAAACCAATGGAGCTGGATCAGTGACAGCAAATGGAGACATTTGATTTTATGTTCAGCTAATAACATCTTTGCTAAAGGAATCCCTTTTTCCTCAGTTTACCGTGTTTCTGATAAAATAACCCTCAACATTAATCTAAGCGTTTATGGACATCTACATAAACAGTAAAAAAAAAAAAAAATATGGAAAAATATCAGTTTTCTGTGAAAAAATGCTAAATAAAGAAGATAATATTACAATAAATGTTGTTAAAACACTTAAGACAGGTTATATATTGAGAAAAATTCATTTGGGAATTGACACAAAAGTAGCTCTAGGTCTTTACAGGTTAAAGTTGGGTTGTGCTTTTGCTTCAGTACATGTCCTCATTCAAAACCCCAACTAATACAGGAGGTTAATGCTACATTATCATGGTTAGCCTGTTTCATACACAGCACTCCTAATATTGGTAATGAGTAAAACTTTCTGCCAAGTGCAATAGTAGCATAAGACTAAAGGCATACAAATTGTTAAGTATGATTCTAGCTGTAGTAGAAATACTGTAACCAACAAAGCAATAATGACTGCATCAGGGTGCCCGTTTATTCAGTGTCACCTAAGTGTATTCACAGGTTTCAGAAGATGGGGTTCCCATAACCAGATAATGAAAGTGTGTTGGCTACACTGAAGAACGCAATATTTTAATTGCAAGTTTCCATGCACATCATATCTATTAATTATGTGCTGCTCCAGTAACAGGAGTGCATAAATCAGGCTAAGTATAGGTGTGAAACGAAAGTATTACACAGGAGATTTACAGCTTAATTACATTCAAGCGAGAGAGCATCGTTGGGAGTTAAGGCAGGGGAGCAGAAAACTAGATTTCAACAGTGGCCTTAAAATGACATGCCACGAAGTGAGCACAGTTAATTTGTTCTTTGATAGTTTGCTCAAATTACTGGTCTATTCTTAATGGGGCAAACAGAGCAAATATCATTTTTCAGGTAGCCTTCCAGCAAGACACACAGGTGGGGTAATGCAGATGATTATGCAGTAACACAGCCAACACCGTTTAATCATTATTTATCTTAAACCGTGAGTACATTATGACTGATTATGTCCTACGTTACTCAGATTGCTCTCTAAACATACTAATCACCATTAAATTAGAGAATGCCATACAATATAATGATATATGACAAAGTAAAGCCAGAATGATGTTATCATAGTTCAACAACTACCTCAGTCGTAATAACAGTCATTTTGAATACTGTAAAGAAGAACTGTGTCATTCTAAAGCCACAGGGAAGTGGAGCGGAGACAGAATCTAGCCTTGTTGTCTGTATTAATCAGAGGTTATATGTTTGAGACAAAGTGTGAGTTTAGTCTAAACTGTGAAGTGCAGTGATGAGCTGGCCGCCAGCTGGCTGTACGTTAAACCTGATCCGTCGACAGTAATTGCCCAGTCATGGCTTAGCAACTGTAACAAGGCCTGGTAGGTCTCTCACATTTTATAATTCTCAAAATGCTGAAATACAGCAACAGTGCGAATGAAGCTGTTGTTGTGTTCACCATAATCTGCTTTTACAGAGTGTGGACAACGGGGTCTTCTATTCTTTAATCCTTTGTGATTCCAAAACAGCAAAAAAGAGGGAAAAAAAGTGTATGGTTGTTTTGCTCTGATGTATGCTGCAAAGGGTAGTACGTCATTCTAATCTGAGATGTGGGGTTTGCTGTATTGACTAATATGGCGCATCATGTTCAAAAGGACCTGTATCATAGTTTGTGAGCAGTTGTAATAGTTTTAGAGGAAGCCTCAGTGTGTCTGCACATCCTCCTGCAGTACAGGGATTAGAGTTTTTATATGCAATAATGGGCAGAAACATGAAAATGAAATCAGTGTGTTTTCCTAGCAAAGCAAAAAACAAATGTAATTCAGGCTTAGGTTTAAAATTACCTGCAGCCAACATTTTCAGCATGCTAACAGAGAAACTTCAGAATAAACTTGCCCATTGCTTGAACAGCAACTGCTTTGTTCAAACATAAATGGTCAGAGGATGGCACAGCCCCTGCTCCCAGAAAACAACAAGAGTACTGTTTGTTAGTGATGTTGCCTTGGTTTTGCCCATTGAAGAATAGTTTTTCAAGTATTTTACTGGGCAAATATTATAAGATTTACTAGTTCTAATTTAGTTTCTAGTTCTAGAAATGATGATAAACTCCATGATGGACTCCACTGGACTTCACCAACTCCATTGGTGGATGAAAGACAAAATTTCAAGTTGCTCATATATATATATTCTAGCGCCACATTCTTCATTACAGCCTGATAAACAAGCAAAAAGACACTGACAAATTGTATCAAACTTGGTGAATAATATTAAATTGAACTTCCCATTTTACATTCTAGGAATAAAATATCATGGACTGAGTACAACAATGTTGTTCTGTTTTATTTTTATATAACTGCTGGCTTAAATGAGCTTATGAGCCCATAAAATGCCACAAAATACACACCAATAGCATACGCATACTTACAAAGTTAAAAAGTGATGTTATAAGCGAAGATACTGTTGTGACATTTCGACAGATGATGTGACATTACAACATTTGATGAGTCATTTGGGGCTGAGACTGAATTTCTCATCAAGACATGACGAAACGACTGCATTACAGCCCTGTGAAGCAACTGCTTTAATTATGTCACTGAAGACGTGATTCAAATAAGGACTAAATATGCATCAGTACTAATCCAGTAGTTCAGAGCCCAGTCAGGTCAACTGGGTTCATAGGTCCAGGTGCATGCACATTATTTAGGAAATTATGGACCTGAACACCTTCATATAGATGATCTAGATGCACATACAAAAGGCAGGACAGTATACAGTATGTATTTAAAGACAGCTAAATAAGAAATGCTTCATACACCATAGACCAACCCTGTACTCTGTGAATACAAGGATAAGGTAATATGAGCCTGGCCTCACTCTTCCTTCTGAGTGTCTCTGTGCACTCTAATACTTACATTAGACTTAAAAGAGTCCTCTTAGACTTTATAAAACTCAGGTGCAAGCTCTAAGTGATTCTGCAATGTGTTGAAGCTAAAGGAAAAGGAAAAATGCAGTACCAGATACAATATTAGCCAGAACAGACAGTTTTTTTTTCTAGAAATAAACCTTTTAAATATGGTGGTTGTTATTTGAGAAGTAATTGGCAATTAACTTTGTTAATAAGCACTTTGCTTTGTGCTTCTTTGAAATGTTTCTTAAAAAGTTAGATCCGATTTACATCTGGAATTGTGCAAAAAGGTTCAATTTTTAGAAAAATAACAGCTGAAACCCTTCACAGCTCTTCAGCCCAAACAAAACTAGGGGACATCCAGTAGTCCAACATGCCTTTGTGATGAAACTTGAACTTGGATTTGCTCTAATGGGCACTGAACTTTACATTTAACATTTATATTTTTTCATTAGCATGCTGCTTTCCAGAGAGACAGTTGACATATAAAGGTTAGTTGAGCTGTATCATGACTATCTGCAGTCATTAGCATTAGTGTGAAGAGCACCAAGTCCATCTCCAATTAACTCTGTTTTAATGTTAGGTATAAGGTAAAAAGTTCAATCATTCTCCTCTTAAACCTGCCTGACTTCTTGAAGACAAATGTTATGTATATTAGTTGGTGCTGTTTATGCTACCTTTTCATCAGATTCTAATTATTTCTGATATCCTTTTGAAAAACACAAAGTAAAATCAGTAAGCGATGCTTATTTTGTACATGTGAATGAACATTTGGAGAAGTTAGACAGTTACATTGCTTTGTAATTTGAATATAAACGCAGAAAATCCTATAGTTTTCCAGTTTCATGCAAAAATGTTTATCTTAGTCTCAGCTCAGGTTGCTAAAAGACTTACCAAAGTTTAGTTTTGTAATAAATGTCATCATGTCATCAGGATACATAGATATACCAGACAGACATGCACGTATTAGATGGTCCATGGTTTGTGTCAGGAATGAAGATGGGAATGCTAACAACAGTTAAGACTACCTGTGCCAGGGTCATTCTCATGGCACTGACGGGCGACGGCTCAATGTCCACCAACTGCTGCACCGAGCTCAGAGTCTGGCACACACACATACACACAGGCAAGCACCCGCGCACACACACACACCGGAGAGCAGCAGTGCAAGCACACAGGCACACAAATACAAGGAGGGGTTAATGGAAAAGAAGTTTAGGGAAAAGTGTTAGCAAAGGCTAAACAGGATCAGGAACAGACAGGGAAGAAAAGCACATAGCTGTATATAGAAAAGTTAGAAAAGTAATAACTAAAGAAAGTACCCCCCCCCCCAAAAAAAAAAAAGATCACTGGGGAAATGAAAACAAAAAAAAGAAAGAAAAAGAGAGAAAAGAGAAAAAACAGAAGGAACACAAAACGACAAAAACACAGGAGAAAAAGACAGGTATAGTGTAGAGGAATTAGGGCCAGTGTCCACGGGGGAACATTTCTTATCTGGCTGGCAAACACATCCCTGAGTGGAGAAGACAGCAGATTCAGCTGCTGCTTTATGATCACAGAGAAGCCGATCAGTGGACAATGCTATGATATATTTTTAACATCCAGCAACCACTCAATTTTAGTTCAGATCATGTAAATGATAAAAAGACGCCAACACTACAAAGAGATGTTCCCCATGGACCCACAACATTTCACATTAAAATGATTAAATTTAGAACACAGAGTAGACTCATGCTTCTGTCATGCTGTCACCAGACAATTGTTAACTGGACAACTCCATCCTAAATAGTTAACACATGACTGGAAACAAAAGAGCCAATGATCCCTCAAGAGAATGACAATGATCAGAGCGTTGGCTTTCTAGTTACTAACTTGGAAAGCCTCTTCCTAAAAGATGTACAATTGTGATTCTCTCAAAGCAGACAGATGAATTCATTTTCAGTTATCAAACGTATTCAGATAAATTTGGTTGAAATGAAAAGTTTAGCTTTAGAGAAGACAAAAAAGGCAGGAAGAGGGAAAAGTGGACATGTCACAATAGAGAAGATTATAAAGTTCTATGTTTTGACAAGGATATAAAGATAGTGATGTAGTGTTTGTACTGCTGTGCGAACAGGTTCAAATGCAAACAATACAACCTCAACAACACTTTCAATAGAATAGCACAGCGCTGCATGCCTCTGCATATGTATAAGTTCTGCTATTTCTCACCGTGTCACATTCGCTGGGCTGGAATTGGAAGTCATGTGCTTTGTGGAATACTGGGTTCTCCTGCATGAATAACTGCTGGTTGAACTCTTGTATTATCTGAAAGAAGCAAAAAAAAAAAAAAAGCATTAGTTTGCATTTGCTTCCTGCTGTGAAACTAATCACACTTGAACCTATCGAAGGCTACGAGTGGTGAGTCTTTCATTCATATTTATTACCCCACCCCTTAGATTGTTAACGCTCTAGCACCAAAACTGTTGGTTGAATTCATACTAAATTGGGTTTATGGATTGCCAGGGACCCAGATTAGATCTGATTACATTTTGGGAACAGTGGGTCAAAGTTAAAAAAAATGTTATGATTTTTTTTTAATCTTTTTGTTTTCTTCTCGTTTACTTATAATGGGCAAAATTTGTCTATGCTATCTATGACATCATCTGCTGACATCAGTACGTACATGCATAAACATAATGACATCAGCTGGATCGATGCCAAAATAAGCTACAATATGTGCAAGGGACGGGGTTTGTTGTGTCTGGCACCACTTGTAAATGGTTGGATTAGGAATTTGGCAGTATTTATTTAACATCATCCATGTCAGATTGAGATAATAAATAATTGTGATTACTTCAGTTTCTTTTTGGGTTATACTCTATGATCGTACAATGCCACACAAACAGGAACTGTGTCGAGCTGTTTCTCACTTACTGTTTGCACATTTGTCTGTTAGCATTCTCCCTAAATATTATTTTATTGAAATACTGACTAGGATACTCTTCCACACATCTAGACTTAATAACCATGTAATGAAAGAAAAAATAATACTAAGGAAATGTAAAATGTAAAATGAAAAAGGCTGTCCTTCAATTCACTAGTGAAACAAAAACACATTTTTCTGCAAAAATAACCAGTATGATTGAGTTCCAATGTCAAAAAGATTGATGGATTTTCCCTGAAGTGTCTATTTTGAGACCAAAAAACATTGCTACAGCTTAAAAACAGAGCACAGAAGGTCTGTGTCTTTCAGCATTTCTGACTCACCCTGGTGGATTTGTCCAGTAGGAACTGGAAGGTGTTGTGTGTGGCTTGGGAGGCCTCGAGCTCGGTACGAGACAGCGCTACCAGGTAGTCTTTCACATGCTCATAGATCCTGCCATCCAAGGCCTAGAGGACAGAGGGAGACAGATGCCAGAGGTGGAGGGGTTACTGTGAAAAATGGATTACTTTGATGTATTTCCATAATCCTTGGTAGAAAGAAAGTAAAAGGAAAGAAGGAGACACAAAGAAAGGGGAAAAAGTGCATGTGGAATTGAGCCAGTCACTAGCTTTAGCTACAGGGTCTTGCTTCAACATTTTCATTTGTGACAGGTCATTAAATATCCCCATTTAACCTTAACTATTCTGTAACCGGGAACTGGACCATGACAATGCTCATACTGCTCCCGTTCCTGGTGTTTTCAAGCCAGGAGAAACAATTCACCTTCAGGGAGGTCATAACACTGCACAAAGTGATACTTTAACTCTGAAATCAGCAAACTGTGGCGAAGAGGAGACAATTGAGACAGGAAAGGTTTCAATGGTAGTACTTCTAAAGGTAAAGGAGGAATTGGAGGGAATCTTTATTGACCTTGCTGCATAGGTGATTATTTCATTTTTAGGATTGTTCACATAGCCACATTATAACAAACTGATAATGATGGGAGGGATGAAAATTTTGTGTAACACCTGTTACATATTTGTACATATTATGTCACCTTATGCTACAACATTTTTGTGATTAAAGTATAGCCGAGAAATAAAGGGGGAAAATTAATATAAACAATGGGAAAAGAGTAAGACCAGCAATGACAGGCAAGAGTGGGGTGGCAGAAAGTCAGTGGAAGGACAGAGACTGAGCAGATGTTTTCATTTGACAGCTCTTATCATTAGAGTTTTGATGTGCTGATATAAAGGCGTTTTAATGAAGTGCGCCATCCAAATGAACAGTCTTTGTACGAGGAGCTGAACAAGTCCTGCCAAGCTGTAGGCCACACTGCCAAACGGATCAGACAGAGGGAACGAGGGAGAGGGAACGAGAGAGAGAGGGACAGACAACGAGAGACGCTAATAAGAGAGGGGGAAGACAGGACGAGGCAGCGTTTGCAAAGGGAAATGAAAAGGAAAATACAGATATTAGGAAAGGGCTTTAAACCTGTGGCTATCCCAACTGGGTCTTCATAAAAGACAGATAAGAGAACTGGGAAAAAACACTATGACATCATACAGAGAAGAGGCGTCACAAGTTTGATATTCAGTATGTGGACAGAGTGTTCGGAGAACGTTAAAGGGTTTTGTCCAAACACAACATCCCTGTGCACTTCAGATCCAAACTGATCCACCCTATGGACAGAACACCCAAGTACATGTTGAATACTCTTTGGAATTGAAACACACAGCCCTATTGCTAAGCCATAACTTAATAAAGCAGTTTTAATGACAGTCAGTACCTCTGACTCCTTTTGACTATGAAATTGTATTAGTAATAAGTCAGACAGTTACTGCTTTTTTATCGTTATTTGACTTGATCTTGACTCAGATAAGTATCTAACTTTTTACTTTCATTCACACTGTTATTTAGAATTTTAACCCAGTGTAGTACTCACATACACTTTTACTTTTTAAGTTCAGCAGAGTTGTACACACTTTAAATGCAACAAGGAGTGCAGAGATCAGCATTACTGAAAACTAAATAACAGCCCCACGAACACACAGCACAAGACAGGAGCGCGAGCACCTCAGGTCAAGACACAGCAGTCCAGCTGTATCTGATGGATGAAAAAAATTCCCTTGAGTACAGCACTGTAAACAGGTAGTTTAAGAGAGGAGTATAGTAAGTTACCTAAGTTAAACCTACTTTCAAAATAGGATAGACTATCATATGGGGAAGGGGTGGGATTAAATAAGCTACACTTCCTCCCACTCCTTTGCAAATATTCTTACAATTTGTTTTATTTCTAGGGAGTAAAGTAGGATTATTTTGTTTGTCTTGTTGCATATTCTAAATAAACAAAACTGAATTGAGCTAAACTGGGATGGCCATCTCCAAATGGGCAGGGGGTGCAGAACCCAATGGGTTTGGGGTGGATAATATGGGCTACTTTAACAACCTGGTACCTATCAATAACTCCAAATGTGAAATTTCTTAAGTCCCTACCACTCAGTTAGAACTGAGGAAGCCTCATAGATGAGAGGTACCAATCTTCAAGAACCAAAAAAAAAAAAAAGCTTTCAACTAAAGCACTTAGGATCATAGAAGGTATTATTGAGTGAAAGAAAAGCAGACAGGCAGACAGAGAAATAAGTTTATGGGAAATGTGTGCATTTGTGTGTGTGCCTGCGTGTGTGTTCTTTGGATAGTGTTCTCACAGCTGCAGGGAAAGGTGAAGGGGTTCAGATTCCAATTCAACAAAACACAGAGACCGCACACACACCAAATCTCACATACCCAGACGCACATACTCTGCTTTGGCCAGTGCTTCATAAAACCTCACACTCCTATGAACCGGCACACACTCTGGCCTGATCAGAGGATAGTTCAGATCAATTCAAGAAGATCCCACAAACACATGCTGTTCCTTAAAAATGGTTACATATAAACATTATCCTTAATATGTACACCAGTCCGGCAAATGTGGCACACAAACACACGTTAAAATGTGCTTGTGTTTTCACACACACAGAGAGAGAGAGAGAGAAAGAGAGAGAGAGCGAGTACATACTTATAAAACAATGGGGTATTGACAAGGAAATTATGTCATTAAGGGTGGGTTGTTGGCTGACTTTTTAGTGAATGTTCCTCCATCATTCTTCTCATTTCCTCCACCCCCCTCTTTTCTTTCTTGTCCTCCTCTCTTCCTTTCATCCATTTACGGTAGTGCAGAAAAGGAATGAGTCAGCTTCCAGAAAAAGCCTTGTCCCCATATCATGGTCAGTTGGGTGTGTGTTTTCATATGTGTACTGTATGTGTTTATTTAGGTGGACTGACTGCATCAGCCTTGACAACAAGTAGAGCACAGACATTAATGTATAAACATTCAACTACATGGACAGTTATAACAGGAGGAGCTGCCAACAGCAGAGGGAGTTACAGAGTGGTCTGTTTCCACACTGCCCTTTCACTACAACTGTCGCATTGACAAGGACAGTAGCTCTCACTCTAAGATATATGTTATTCCTACAGGCTCAGTGCAATTCAACTTCAACTTCAACTTAAACAGGGTCATCATTTATAAGACATTTCATCTCCAGAAAACCACTATATTACCTTTTAGTCATTTTTTGCCCATCAAAAATACTGTAAGTTCATCCATAAGTCTGAGATTAAAAACAAAAAAATGTCACCATGTAGCTGATAAATTTCTCCTGCTATCGAATTACTTAAGTCTATCGTATCTGAATGGTGAGACTTCGGTCTCAGTTCAATTCCAAAATGTCCCCCAAAGGCCATATGCAGTGAATTATGGCATAGCAATGCAATGCAATGAATGTACAATTGATTTCAGAGGATGACTATAAATACTGTTGAAAATGAAGACAGTGCTAAAAAGTGTGATGAATGGAGAAGCTAAAAAGCCATACAGTTTTGTGGTTTTAAAGCATTGCTACACTTTCTCTAATGTAATGTGGCTGTGAATGTTATTTTGCAAATGTGATGATGCAAAAATAGTTTGTTTGATAGTGTTATGTTTTCCATCAGTGCTTCTAACTACGGTAAAGACTTTGAAAACAACTTAGATTAGCAGTGAAGGGGGAATGCTGTTATCACTGATTTTCAGGTTAGCACCTGTAACCACTACAAATAAAAGAGAAAAAGAAAGAGTAGAAGAGGGACATGATAAGCAGATTGATTCCCTCTAGCTATGTCCCTTGCAATGTGCCTCTGTGTGTTTGCGTGTATGCATTTGTGTATTTGGACATTTCCCTGCAGTCCTGTCCTTCTGTCACAAGGAGCTATCAATCTATTATTTAAGATGGCCTCATACTATAGCTGCTCATAAATGCCTGAGGCATAGTATGTGATAGAGGGAGCAGAGCTAGTAGACAAGAACAGAAAGACAAGTGAAGACACAAAGGAGGGAAACAAGAAAAAAATACAGGAGAAACAAAGACTATGTAAGCAAGCGATGCTGGCAAGAAACAAAGGCCAAATAAAGCAACAGCATTACAGGTGCAAGTCACTAAGGCACAAGTAAATCTACATATGTATGTGTCTGTGCATATGTTAACTGTCTATTCAGTGTCCTGTATAAGACTGAGCACTGTCCAGAAAAGGAAGTACCACACATGTGATTTTAGGGTGAATGTGTGCGTTTAATGTGTCAGTCTGCCATGTTTGTATGAGAGCACCACTCTCACTGAACTGCTTTGATGACTCATCATACTGCAGATGAGTTGTCTGTCTCCATACAGTCAACTGTCTGGTGTGTGTTTGAAAGTAGATTATTATCAGGTTAAGTCAAGCTCAACAGTTTCACAGCATTAGATTTTAACTGAATGGTATAAATTCAAATACAGTCAAAATTATAATAGAGAAGTAAGATCAATTAAAAGACTTGTCAAAAAACAGATTTTTGTGTATAATAACTAACGTTTATGTGTATGTTTACTTGCCAAGGCAAGTTTATAGCTAGGGTAGCAAATAAATGGAAGCACACAGATGCTGAAAAGTCATTTAGCATCCTTATTTCCATACTTGGAGCTCCTTTCTGATTCTCTTATGTACTTTCTCTGAGTGAAACATTTAAAAGTATCTACCTACCACTACAGAAACCCCAACTCTGACTAAGAGACAGTTCAGTCAACATCATGAAATGCTAATTTCATGCCTACCAAGCTTTTGGTAAGAGCAAGCATATATTTTATACGCAGCATGGCTCATTTTCAGGATTTTTCTTCAAATACTCCCTCATAAAATTATAATAAATCCAGAGAACTCTTAAACTGCTTGAGGGCTCAAACCTCTGAAATCATCACTTTTCATATTTGATTTTCCCCTTTAACTTCTTTACTAACACTGAATGGAAGCATGACTGTGTAAAAGAAGACATTTTATCATAAAACTAAGCTTTCAAAGTAGTTTCACACTGATTTTTAGAACCTAGGATTCCAACCTTGGGGGTATTGTTAGTTCATGATATTCTTGATAACAACTTGTCTTAAAAAATGAATTCTGTGTCATTAAACTGTACATTTTTACTTAGTGTTTAATGGTTCTGGATGCTGAAAGGACCTTTAGAAGGACCTCAACCCACATCATTGTGGGGTTTTTTTTCATTAATATTCTGTTCTTACCTGTATGCAGTGCAGTAGATCTGTGTGGTAGTAGCGGTCATGGTGAGCGTTGGCAGCAGCTAGCGTTAGTAAGTAGTCGTTCCTGGCCTGTGTTGCTTTGGAGTTACAGTCACTCCTCTTAGCTTTCAACTGAAATTAAAGGCAGAGACAAATAATATTGCAATAATGCCTTTAAGTAACAAGACATGGCTTTAAAGTGTCTGGATGAAAGCTCTGCCTTAGGAAGTGATTTTGTTTGTAACTGAGGCCTCTTACCTTTACACTAGCTTTCTGTAAACTAATTCTTGACTGAAAAAGACCCAGTTTAGACCTAAAACAAAAACAAAAAAAAACAAGGCAAGAAAGGAAATTAATTTTTATGACACAATGTTATTCTAATAATATAATACCAAGGAAAAATCATGGAAAAATAAATAATTGCTGTTTATTGACCCCTTAACAGCATTACTTCCATTTCACAGTTACTGACTTAATGAAGCACACGGTATATGTATAACATGGTGAGAAAGAAATGAGACAATGACTAAACTCCTATTCTCTTATTATTCTCTAACCTATGATTCAGAACTGGCATCATTAATTGACTCAGAACAGGCAATTAATCTATCCCTGATCCAGACATCATGATTTATATCAGCAGTAGCCTCCACAAAGACCTGTTTATTAAAGAGATAATGTGCACATCCATGCATATGTGTTTATGTGGGGTCTGCACCTTTTTGTTCGACATGTTTTATGCAAATGAATGAATGAAGAGCTGTGCAAATTAACACTCACACATATAGATATAAAATGCATTATACAGCAGTGAAGATGTCTGCTGCTTTCCTATGTGCATGTGGATGTGTTTCTCCAAGTTTTTAGTCCAATGGCTCAAAGGCTCCAACAGACTATTGTCGTCTGTCTATTGTCTGTAAACATTTTTTATGAATGGCTTGATATTTGTTGTGGAACATCTTTAGTGTAAGGTCATCCGAGTTTGTTCAAAGAATTGGGAAATACTGATTTTTATTTTTTTTTATTAAATCCCCATTGGTTTATAATGGAAAATATTTCAAAGTGCCATAACTTGACAACAGTTGACTATATTGATATGATTACTATTGGCAAAAGACAGGAAGTCACATATGGGTTTTTGTTTGGTGCCATGACCTTTGACCTTGAGTGACCTTAAAAGGACCATAGACAGACCATAGATTTTGGCTATCCATCTAAAAACATGTACAAGCACAAGGAAAAGAAACATGAAAAGAGTCAGTTCTACAAGAAGTTTTTCTACAGTCTAAAGTCTAAATTAAAAATTAACAGCATGTGCAATATGATGAAATATACTAGTATAACAACTTCATTGATGACACAACCTTTGACCTAAGATGATCAAGAATGGTCAAACAAATATCAATTAATGTCTTTAAATATATAGGACTGGAGGATCCTTGGTCCTATTTTTATATGGTAAGAGGTGTTAAAAGTATTAACTGTGTATTGTGTCTTTTATTCCCACCAATTTCCCCCTGTGTGTTCCTTGTACTCGACAGTGACAAATGTCCTAACATTTCTCTGCTGAAATGGACACACAGAGATACACACACATAGTTGCACAGCCACAGTGTTGTAGTGTAGTTTCTGTAGCTGTGAGTTTCTACTGAGTGATAGAGAACAGAAAAGAGTTGACTGGTGAATCGATTTGGGCTCTAAAGCTGGAGCTGAGAATTCAATGAAGTGTAAATGTCACCATAGCTACTGCTACCTAAGGCTGTGAGGAAAACAGCTCTCATCAGCACTGAATAAAACTTTGGAACTAATTGCAGTATTGAAAGGCTTTACGATGATTACATTTAAGAAACTGAACTTCAGTTCTCTGATGCTAATCTACCAAACCTCATCATGCTGTGAATGCAAATGACAAACACTAGTACCACATAAAAATGACATTGTGTAATTTATTAGGGCAGTGAAATGCTTCGGAGTCTAAAAGAACTGTACTCCTGCCAACAAAAACTACAAAAATCATTTATTTAACTTTACAACCAATACTAGTTGCTTTACTAAGATGTTTTCTCACAGAATGCTATTGTGTAGCTGGAATAAGCTCTGGCATTCCTGCAGCTCTGTCCAAGACTAAACCGTTTGGAAAATGAATGAATGGGCAAATGCAATTGGGGTGTATTTGTCTTGACTCTCTCTTGTACACACCAGTACCCATATGTCACTGATTGCTTCTCTTTGCCTTAATGATGATGTTTTTCTCTCTATCTCTCTCTCTCTCTCTCTCTCTCTCTCTCTCTCTCACACACACACACACACACACACACACAGAGCCATACTTCCATATAGACATATTCTCTCTGTGAGGTTAACCAACTTCATTCTCTCAGTGGTATCCTTTCTGACAATGGAAACCCTCTGCTATTACTATATTCAGACATGACTACAAACACACGGTGGTGTTATGAACTTACTTGGCCTCTATATCAGCTTTCTCTCGTACTGCGTGGGCCACCTGCTCACAGTCGTAGTATTTTTTCTTGGCTTTGGCCAACTCCTTCACTGACTCCTGCAGTTCTGCCTGAATGCCACTCAACTGATCTATGGTCTGTGAAGGGAAAGGGGAAAAGACTGAGCTTGTTAGAGAAAGAGCAAACTAACATGAGTCATGTTGGCTTACAGTGAGCACAAAGACAGATGATGTAGAAAGGGACTGAGAACAGAGACTGCTTGAGGATCCTATGACTCAATTGTACTGTCCAGTCACCTTTTTGAGTTGCTGCTCCTTGTAGAATCTCACAGTCTTTGCAGGTTCTGATACTTGACTCTTGTAGTTGTCACACAAATTGAGCTTGGCCTGGCTCACCTGCACTGTACCTTCTAAGTACGATCTCCACACTGCATATACATTCCTAGTCAGGGAGAAAAAGCACAAAGTTGTTGCACTGTTGCTGTACATTCTCTCTACTGTAACTGCTTGCCATCCCAGGAGATATCTGACAGAGAAACATGGAGCTCTCCTGCAGAGTGCCTAGATTTTAAAAATCCTTATACAGCTGTGTGGTGGCCACTGTGGAAATGAGAACCTGTATTGTATATGCATGCAGCATGGGAGAAGGTTCAGAAATAGCTCTGTGTGGAAGCATTGCAGTAGTTACTATTGCAGAGTAAAAGAAATACAATGTTAGTAAAAAATTATGAAGGGAAAAGTTAATACCTCCTTTTTATTTTGTATTTGTTATTTTGCAAAGTTGTTTTACATTTCTGCATTTGAACAATTGAACTGTAATCATAATGACAACCATATTGTGTGTGCGTGTGTGTGTGTGTGTGCGTGTGTTTTGTTTTTAATTTTAAGCAATCAAGCACTGCATGGATTTGATTTCATCAGGGTAGCCTAGTGTATAATAGATGCATATAATTACTTACTTTGACTAAGATATAAAATAAGTTTGTAGCTGGTTTATAGAAATATTGCTGTATATTTTTGTATGTGACACACATATTCACACCCACCTGTAGTCTGTTCTCTGATCGTCAGGGTTGATTCCAGGCCAGTCTCTTTTTAAGTACTGACTTGCTAACTTCTGCAAAGCCTGAAACACAAAAAATGAGAAAAATATAGGAATTGTTTTGCTTTGTCATTAAATTAAATCATTGCAAATATAATAAATAATCCACATACATAGGTTTAACAAAAACATAGAACCTGCTGCAAGTTTTGGGTGAAAACTGGGTGAACATTTTGAACATAATACAGATATCTTTGTTAGCAAATACAATGAACACAACAAGGTTATAATAGTTCTGGATTTTTCATTATAGTTTAGTTTTATTTAGTTTTGAGGTTTTTTTTTTTCCTGTAATTCATTTAGTTTTAATTAGTTGTTAGAGCAGGTTTGCTAGGTTTTATTAGTTTTATTTTATTTTTTTTCTAAATGCTTAGTTTTAGTATTAGTTTTAATATTAGTATTAGTTTTTGTTGTTTAAATTTTTTTTATATATATTCCAAGAAATCCCAAACAGGACTCTGCTGCTTTCTCCCAGCTTTAGTCTCCGTGTTGCCAGGTAGAGTGGGGAAGTAATGCCGCCTACAAAGGACAAGTGACTAACTGTGAAGTGCCACCAGCTAAAATTGCTCAAGTGAAATAAAGCAATTTCATATCAGTCCAACATTGACAAAGATGAAAATGAAAAAAATTTTATCCGTAATGTTTATATGTTTTAGTTAGTTTTGTAAGCACACAATACAGTTTCAGTTAGTTATCTTTTTTTTTTTACCCTTTAAAGTCCTCACCAAGAAAAAAAGCAATGAAAACATTTTTTCTTTACATTTTTATGGCACTAATAACAACAATCAAAAACATTGTTTTTACAAAAATAGATATGTTATAAACATTTATTTTAAATGTTCTAGACATATGTACTAGAAATGTATTCATCTCTACCACTCTACTGAGTGCTACAGATGGTTGAAACAGGTAGAATTAAGTAAAATGTGTTTTTCAATACGATATAGTGAGTCAAAATGTGCTCTACCATATGACTGAGCAGAAGGTTAAAGGGTTAATTGTAGTTTTTATTTGTTTCAATTAAAAATGTTTCAATTCTAGTTTTCTTTATTTTGTTAGTTTTTGTTAATGATAATAACCTTGGTACACAGCACAATGTTATTTGAATGGAATTTAAAGTATTTACTGCATGATAGACTGCTAATATTAGACAAGCAAATAAGAGTCAATGTGGAGCTCCATTAAGTCAATTTTTTTCTGCAACACAACCTAGTAGGATGTATAATCAGCTTAAAACCCAGAGGGCTTGAGGAAGGCTGTGATTAAAACAATAAAATCTGAATCAAGGAAAGACTTCACACTTCAATCCTTTGCCGTTATAAGCTGATGTGAGCCGTTTCCTTAACTTGATTTGCTCAGAAAATAACAGGACTATAAAATGTGTCAGCAACAGTGGAACCCTAGTCAGCTCCTCTGAGCACAAGCAGAAACCCGAGGGCTGGGAGAAAAGGTAACCTACATTTTCTGGACTGGGTCACTGTGTCAGTAGCGACATCTCACAGACGCTCTGCCCTTGTGAGCCAGTCTATCTGTGGAAGAGTGTGTATGTGTGTGTGTGTGTGTGTGTGTGTGTGTGTGTGTGTGTGTGTGTGAGGGGCAGAGTAGCAAATTCCCCTTAAAAAATACTTACGATAACTATAAGACAAAGTTTTAAACTCTTACACTTTCTTTCCATTCATTCACTCATTTTAACCCAACTTTTAGTTTAATTTTTTATCTGATTATCTTAGCTCTCTGACACCAAGCTGTTTTTCAGTTTTCACATGCATCCCTCTCTCATTCTTTGTCAGGATAGATATTTGGATGTGTGCTGTCTGTCGTGGCAAATGTGGCCATTTAGTCACTGGACCTCAACTCCAGACGTGTAGCCTGAGAGACATAGTTGCCCTACAATCTATGACACCTCCTAACTAAATTAAAAGAAGAGTATATTTAAGTTAATTAAAAAGTTAATACAGGGCCGATGCTCCTTTTCATGCAGAGTAAACTATTTTTTATCAACAATATTTATGCTGTGTCATAGTAGCAAAAGGTTTAAAACATAAGAAAACATTTAACCCATGCACATCTTTGTTGCAAGCTATAGACAGAAACACAGGTGACAGAAAAATAGAAAAATATTTTTAAAAAGATTAGACAATCACACAAATTGACAGGTACACACAGACACACACAAAACAGATCATGGCACAAAGTACTGTCAATATGAGAGGAAACATGTTTGCTTCAACAACAGTCAACTTTGCTTTCTCATTCTCGAGGGAAGGGTGGAGTGGGTGTGGGTATTTTGGATGAAAGACTGTAAAACTGTGTGTGCATGTTAGTAAGAAACTAAATTGGAGAGAGAGAGTGTGTGTTTGTTTGAAAGATGACTGGGGTGACACACATTAAAATTGCAAAAGAATTGCCTGAGATTTAATTGCTTTCCTGCTGTGTAAACATGTACCCCTTGTTTGTGTGTCTGTGCTTTTCTGTTCAAGGGGGAGGGTTAAGTGAGGACACTGACTGATGGCTGAGAAAGCCACTGACTGTGAGCTGGCAGTTTGACAGAAGAACTGATTTGACAGCTTGACTTCAACACAACAATGTTCCCTATCGATTTAGCTCCATTGGAAGAGCTGTCATTGTCTGATAATTACTCATATCCCAAGCGGATAAACTTGCTGGTGCACAGCCGATGTTACTATTCAGGTTTTGTGAAAGTAAAAAACCCAAAATCCTGCAACAGTTGAAATGGGAACTGGAAATGAGAGATTGGCCCTCTTTAGTGTCCCCTAGTGGACACTATCAGCACTTCCTTCAGCTAATTGACATTGATTATCACTGATAAATTATAAGTGGAAGTTTGGGATCTTAACAGGTCAACACATTCATGTTCGGAATGACCTCCATTTCCTGTCTCTAAGCCTTTTTTAATTCCAACATAGATAAGTCTGTGATGACAGGCCCGTTATCTGAGCAGTGACAGCTGAACTTGGCAATGATTGAGTGGTGGGAACCCCACAGAGTGAATGATTTGTGACAGCTACGCTGAGGTGCTGTTCGCTGACTTGGTAGGATTTAAGATGGTCTCATTTTCCCTCACAACCCCCCCCCCCATAAGCCTTTCATTTTCGTTCTATGACTATTCATTTCCTTGCTTCCCCCTCTCTGGTACATATTTAAGCCTCATGACCTGCTCCTTTCCTCTTTACACGTTTAGCGGACATCACTTTTCTCCATCCTCCTTGCTGTGCTGTCATCACCTGACAACCACCTGAACTTCATGTTGCTATGGCAACCAATTTGCCCTTCCTGCACCTTCTTTGTAATGTGGAACTGCTCTTTTTAATACTCAGGCACTTACGCACACACATCCTGTTTTTGTGATAAGAGTGGCAAACAGGGTACTCAGACAGCAGGATATCCTGAGGAGACCAGTGTGTTTGTGTGTTTAAGAAAAAAACAGAAAGAGAGGGAGAGAGAGGGGAAGAGAAGGAGGACTGGAAAGGAGGTTGAGACAACGTTAATGATAATGCTAACAGGCTGTAATTGTTTTCCTCAGTAGAAAAAGTCTGTTATTTTATTTGTGGGGTTCTAAACTAATGCATTTTAATGCAAAGGGTGGCACTGCTTGGTGTTGCCGTTTTGTGTGAAATAAATGTTTATGATTACTAGTAAATAATATTATATCATCACTGTCTAAACCAGTGTTTTTCAACCTGGGGGTCTGGACCCCACATGAGGTTGCCTGGAATTTCTAGTAATCGATAAAAATAAAAACATACTAATAAAAAATATATGGTGAGTTGAGAGAGATGATCCCAATCCCAAAGACATGACAAACTGAAGCTGAAACTGAAGCACTGTGGTACTGTTTATCTTTCAAATCTTCAATGTGGTCGGTTTCAGATGCTGCAGCTCTTTCATAATTCATAGTTTGAGTTATTGTTTGTTCAGTATTAATTTTCATCCTTGTAAATCCAAACTGGACTGACTATACGTATCCTGACCAAGGAAAATCAAATTCTTACTTTGTGTAGTAATCTGAACCTGGCTTTTCTGCCACCATCCATAATAGTATACATTATATAGACTAAATGGCATCTAAAATTAACATTTATTTGTGACATAGTGTATTCAACTATTACATGATCAAAAACAATTAATTTTAGCAAAAAAAATTCTCTGTTTTGAATGTCTGGGGTTACCAGAAATGTTAAAATGGGGTCATGAGCCAAAAAAGGTTGGGAACCACTGGTCTGATGATCGCTGAAGACAAAGTTAATGTTACAAGTGTGAAGAATATAGAAATGTGCATCCTGATTCATTGGTCTGCAGTATCTACATTCTACAAATTATAGTATCACTGCGTTTCTGCCCTTCCGTTAGTTATTCTGTGCTTTGCCACAGACGTATTTTTCTCCTGTCTCTTGCTCAGACACTTTGACTCTCCTTTTATCTGTAGTCATTCTGATTTCTTCCTGCCTTTGTGTGAGCCTTTTCATCGCCCTTATTTTCTCAACTTCCTCCTAAATCAATATACTTGATTTTCTCTCCTGTGTCTCCCTGTCTGCACTGCTCTACTCCGAAGCTTGCTGCTTCATTTCTGTGTTGGGATGGGGTGTCTGACGTCTGCATCTGCAGAGTAAGGGATAGGGAGGGGAAACCTGACAGAAGGGTGAATAAAAGATGAGCAAAGTAGAGTGAAATATAATACATAATAGTAGTTTCTTTTGTTTAAACAGACAGCAATGATCAGTTGTAAAAAGGTGATGTGATGAAAGCACAAAACAGAAGATGAAACACAAAATATCTTTCTCTCCCTCTCATTTCTCAGACCTCTTTTCTGCAAATAAACCTTGTCATGATGAAATGATGAGTGAGATATCAGATGCATTTAAGTTAAATTCAAGACCACGAGGAAGTACAATGCATGAGTCTAGTTTTAACAGTGCACAAAAACTGAGCAGACAGACACCAACTCACAACTTAAGCCACAACAGGCTGTCCTTTTTGGGCAGTACAGTGAAGTGTGACCCCAGCCTGAAACTATTTCAGTAATGTTGATTGTGGGAGGGGAATATGGGACAAATACCTAATGCAGACAAGCTAACACACACATAAAAAAACCACAGGACTTGTGACTGACAGCTGGTAATTGCAACTGACTACCACACAGGGGGGAACGTCTGGTCTCACACAGTCAAAGGACAAAGGTTAAACGGCAGCCTCTTTACTTCAATTCTCACTCAGCTGTCCCCCTCCATTTCTTCAAGTACTGTGTTGTATTTTCTCTTTCCCTGGCCCCCTATCACTTCCCTACAACTTGATTTCTCCTTGTTGTTTCTCTTCCTATCACTTTGCCTCTGTCTGTCTATGATTACGCCATTTGATTGGTTAGATCTTTATCTAATGTCGCCTGGAGGGGGCCAATGAGATAGCAGATTGTCCCAGAGAAACCATCAGTATAGTTGACCATACAGAGGACCGTGTGGAGAGAGAAGAGGCTTGGGCAGACATATCATCATAAAACGATGCTCATGAGAAGGAAATATGGAACAAAAAATTTGCTTAATCATGAGCTGTTAAAGCAAACATATATTCCAAAAACCTCTCTATGAAAGGAAACCATGGTATGCAGACATTCCTGCACAGACATACACACACTCACACACCTATAATTAGGAGGGAATCCATTGTCCTATTGAGTGGGGGGTTGTTGCTAGGCAACCTCTATTTCTAAGGTGAACAAGACAGTGCTGAGGCAGAATAGCAAGGGATAGAGAGAAAGCAAGGCAGAAAGAGAGAGAGAGAGAGAGAGAGTGAGAGAGAGAGAAAATAAGTGTCTGAATGCAGAGGGTTTGACCACAAGAAACCCACACTTAGTGAATCTAACCGATGCATTCACATGCTTCAAAACTACACAAACCATACACTTTATTTTCTCTACTCCTTTTCCCATTTTTCTATCACTCTTTTATTCTTTTACAATGTGTGTGTCTGTTTGTGTCTATGTACAGTGACTATATTTAGGACACAAAACAAGGGTTAATGGTGTGGACAGCTGCAAAGACTGATGGGTGTATGTTTGTTCGTGTCAAAATATAGTTGAATCCTGGATAGCAGAATCATACTAGGGGTGATTTTGAAACTGAGCGTGATTTTTAATGTGCATGTGTAGATGCGTGAATGTGCACATGAAAGGAGCTTAAGCTGTGCCGAATCAAAATACAATAGAAGTCAGTCTTTCACGTAGTTGGCAGCAGGCAATGCTTGGATTCTACTTAGTGGAGATGCATGCATCAGCCGACTCATGCTTAGTAAGAGGAGTACGCTGACACAGCTTTCTGGGAAATGTGTTTTGGTTTTTTTGTGTCCTGACAAATATGCAGCACAGTACAAAGTGCCTGACGGGTGAAAATAATTTCATGGTATGGAAGCAGTAATTCTTGCCCACCTTAGGTACACCAGAGCCCTTTATGAAAATTCTAAAGGTTTAGAAAATAAGTAAGGTAACAAAGTCTCATACTTCCCACTAATGTGAATAGTGATGTTGCTCCAAGGAGTTTTCCCTTTCAACAGATGGGCTACTATTTAGCCATCTTGTAGAATGCGTGGAAAAATTGCTATACAGTCTATTACTGAAGAGATAGAGCACTGCATGCAAAAAAGTTGCTGCCTCTTACAGGATTTATGGTAACTATTCAGAATTTCATAAATAAAAACAAAGGCAAAGTGAAGCGTGCATGAAAAAAAAAAAAAAAAAAATCAGTGAAAAGCCAAACAGGAATATAGGAAGTGAAACCAAATGTGGCCTGCAGCACATATGTGAGATTTAAAAAAATAAAATATAGCCTGCATAAATTTGTCTGAAACCTGATGTGTAAGACTTGTGCACATGCTACATACTAAAAATCTCATTTGAACTGGGTGAGCTGATTAAGCATGTACATTCAACAAATGTACATTAAACCTTTGAACAAGATATGATGTCATATCCTTCACATGATTTCACCAAAAACCATAATTTATCTATGGCTCGCTTGTACAAACACTCGAACCAGTTTGATATGAAACCAAAAATCAAACTGAACTGGTATATTGAAGCATGTCACACTTTCAGTCAGCCAAACACAAATGAATGACAAGAAGAAGCAGAAGTGAAGCAGCACCAGAATAGTTCTAATAAAGTGTAATAATGAAAGTGTAATGTAAGTAATGTGTAATGTAATGTAATGTAAGTGTGTAATAACTTAATCACTTCTGGCATAACTTTTTGCAGCGTTACATGTTGCCTCATCTATGTTTTCAGCTCTTCTCCTTTTAAGTCCAACATATTGCAATATTGGTGCAGTTTTAGTTTTCTCTTAGATGAAGGCCACCGCTTATATTGATGTCACTCAAAAACCACATGGACTTTGTAGTAAACAGATGCAATGTGCAATGTGTGCATCTTCCCAGTCCCTCTAGGGAAATGTGATCTTCACTGGCCTCGGTTCAGCAGTAAATTACACAGGGCATTTCAGACACTGCCAGCTTCATTGGTCTGTTTATAACATATAATACATCACAATAAAACAACATTATATCCATATTGTGGTCATGTTACTTATCACTAAGGAAAAACA
The DNA here is from genome assembly GCA_030068375.1 of Ostorhinchus rueppellii. NCBI lineage: Eukaryota > Metazoa > Chordata > Actinopteri > Kurtiformes > Apogonidae > Ostorhinchus > Ostorhinchus rueppellii. Next base: position 20,770,847 of record JAQQZY010000006.1, on the reverse strand, counting down.
TGTTAACATGTCCACATTCAGTGCATATATATGTTATACCATATATATCCACACAAACTGCACAAATTCATTCAAATCCCTACATGACAACCACATCTGTGTGCCTAAATATCATGTCAACTTGTAAAAATGCAAACATTAAAAAATTATTGACTTTCACAACAAATTGACTTAACCCCCTTTACTTAAGAGAATACATTTTCCACAATCTTGATAATTGTAATGTTCTACTCATGCATAAAAAGAAAATCAGCATTCCAACAAAAGGCCTAATTATGCACCTATATGGGGCGCTGTGGCTTAGTTGGTTAAAGCGCCTGTCTAGTAAACAGGAGATCCTGGGTTCGAATCCCAGCAGTGCCTTTTTTTTTTCTGTGGGGGTGTACTAAAGGTAAGCATTTGGACTGTCAAGCTAAAAAAAAAAAAAAAGTCGCCACTTGGATAAATTGAATAAGCAAGAACTTACCACTGAGTAAAAACTTTTCAGTTGCCACAACAGTCCTGGAAAAAATTATTAGACCACCCTTGTTTTCTTCAATTTCTTGTTCATTTTAATGCCTATTACAAATAAATGTACATTTGTTTGGACAAATATAATGACAAAAAAAAAGCTTATTAGAATTTAATTTCAGAGCTGATATCTAGCCATTTTCCATGTTTTCTTAATAAAATCCTGAACCAAAATTACTTCAGTTCTTACATCAATAGCTATGGCATTGTACTGACAAAAACAGTGCTTTTAGGCATTCCATGTTTTCTTTTCTGTTTGTTTTAGTCATATGATACACACAGGAGTTAGTATATGATTGGATAACCATTATTTTTGATGACTTTTGATGGTCTAATAATTTTTTCCACGACTGTAGGTTTACTCAAGTCAATAATAACAAAAATGCCAAATGACAGAGGAGGTATTAGCTTACTAATGAAGATATTGAGAAGGAAGAGCTGTTGTAAATATATGAGGGGCCGTTTAGGCAGAAATCATATACTCTGTCACACATACTATTATAGTATGTGTACATACACTATCAAGTATGATAATGTTTGTGAGAGACTATAATAGTATGTGTGAGAGAGTATGATTGTGTATGTGAGAGAGTACACTCACTGGCCACTTTATTAGGTACACCTTGCTAGTACCGGGTTGGACCCCCTTTTGCCTTCAGAACTGCCTTA
>JAQQZY010000006.1:20728496-20746759 GCA_030068375.1 Ostorhinchus rueppellii | reverse complement strand
TATCTATCTATCTATCTATCTATCTATCTATCTATCTATCTATCTATCTATCTATCTATCTATCTATCTATCTCACCACTTTCAACAGTTACTCGCACATCCATTCATGAATTTACTCAGAATAGGACTTGAAGTGTGATACTTGCATCCCTGCCAGTTCTTTTTCCTTCTCTCATTTGCTGAACCACCCACTCTAAAACAAAAAACATCAATTAAAGGAAACAAGAATTGAAAGGATTCACTTTCTAGTGACTTAAAAATGAGATGACACAAGCAGTAAGAAGGATTGTACAGTGAACAGCTGCTCAGGCATGCCAAAGTGGATGACAGGGGCATTGTAAAATGTAACCTAGATTAATGTTGTTTTCATGTTCTTTCATGCATTTCATGTCCTCTACTCTGAGCAGGTTTTTGGTAAAACACTGAACATTAAAAGGGATTAATGTTTACACTTCTGCGCTCTTCAGTTAGTTCAGTTCCATATATGTATGGATTCTTATTCTTATTCCTTTTAACACATTTTATTTAGTGGCACCTTTCAAGCCACCCAAGGTCACTTTACAAACAATAAAACTATAAAATAACAGCGTCAAACATAATTAAAACAAAACATCAACCTAAAATTAAATGTAGTGCACAGTGTTCAGCCAGAGTGAATGTACCAGTCTGAACACTTTAATCTTATACTTATTCTTTTCTTTTTTTTTTTTTTTTCAGGTGTTACAGCCACGATGGCCACTTCTCAAATCAACAACGACTCTTACAATGGCAGTGAATACTACTGTAAATTTCAAGAAGATTTTAAATATATTCTCCTTCCTGTCAGCTATGCTCTGGTGTTTGTGATCGGCCTGGCACTGAATGCAGTGGCGTTGTACATAATTGTGTTCCGCACAAAGCGCTGGAAGCCCTCCACCATCTACATGCTGAACCTGACTGTGTGTGACACACTCTACATACTCACTCTACCCTTCCTCATCTACTACTATGCAGATGAGAACGACTGGCCCTTCAGTGAGCCGCTCTGCAAAATTATACGCTTCCTGTTTTATGCCAACTTATACGGTACAGTTCTGGAGTCACAGGATACACTAAACCATAACACTGAATCTGATGTGTGAGATAGTCAAGCTATGGTCATAGCTAAAGCACCAAACAATAATCAACTACAGTATGATAAAAACAACAACATACACTGCCTGGCCAAAAAAGTCCACACTTAGATTTAACTCAGAAAATAGTTCAGGTTCTTCCATTGGATATTTACACCAGTGATTAAAATGTTTCAAGTGCAATAAGTTCTTGAACTCTAAGGGATGCAGTGAGGAGCTTCTCCTTTCTTTAACAATTTTCATTTTTTTTTAAGTAGCATAAAACCTGGACCGTGTTTCAATGGAATAAAGGTCATGCGGTCTGAGGACTCCAGCTGACCATGTTTCAGAGTAATGGTCAATCAGGGTGAGAAAAAAGGCAGATGAAGTGATTACCCATCATGCCTAGTGCCTACAATAAAAGCCCGTGGGGGCCATGTTATGATCTAGATTTGCTTCAGGTGATCAGGTCTAGTCAACGACATTATGTGTCCAAAAATTCAACAAATAGTGACATTCAAAGCTAAAGGCTAAATAAGGCCAAGGCTAAAACTGTATCAGTGTGTGGGACTTTGGTTTTGATCAGGGTGTGATGGGATACAAACCACAGACACAAATGCACATATACAATAACACGCCAATTAATAATACATTTTTAGGAGAATAGGATAATATAGTTAAAAATGTAGCAAGATATATTGGGATCCAACATATAGAACATAGGCCTATTATAAAAGGGAAGTGGACTCAGGCTGTGCTGTCTGTGTGTCTCGGGCATCACACAAAATCCTGAAAGAGCTGACTGCTGCAGTTTGGCATACTTATGTGTTTTTGGTGAAGGAAAAGAATAGCAAAAAATGGTAAGTTGATAGGAGCAATATTTTGGATATTAGTTACTTTGGAATGTATTAGCCTAACAATAGCAATGCCCAGAATCCTAGAATCATCATTGAAGTGGGTTACCTAGCAACAGATAAACAATAAGGCCATGTTGCCATCGTGTCAGGTTTTATGTACAGAAATAGACACGCCATGAGAGATTATTCAATTGAATTTACCAAGAAAGTGAAGAAAGTAAAGGAATAAACTGTTTCAGAGAATCCAGAACCCGTGGTTGATCGTGCTAGTGAGATGATATTTTACCTGTTTCTAAAAATGCATCAAGTGATGAAACCTCACATCAGATGACACACAAACAGTATATTGATTTCTAATACATTATGATGCACAATATAAAATGACTGATTCTGTAATAGAACACAGCCTGTTGGATTAGGATACAAAAATGTAAGATCAGTTCAAAAATACGTCCAAAAATGTTCATATTTGACTTGAATATGGTAAATGAAATGTTATAATTAAGTAGTACAGGAATAATGAAATGATATCTATGTCACTACCCTTACTATGATAGGTTCCATTCTGTTCCTGTGTTGTATAAGCCTGCACCGGTTCATGGGAATCTGCTACCCGGTCCGCTCCTTAAAGTGGGTCAGCGCTCGGCGGGCCAAGCTGGTGTCTGTTGCAGTGTGGACTTGTGTTTTAACCTGCCAGGCTCCTGTCCTCTACTTCTCAAGAACCAGGTGATTTTTATCTTAACTGCCTTTTTTTCTTTCAGTTTGTTTTCTAAGTGTCTCTAATGGCCTAATGTTTAACTGTTTAGTATTGATTTTTGGGGCACATCAATTTTGCTCTGCAGCTTATCTAAGGGTGTATTAATAGGGCACACCTAAATGAGCAAAGTCAATATTTAATGTTTGTTCCTTTTTCATGCATTGCTGTTAAATTTCATTGGTCTTTTCCAGGGATATAGCCACAGAGAGGACTTGCTATGACACCACCAGCCCAGAACTCTTCGATGACTTCCTCGTGTACAGCTCAGTCGTGTCAGTGCTGATGTTTGCTTTGCCCTTCATGGTGGTGATGGTGTGCTACGGCCTCATGGTGCGGAAGCTTCTGGAGCCTGGTTGGGGTTCTGAAGGAAGATTTGGGGGCCAAAGAGGAGGACCAGCGACCCAGCGCTACAAAAAGAAATCAGTGCAGATGATCATTATTGTGCTGGCAGCGTTCATGCTATGTTTCCTCCCTTTCCACCTCACCAGAAGTCTTTACTACTCCTTCAGATATCTACAACAGGTCAATCCAGCACAGGTGAGGTCAACACAGAGCAGCACGTTTCCTCATTTCTCATCATGTCACTGTTACTAAAACACAGGTTGATATGTCCACCAGATCAGCTGCAGTTTGCTGGAAGCTTCCAGTGTGGCCTACAAGGTGACCCGTCCTTTTGCCAGCGCCAACAGTTGTATTGACCCCATTTTGTATTTTTTGGCTGGGCAGGACATCCGGTGTAATCTCACAAAGAAGAATAGGACACTATCGTCAAAACCACAAAAGACGCCAAAAGGTTTGACAACAAAACTGTGATTCCGTACCTGAAACTAACACTGGCTATAGGCCATTTGAAGAAACAAACAGGTACATGTGTGTCTTTTCCTTTCTTGGACGAACTTCTGAAACATATAGTCAAGTGTTGTAAGTACTACGGATGTGAATATCTTATTTGGTCAATAGAGTCACAATGATTTTAGGTTTCCGATAAACTCGAAACACTTTCAGACATTAATGGATGTAATGATCAGAGCCGGCCCAAGCCTCCATTGGGCCCTAAGCAAAAGTGGAATTGGGGGCCCTCGATTTTTTTCCCTCCTCTTTCTTTTTTCAGTCCCAGGAGCGCACATCCTTTTTTGTGACATTGTTTTGACTGGAAGTACTCGTGAGTTGGATGCGTAGTGCACACTACACAGCTGGAGGTACACATTATGATGCAGCGAGGCCTACATCAGCAGCACCACAGAAAATAGTTTGTTTTTTTCTACAATAGTATAATTTTGATTGTATAAAAAAAAAACATCACTCATGCATGCAAAAACTTTTTTTAAATTTTTTTTTTCCTTATTTGCTCTTGGGGGTGCCCCTGAGTGGCTGGGGGGCCCTAATCAGGTGCTTAGTTTGCTTATGCCTTGGGCCGGCTCTGGTAATGATTCACAGTCAGTATATATAAAATGCTTAATGGACAGTTGCTGCACCTGATTTTGGTCAGTTTTCTTATGAAGAGTGAATGAGAGCAGGTAGGTGTTCCACTGCAGCTGATCGGTTCTTCTTTGTGCCAAACCACCTTTTAAAGCCAGTCATTAAAGATAATATTAGTAGTTTGTTTTACAAAATGTGAAGAAAATATCATTAATGTTGTAATTTAATAAAGTTGTTCAAATGTTTATGTTATCTTATAGTATTTTTTTTAATCATGCATACATTCTAGGTGTTATAATTGGCTTTTCATCTTATAATGGTGCTTGAAAAGATATAATGTGTAGAGGGTGTATAATTATTTGGATTTGGATTTAGAATGTATGATTGTCCTTGCTCCACTTTGTTATAGATCTTTTTAGACACTAAATCAGGACCAAACACCAGGCTAGATACATCTCAGGATATCACAGCAGCAGGTTTTAGAAGATGATTCTCTTCTGCAGTGAGTAACAGAATGAGGCAGGCTGTAGAAAGATAAATCAATAATTGGCAAAGGTTTTACAGTGTTAAATAGGTTGTAAAATCATAGTCAAAAAAAGCACTCAAGGTGGAGATGAGACTAAGAACTATAAAAACCCAAGCCAATGTGGTGAACTACTAGACTACTCATACTGCATGTCTTCTTCATATTAAATTCAGTTTCAGTACAGGGCTTGGGAAAGAACATAAAACAGCAGATTTTTGTATATTCTACACAGAACAGATCTGCACTCTGTTTTCTAGACATTCATAAATGCGTTGCTCTTTTGGCTGTTCAGGGTGATACAGGTCAGAATCCTGGACCAAAGTGTGAAAATGTGGTCAGGTTAGTGAATCATTTACTCAAAAGCAGACATCTCTATGTGCAATAAATTGAACCTCAGGCTACAGAGTTTTTATGCTGCTTTTTAGGAGGTTGAATTGCAATATACTGTATCATGTTGCATCAGCACAATGAGACGATTTGGAAGAAAAAAATCATTGAAGAATATCTTAGTCAAGCCTACATGATGAATTTATGTTCAACTCAAGCACATTTTTGGCTTTGGAAGTTGTGTTGACAGTTCAATTACCAGCTAACAAGGCATTTAAGGCCAGCCTTCCTACTCATCTGTGTCTTTTCCACTCAGGAGGATGTGTGGATTGTCCAAGAATGAATGATATTTACTTTTGTATAGTTCTTACTATGATGAGATATGAATGCCTGTATTTAACCCTTTCATACATACTGGTCGCTACAGTGGACAGTTATTCTACAGCTGTTCTCTTATATATTCATGGGTTTTGTTGTTTTAGTTCCATATCAGCCAACACAGTGGATGCTTATGCACCATCCAATACACTGCAGTTCAGACCATTACTGTAGCTTTGCATGTTTTAAGTAAGTAAACAAGCAAAATTGTTTTTTGTTTTTTTGGCATATTATCTCCAGTGAATAATAACTAGTATTAGAGTGTGATAAAATGGGGGAAAAAATCTGATCAGCAGCATTAAAAAAGTTTTTATTGCATAGTTTTTCATATCACTTTCTCATATTAGGTTTTAAATACTGGTTTCTTTGGTTCAGAAATTAAATGCGTGGTGTCTGGCTCAGTAGAAAAAAAAGAGAGGAAAAGAAAAACTCAATTGCATTGTTTTTTGTTTGTTTGCTTTTTCATGCCTAAAAGAATAAAAACACTCAGGAACCATATCTTGACTAAGGTTCTCATAATTCATGCATGACATTGTTAATTAAATGTCTACAGTCCTGAAATGTGTTGGTGCTCTGATGACAAAAGAATGGAATGGTCAAAGTGTATAAGGTGACAGCCTTTTCTTGTAAAGTTCAGCATGGTTTTGTAATGTATATTGGTACTCTGACTCTGTTGTCTTTTGTTCACTGATGTTGTCTGATATGACACAATAATATCTCTAATCAAATCAGACTCATGTTGTGTTGTCATGTATTTACCTGTTGACTTGTTTGTCTGCCACTAGGGGGCGACACTGCCTAACAAACAAGTCCAGCTCCCATAGTTTAAGGATTTGAGTCAATATTTTCTCACTCTTCCAGACACATATACATATAGATTGTTTCCCATATAGTTGGAATAAATGATTTTACATCTTTTCATGAAATAATTGTGACAGTGTGATTTGTTCTATAGATAAAGTGACTAGTTATTACTCCTGGTCAAAGTTGATTACAGATGTGTATAAATAAGAATAAAAAAAGAACAATGTAATGTGTCTGAAAACAAAAGTATTCGAACTTTATGACTAAAAGTGTGCATATACACATACTTTGAGATGCACTTCTTGTATGAACTGTGCAATATTCTTAATAAATGCTAATTAAAAGCAATTGTATAAAACAATAGCAAACAAAATAGCAATTAAAATACGCCTCTTCTTTATTTCCAGAGTAAAAACATCATACAGAAAAAATATCATTATAAATGCAATCTAAAAAGTTGATGAGATGAATCCTTTTTTTTTTTTTAACCCTCTCTTTCTACCAGCAACACTTCAGCTTAAAAACACAATAACCCTAATAATAGTAAGAGTAGTAATAAAAACAGGTGAAATTAAAACATGTAACTGCTTCAGCCAATAAATACAGTCCTTCAGACATGATGTCATATTCTTCATAATTACATAATATGAAAATATGAAAATGAGTACCTAAAAACCTACCCTCTATGATTGCAGTACACTCTTTAAAACTTTTGAGGATGTAAACTAAAACCAACAGAGCTGCATGACTTTGGGGCTTCTTAACCACTAATCCTCTGCAACCACTGCTTGGTTCATTTAATTAAACTATAAAACGCTACTGCATGAGTGTTCTGTGTCAAAGTGGTTTCTTACAGTCAATGCCACTGTAGAACAGGATTCTGGATGTGTGTTTGTTGTTAGTTCATGATTATAGTCGACCAGTGTAATGTTTTTTGGTTTTTTTGTTCTGCCGTATAACAAAATGAAAGACTGCAAAAAGCATCTGAAGGCTAAAAAGATACATATACTGTTAATCAGCATTTCAGCTTTTAAGAATGTTAGTGCCAGATTTACCAGGTGTTTACACAGTTGTGTAGTTGTCCTTGCTATTTCTTCTCCACTTCATACATGCTCAAGTTTAAAAAGCCAAGTAAGATCTTCTTGTTCTGTATACCCACCCATATTTACATATATACATCAATTTACACATCGATTCTACAAAAGTGATATCTACCTATTTATTTTGTTCAGCCTAAATTCCAAAGAACAATTGTCATTTAGATATAATGTCATAACAAAGCTGATATGGGACCCTCTTTGCTGTAAGAACATCTTTTGGCCCCTGATCACCTCTCTACTTGGAAAAAAAAAAGTTTAAAATGTAGGCTAAGTAATTCTGTTTGGTGTACATGAATGAATGTAATGTAGATTTCTCAGGCTGTGAGATACTTCTATTAAGACTACATTCAACATTTTTAAAGTCTTAAACCTACGCTCATCTGCATCGTCTCTGTGAGCAGAAGCAAAGGCAGGAAAATCCCTCAGAAACATCAAAATTAAACAGGATTGAATAACATTTTCCTTATAATACTTAAAGAGGTGGATAGAGTCACACTGTTGTTTGTCTTCCTATCAGTGTTTTGTCCTCCACTGTGGCCATAGAACACTATACATATTTTAACTCATATCTGCATACATGTGTGTGTTTTGCCCCTCTCTCTTTTTTTTTTTTTTTTTTTTACATGAAAGCACAAGCCCAGGGGCGAAGAGTACATCTGTATTCTTCTTCACCCTTCAGTCTTGGCTATATTGTAAATGAAGTTGCTTCATCAATATATCTCCGTCTTTAAATAAAGGTTATGAATGAATGAATTCTTTATGTTGTTACTAATAATTGCTCATCAAAAAGCCTGATCAGTAATATCTTCATTCCATCCAATAGGTTATTCTAACAGTTTCTATCTGTATTGTAGCAAAGAAGCAACAGTGCAGCAGGGCTGAAATGAGTGTTATGTCTACAACAATTAATTATGTATTAATAGAAACACTTATATTCCTCTTATTGCATAACTAGAAACAACTTCCAGTGGGAGGTGATTCTTGTGGTTTCTTGGTGTCGGTCATCTAAAGACACCCTCCCTGCCAGCTGTCGAGTCGCCGGTGGTTGATGAGGTCGTCTTCAGCGAGGTAGCGTTTTCATGCAGCTTCTTTCTGTCTCTTCACCTGAAATGGATGGAAGAAATAACAGTGAGTTAGCAGCAGCAACAGTAACAGGTGGACTGGATACTGAACCTATAAAGCCCCAAAAAAACTTTTGCAAATATAGAAAAAAAATATCTTTCTCAACATTTAACCTGTCTTAAGTGATTTAACACCATTTATTACCTCCGCCAAGGAGGTTATGTTTTACTGTGTGTTTGTTTGTTACCATCCGACTTTGTTTGTTAGCAACATTACTCAAAAAGTTATGGACGGATTTTGATGAAATTTTCAGGGTATGTCCACTCTGGGTCAAGGAAGAGATGATTACATAAGATGATTAAATTTTGGAGGCGTTTTGAATCACCGTCTGGATCCAGGAACTTTTTAAAGGATTCCTTATCATTTTGAGATAGGGCATGGTGGCACAGATTTATATATGAGGTCATTCACCGCCACCTAGTGGAGGAAAGTACTAACACTACCTTAAAAAAAGTACAAACACTACCTTAAAATTAAAAAAATTCAAACACTACCTTAAAAAAAATACAAACACTACCTTAAAATAAAAAAGTACAAACACAACCTTAAAAAAAATACAAACACTACCTTAAAATAAAAAAGTACAAACACAACCTTAAAAAAAATACAAACACTACTTTAAAAAAAAAAAAAATACAAATACTATCTTGGCGGAGGTCTGCGCTCTCCGAGTGCTTTTCTAGTTGTAATTCAATATAAATTATTTCGCATTTTTTAGTGTAAAATCATGTATTTTCCTAGAATTATTCACTGATCATGTGGATGTTCATAAAATATGTTGACGGTTATTATATCAGAAACAAAGATAAAGGAAGAAAAAGTAACTTTTTCAGCAAAGATACCAATAACTGAATATAAAAACAAGCATCTCCATCCACTGTCATTGATCAAACTCCATGGGTTTTACTGGTGAATCAGTGTTATAGAAGATGACCCCGTTTCCACGTTCAGTACGGTGCCGCTGAATGTCCAAATTGGTCACATCTATTAACCATGATAAGATGACAAACGGTACGTTACACCAATTATTTACATCCACTGATAGGATTAGTGGATTATTGAAGTATTAAACGGTTTCAATCAGAAAATAGTTTTGGTCACTAGTGGCTGTTTGAGTCTTTAAGAGTTAAGAAAAGACTGAGAAGCTCATGTGATAATGTGAATATTGATAAAAAAACACACTAAGCTTGGATCATTAGTGCACAATAGGAAGGATCAGTCAGAAAGAGGAGTTTATTCTAAGGACAGAGCGGTACAACTGAGTAAATTCAAAGGTCTTACCTCCTAATGCCTGAAGAGAAAGGTGTCCCCCCAAACAGGGAGTTCCGCTGCTCCTGAGATGTTGTCTTTGTAGTTTCAACAGTAACAGGCTTTTGCTCTGGAATCTGAGCGACTTGAAATCTGCCCGTGCAAAACATATCACATATAAGTCAGCTTTATTGTCCGTTTTGTGCTTCCAATACAGTTATCAGTGGAGGGCCAGCATAGACTTCTCTGCTGGCCTAAAGGAACAGAATCACTGGGCTACATTTACACCCTACATTTGTTCCATGAAGATGTATCAAATTATTCCCTGTGGTCTATTCTCTTTATTTCGTAGCTTTTCTCTTGCTTCCAGTAGTGTATGTGTATGTTAGAGCACTTGTCCAATCCTATTTTAACCATCACATTTTGCTGGGTAAAAGACATCTGCCTCGAGGTCTACAGAATCAACAGGGCAGGAATCTGGAGCTTCAAATAAATGGAAATAAACCCTTTGCTTTAACCAATCAGATTTGATGTTGGCCACATGGAGGTGATCTAGCACGTGTACACTAGCATCAGCATTTTCACCTCATTGGATTAGATGTTCAAAGCCACATCATTAGCGACTTGTATGAGCTCAGACATGTTGGTTTAGATTTAATGGCTGTTTTCCAAACCCACCATAGCTGACAGAGGAGAAGATCTGGTACTAAAAAAATAAATAGTAGTTTTGATGAGTGTAGCCTAATTCCTTTAATTAACGTTTGTATGTTTGTGATATTTTATTAAAATATTGATAATTATGCTTAAGATGATGTATGTGGTGCATCTGTGGCTGTAGTGAAAGGAGATCTGCTGAATTGTGTTCGGTGGGTTTCTTGCTTTAGCAGTGGCATTCATTCTGTCCCCCTGAATCTCATTTTTTGTACAGTATTTATATTAAAAGGTGGATTCAGTTCAGAAATACACAGCCACTGATGACTATACAACATGAAATTATGTTGAGATTAGTCTTGGTTCTCGCTTCTCTATAGCATCTCATATGTATGATGTAAGTTTCAAATGGCGTTATAAAATGTAACCAATATATTTTTTAATATGTTTCAGTATTTGTGTTCAAGTCTCACCTCCCTACAGAGAGCACCGTCAGCTCTCCATCCTTCCTCTCCTTCACTTCACTCCCTTGCTTCTTTTCCTGTACAGTATTTGGCACAACAGCTTGTGTATGGTGTGTATCAACACACACTCCACCCAGCAAGGGGCTTTTCTGGTGATCGGTGGAGGTGTCGAGGGAGGGCAGGATGAGGGTCTGTGGAGGTTTCAGGGGATCTTTGAAGGAATCCAGAGGAGGGATGAGGACAGGGGGCCATTTTTTCTGGGAGCAGCGGGAGCACCTGTAGCCGTGTTTGGGAGCCAGGCCTGAAAGGCCAGAGATGGTGTGGAGATGGGACTGATGGGGACAGAGCCTTGGGAGGGAACGGAAAGGGGACAGAGGAGACAGCATGGGGAACCTGTGAGAAAAAGCAACAGAGGAGAAGAAAGAACAACTGATCAGATACAAATGTCACTTATACAGTCAACAAAGACAGTCAGTGCTCAAATAAATGTAAACCGACTGCCAAGTGCCTGCCCTGGGGATAGGTTGTATATTTTATCTATACTGTAAGGCCTAAATCTAACTAGGTGCTTTTATGGGCTGCAAAGTGTTTTGAATTGGATTATATGGAATTGGATGGAACTGAATTGAAATGAAATTTAGAATTAATACAAAAATAATTATTTGATGTTGAAGAATACCCAATCGAATGCACACTGAGACATCAAAAGTGGCTGTATAAACAGAAACAAGAAATTATGGTTTTAATTGTGTATTTTTGAATGTGTTAGCTGCTATCACTATAGAAATGTGGACCTCTTAAGTAAAGCCATTCATCACAAACCAAGACCACCGGCGCCTGTTTTGGACAATGCATCAAGTTGTCTCAAGTGTTTGTTGCTGAGCAACAGACTGTAGTCCAAGGATAAGGGCATCCAATGAGTGTTTCAAAAGCTCCAAATATTGATTGTTCCATAGGCCTCACTAAGTTTCAGTCTGTAAATATAAATCAAACTGAAAAGTAAATTCTAAAGTTCTAAATCTCTGAGCTTTGCAAACATGTGGTGTTGATGGCTCTGCACACATAGTGGACCCATGTGCTCTGCAGCTATGTAGCCGCCCATTGTCCTTTTGTGCAGATATATGAATGCAGCTGTTCATCCTGGCCTGTGTTATACTAGCTACTGGTTGACCTGCAGTGACCCCAAATAACCTCTGCAGAATCTCTCACCATACACAGGGTTTCAAAGCTTTCCAGAAAAGTGGGTGAAAGCCATGTGTGTGTGTATGTGTCCGAATATTCTCGAACCCACAGCTCACATGTTACAGCATATTACCAGAGGCCCCTGAGATCGTGCGCTATTGTTGAAGTGGCACACATACTGGAGTGAACTAGATCTAGTTGTGTGAGTGTGTGTGTATATATATATATATATATATATATATATATATATGCGTGCGTGCGTGTGTGTGTCAGAGGACTTTACCCACTCCTTCAGTAAAGATGGGTCAGGGCAGAAGTAAAGAATGGACAGCAGTATGTTTCATTGATTCCAAATGTTTATTTTATTGCTGTCCTTCTGATGATTGCTGTGCAAAGGTTTTGCAGTGTGGTAGCCTGTGGTGTGAAGCACCATGTTACTGGATTTGTTAGATTTACTTATGATTATGTGAGCAACTTAAATGGCCACAACTTACAACCCAACATCCAACCACAGCGACGGTTGGTCATGTAAATCATGTGATTTCAAACTATGTGACAACCGTTGAGCTTAGTGACAGACAGGGTGATAAAGCCTCATGACTCAACACAGAGCAGTTACAACTGTGTGAAATATTCAATCCAGACATGTGGGAATGAGTCACTGCTAAGAACCAGCACATTTCATATGCATAAACAGCCTGATGTTTGTCACTTTAAAGTGTGATTTGTACATTCCCAATGCACAGTGGGTATTATTATACTGTGGAGGCATATTTGATTTGTAGTGGTACAAAACCGCAGATGTATTTTCTAGTTCATCTAGGCATTAGCAAGGCAAGATTTACCAACCCTCTGTTTCTGCAGTACTTTCTCTGCCTGAACATCCTGCAATACAGAACCATTTACCCACAGACAAGGATTTATTGTTGGAGTGTCTAGCCAAGAGCCCGCCTTTTAAAACTTTCCTCTCCAAAAGTTGCGTTCCTCTGTGATCACCCTGACCTTGAGCAGCATGAGTGACCTAAAGTAAATGTAATGATTTGACTGAGTGTGTCTGTTCTCGTACTTGATTGACGATCCTTTATTCATGGCCATCTGTTTGCTCTCGTACTCGAGCAGCAGTTCCTCCAGTGCAGCAGCATTTTCTGAGGAAAAAGAAAACAAAAAAACATTTATTTTATTTAAAAATCATTGTATTTGTCTCTCCAATAAGCTCTTTATAGAATTTGCAGTGACTTTACACCAGTGTTGTATAGTAACAAAGTAATAATACTTTACTACTGTACTCAAGTATGTTTTGGGAGAATTTGTATTTCACAGAGCATTTTTTATTCCGTTTACTTTCCCTTTTACTTCACTACATTTCCTAACTCAATTGCATACCCATAATCCAATTTTTTTATGCATATGATAGTTACATGTTACAAATAATAAATTAAAGGAAATTTGGTGTTTTCATCACTGAGACTAGTGACTGCAACAAAGTCAGGAAGCTGATTTGTCATTAGACCTAATCCCATAATGTGCAAATGCAAACGATGGTCCACAGTCAGCCTGTCTGTGATCTGCTGATGTGAAGTTGAATGAAACTGTGCCATAAAACAAGTTGGTGCAATGTGAATAGTTAAGACTTTAGATTCCTTGTTTACGAATTGTAATGTAGACACCATGTTTTGCGGTGCCACATCAGCTTCATAGTTTTCTGGGATTTTTTTTTTTGTTTTCAAAATTGTGTTATACTTGTACTTTTTCCTTCCATTACTTGAGTACATTTAATTGTACATTACTTGATATACTTGATTACAGTAAATATTAGATACTTAAAAACTTTATCTTGAGTAGCATTTCAGTTGGTGACTTGAACTTCTACCCAAGTCAGTTTTTTGGTACCTGTTCTTCTACTCTAACTAGAAAGTAACCAACTGACTAAAATCTTAGATCACTAGGGTACAGAAAGATGAAGAAAAAAAATAGGAGAAGACATGAGAACAGTCTGAGTTTGCAGTAATGGAAACGCATGTTTATCTGTCTGTGACGTACTATGGTGACACTGAGCTCTCCTGTTCCCTCTAAAGCCACAACAGATGCAATGGCACTGACCACCAGATCATGAGTGGTGTTTAAACCTACCTTTCTTCTCGGTAATAAGGCGGACCAGAACACTGATGGTGTCTTCATTCAGGTCGTCAGATATGTAGGGACAACCATTACCTAAAGCACAGCAGACAGAAAAAGAGATATACTTAACACAAATGGAGAATCTGCCATTAGCATTGTCTGATATGTTAACGCTCATTCTTAAGCAATATCACATTGGTTTGCAGTAGTATCAAACACAGAGAAATCCCTTTAACTGGCATAGTATTATTATAACTACATGTACATTTGCTCTACTATATGTGGTGGGCCTTTATTGTCAGTTTTCTATTATGATGTATTTCCTTGAACATTCATCCAGTAGGTAAAATAAAATAGTTGATTATCTCCATATATTAAAATGTTATTTCAAAAAAGCTATGTTTGTATGTTTTTCAGGTCTCATTGTTAGCTTCTAGTTTAGCTTTTAGTCTCCAGTACTTTACGATCAGTTTTAAAGGCATAATGGGACAAAATAAGGGAATACTTTGTCCAACTTTCCTCGCCAGCGTAGTTCACACAGTGCATGTCGCTGCTAGGATATAGTGTCACAGGACACGATGGGACTGATAAGGATGGATGTGGATGACTGAGCAGCAAAGAATAGACATGCCTCCATAGCAACCCCCCGACCATCCCATAATAGCCCAGTGAGGCAGCTGAGAAGAGAGTGATGAGGGTAAGCGGGGTCCAGAATAGCTCAGTCAGCGATCATGCTCCATTCAACGCTGCTGAAGCACACAGAGCCCAGTGTGTGTACGTTCATGATATTATGTGTGTGTGCGATGTGTGCCGCACCTTTGTAGTACCAGGTGATGGTATGTATTAGTGTTTATGAACAAAATGTGATTATGTAGATGTATTTGTGCTTATGTGTCTGTATCTGTGAGTGTCTTTCTTGCATAAGAGGTGTTAAGCTATTGTAAGGACCTAACAATGGCTCTGTCCATACACAGGCTGTCGCTGCATGAGGATAACAGCATCTATTTCACACTGTGGCGCCCATTCATTTCTATTTATTGCCTCAACCGAGTCATGCCCTTGTGCTCAATGTTTCCCCGTCAAGTCAACGCTCATCAACTTTTTCCTCTAGATAAGTTGAACTTTGAGATAACTGACAGTATGTGCAACATGCAGCAACTAAATGTTGCCTTTGGTGTTATGGTGACCTTCCAGCTGAGCATGCTGGGTGTTATGTAGCAGAAACACGAGGTTTCAGATGTGACCGCAGCTCCGAACATTTCTGCGTCAACTCTCCTTTGGCTTTCCTGTCACTATGTTTGCCAATAAGTCAGGTATTTTCTCTGCATAGTCAGAGTTAAGTCTGCAGAGTCTGATTTTAGCCTTGCAGAGGTAAGCCTGGCCTTGCTGTAATTCTTCCCCCAGGGTGTTCCCCATGACTGAAGATGATGCTAAAAGTGCTGTCGTAAGTCTAACCTGGGTGAAGTCACAACTTCAGTAAATGGAGTACACTGCAAAAAGGATGGTTATGTAACACGGTGAGAATTTAAGGAGACACGTTTTCCCATACAGCATCAAACTCAGATACTGTCCTCTGATTGCTGACTTGTGCTTCTTCACCTCTTCTTCTTAAGTTAAACTATCTGACACTAATGTTTCTGTCTAACACACAAACACTGATAGCTACTTGTATCAATTCATCATCTGTCCTTATGGAGGTCACTGAGAAAATGTGAAAAGATGATCTGAATTATCTGCAGTTTATATGAATAATATGAAGGTCAACATCATTCATCATTTGCTGAATAAAGACAGATTTTGTTAGCCCACCTCCCAAAGGGGAGGCAAGTGGGATTGTGAACACTCTAGCAGCAAAACTACTGGTTGAATGCATACCAAATTTGCTTTATCGATTCCCCGAACAGACACAGAATAGATGTACTTATATTTTGGGAACAGTAGGTCAAAGTTTCAATTTTTTTTATGAATTTTTACCCCCCCAATTTACTTATAATGGACGGAATTTCACTTGTCTGTAGCGGCAGAACTATTGGGTGAATTCATACCAAATTGACTTTATAGATTGTCAGTGACCCACAATAGATGTCATTACATTTTGGGAAAAGTAAGTCAAAGCTACAACGTTTTATGAATTTTAAAAATCTTTCCATTTACTTATAATGGGCTAAATATGTACAAAGGGTGGGGTTTGTTGTGCCTGGTTCCACTTGTTTCTATTTTGTCTTGTTTGGCATTGAGCTAGTTAAAAATGAGGGCAATTCAGTAGCAAATAGAAATGTTTGACTGTGAAATGCATAACTTTATTAAACTTTCTGCTCTACACTCAAGTGTAATTTATAGTGTTTGTAAAAAAAAAAACCAAAAAAAACAAAAACCTTTAAATAGATAAGTTCAACTCCAAATGTCATTATAAGGGGCTTCATGCTCAAAACAGGTCAGGAAAACAGAGGACAGAATGACAGAAACCAAATCCAGAGCACAGAGAAAAGAGGTTAGAGGAGGAGAGAGAAAGAGGAGACAAAAACCATGAGGTGAGAACCGATTGAATTATTGATCTGGCGAGGAAAGGAGAGATGGATGGATAGTGTCATGTTCAGACAAGAAGCGGGGGATGAGTTAGAAAGCCAAGAAATCAGATGAATGGAAAGAAGAAAGGGTAGATAAAGAGACATGTAGTGGGGGATGGGAATTCAGGGTGTTTCCCTTTGGTGCAGGAACGTTTTAAATTTCAAAACAAAACAGTGAGAGGGAGACTCGGTGGCTATGCTGAAGACAAAAGACAGTTCCATTTGAGATACAAGCAAAGATGAGTCCTCGGGGATATATGAAAGGGGATAAACATTGTACTTTATCATCTAATTTGTTGGATTTCTTAGGAAATCTGTCTGGCACAAGCCTAGCTAAATGGGTCAAAGAAATAAACTACTCTCATCTCTAATGAAGAGGCATTAAAAAAAAAAAACAAGTTATGTGTCTGTAATGTTAGGAAAGGATACCTACATCATCTGGAAACAAAGTGATGAGCATTGCCCTCCCTGTAATTAAAACATACTACTGAGGAGGTCTACGGTCTGCTGAAACCTGTGTGTGAGTAACTGAAGGAGGAGTTAGAGGTCAAGTCTGACCAGCTCCACAACGATAAAATAAAACCCACAATACCTTCAGCCATAATTTCATACAGGTAGCTCCAGGTCAGAGTTTGATCTGTGTAAAACTGACACTACTTTATCGTCAGTTTAAACCTGAATGATGGATACAAAAAGGTGCCAAAGTAACAGGTGTTCACTCCTGACGTCTGTACTCAAAATCCTGCTTCTATGTACAACAGTGTGATAGTCCCTCAGCTGTCGTCTGAGCCTTGCAACATCAGGTGAGTGAGGGAAAAGCCAGCTTAGCCCTTAAACCTGTTTATGCTTAGGTACAAATGACACTAACAGCCACTCATGCGCATGGTCTGTGTGCCAGAGTGGAGTGCAGCTGATATACTAGAATAAAAGTGGATAAAGCTGAGTGACAGTTGTTTGTCTATGTGTAATATGTGTTATACAGGCTAGAAAATCAACATCAATAACAGTTCAGGTCAAGTTTAACCCATAAAGACCCAGTGCTATTTATGTGGCAGTTCCTAAATAGTTTTTTTTTCTCTACATTTAACATTTCTTAAGTGATTTATCACCATTTCGTATTGTATTATCCTCTCTATGTTGTGTTTTTACTGTAAAAATCTGTCATTTTCCTATATTTAATTCAGTGATCATATAGGTGTTTATAAAAGCTCAGATTATAGTTGAATGTTATTATATCAGAAATAGAGAAAACTGGAATCCACAGCCACCTACAGTGACCCAGTGGAGGTGTATGGAATGGAGGCTTTAACTGCTCAATTGCAACTAGAAGCTGATGTCTTTGTGAGGAGGTGGTTACCTATAGCAACATACCCGTCTGACTGAGGGAAACTCCACACGATGCCGTAGTACATAACTGTCCATCCATTTATTTATTTTATTCTTTTTTTTTTCTCATTCATTGATATTACTGGATTGTCTGGACCCTAATATGGTTTTATTTATTTACTTATTTTTCTTGTCTATGCTCTGTGTTTTTTTGCACTGTCATACATATTCTGTAATGCTGTCAAGGAATCCTTGCCCCAAGTGGAGGAGTTCAAGTATCTCGGGGTCTTGTTCACGAGTGAGGGAAGGATGGAGCGTGAGATTGA
>JAQQZY010000006.1:20699140-20720049 GCA_030068375.1 Ostorhinchus rueppellii | reverse complement strand
GGGGAGAACATGCAAACTCCACACAGAAAGGTCCCACCAGTGACTGGTACTGGAATCGAACCCAGGACCTTCTTGCTGTGAGGCACGAGTGCTAACCACTGCACCACCGCGTCACCCACCGTGTGAATGTGCTTTAAAAAATATATATTTGCCTCAGAAATTACCTATATCGATACTGATATCGACCATTGGCTGAAAATTTTTTTTAAAAATAAATAAATAAATAAATCTGTATCAGCCTTAGAAAAACGTCTAGTTACGTGCTACTAAATCTTTCCCCAATTTCATTACTTAACAATTTCAGTTGAAAAAAAAAAAAAAACCCTTTAATGTCACTAGAGTGCATTACCTATTTCACCTGAGACCACACATGTATGCAACAGCAACGCACACAGTGAAACTGTGCTGAAATGGAAAGTGTATAACAAAGCATATCCAAAAAGGATGTTCAAAACGTGTGACTGCTCTCCATTAAACACGGCCAGGACATCTCTGCCAGCTCCGTCTGCATGTGACACTGCATTTAAAGTCCAATATGCTTGAGGTTTTCCCCACAAACCCACTACAGAAGCAACCACTACACGTGGGACTTCCACTGCCCTGACAGACACATGACCATCCCTTTGTCCACGTGCACTATTGGATGAACATCGTAGACTTGACATGGACACATGGCATCTTCCATTGTCAAGACATTTTCAACGCAAACTTCCACATCCACCCCACGTGTACAGCACCATCCTGTAACGTCTTTGTTTCAGTGGAGGTCAAAGGAGTTCACACTGAATACCTGCACAGTGTTCATTAATCTGTCCAGTTAGCGACTGGTAAGTTACTGGGTCTGCTGTTTGGACCCAAGAGCTTTTCTTGCCTACATGAGAATTTGGTATAAGCTGGTGTACCCTCAGAGAGCGATCAGACAGACTTATGTACAGTTGTGTGTTTGAATCACTAATCCTATCAATACATTTCTTTCTTAGGTTTTCAGCTCCATAAGATATGCGAGTTTTAATTTTCTGAGGTTCACAAGCTTCACAGTGAACGTGGAAACACCATCATATTCTGCAACATTGATTCTCCATTAAAACTCATGTCAGTTGTTCTAGATGATTGATTTTATCTTCAGTTACTGGTTTTTTTCCCTGAAAGACACTTTCTCTTTATTTTTCCGTTTCGATTTAATCACCTTTTAATATACTGTGAGCTTTGCAAATTTATTGTTGAAAACTTATTGATTTTCACTGAAACATGCAAAATGCAAAGAATAATATTATAATAAATAATGATAAATCATTCATTCATTCATCTTCTGTACCTGTTTTATCCTCACTGGGGTCACGGGGGGTCGCAGGGAGCCTATCCCAGCTACTTAAGGCCAAAGGCGGGGTACACCCTGGACAAGTCACCAGTTCATCGCAGGGCTGACATAGTGATAAATCACTTACGAAATAATAAATGTAGACAGAAATCATTTGGAAGATGGCAAAAAACCAAAAAGTTTTAGGTCTTTAGGGGTTAAAGAGCCATTCAATTCAGCTCGGTACGAAACAATTTTTTAATAATTATGCAAAAATATCTACAGGTACAACACAGTGATAACTGATTTTTAATGGCTGATGTAATAATATTTTCCAGTAGAAAAAAGCTGATTATGAACATTTTTCAGTCGATATCAATCAAGCACCTAATCTGGAATTTTGAAACTGAAAATGAATTATAAAAGTGGATAACTGCTGAACTGAACATCTAACCTTACAAAGCTATTGTTACTATTTGGCATCAACTGATAGTTTGTAAAGCATCCTACTGGTGCAGCTCTTTATTTGTGACATTATACATCACACAAATCAACTATTACTTTCAGCTTCAGCTCTGAAAGTTATTAATTTACCTTTTATTATTGTATAATGTCATTTGGCGCATCGAGTCTAGTAGTTTGGCCCTTTTGAGCAATAAAACTGTAGCTTTTAACACGAAACACATACTTTACCATTTCAACTTCTCGTGGGCTAATTAGATAATTCAACATGTGCAATAAGGTTTCAGCAAACATACTATTTTTGGATTATTTACTTAAGATCAGTTTATATCTGAAATCTGAAATTTGAATATTTCCTTGGTGGTCAAACATATCTCCTAGGTGATATGCTTGTTTCCTGGTTGGGAACATGCACAGTCATCCATATTAGCTTAAATGATCTTTTTTTAGCACAAACATATTCACTAACGTAGGATCCACAGGAAACGTGCCTTGTCTGACTTTTGTCTCGCATCTTTACTCCACGTGCTCGTTCCTATTTCACTAGCTTTTCATCCAGCTGTCAATCCTGAATTTTTATTTTATTGTTTCCCTTTTCACAACCAGTCTCGTTTTATGTCTGTTTAAGCCATGTGTTCTGGTCAGAAGGCTGCAGTCAGATGGATGTGTAAGCAGAAGGGCAAAAAAAGGAATAAAGGGAGGCAGGAGAAAAATGTAGACAGAGGGAAAGAAGACGAGAGGAGAAGATATAACAGGGCATTAACACCTCTCAGAATATCCCAGCGTACACAACAAAGAAGCCAACGCACACCAACACCCATGTGCCTTCGTCATTTGATGTGAATGGACGAAAACAAGAGAAACGATAGGAGGGAAAAACACACCAAAGGAAAGGGAGAGGAGTGTGACCAGTTTTGCTAAATTGTGTAAAACAGTAATTACCCTCAGTGCTGTTATTTGACACATCCAAAAAAACAAGTCACGACAACATCAGATGACCAGTGACATTTTCTGTTTTGTTCAGAAGACCTAAAATTAGCAATAATAAAGAAGTAATGACAAAGGCATGACAAAAACATGGACATTATTCTGTTCTGTGGTGGTTTTTGGGGTGAGGACCAGAGTCGCAGCTAGTGTGTTTGGGTGCTTTTTCTGGCTCCTTGATGTCATGCTGCAGCTGAGCTGAAAAATCCTACTGGATGAAGCTGTAAAGGAAGGAAGGAACCACAAAAGAGGAAACACAAGAATGAGTGGAACTTGGCTCTTTTCAGCTTGAGGTGACTGAGCAGTAACACAGATCAAAGGTAAAGCGGGGTCAGGACACCACCATATTCACTTCCAAACAATGAGCTGTGCACAACAGGAATCTGCAAAGACATGACTCTCATATATTTAATCCCACAGTTCATTTTTAGTGTCAGGTCTACATGAACAAAAATACATTCTTACAGAAGTTGAAAGCTATAACTACAGCCTGAGTCTGGAAACACAGTGTGATGATAAACAGCAGACAATGAGACATTTGTTGAGTCACTGGATATGCCTTGAAACCAAATCCTACCATTACCTCTTTTAACCAAGATCTCTGTTTTGATTCTGCCCTAGTAGAATAAAAAAAAAAAACCTTTGTATCTCAACTGAGCCACTGACCTACTTTATCTATGTAGACTGTTAATATAATCTCATCTAACCATATAAAATGGGCTCAGGATTACTTTACAGTACTGTATGTAGTTCAAAGTACTGTGTCAAAATGAAGTTTCATGGGTTTTGTTTTTATCATTGTTTTTATTGCAATATTTGTTTTCCATACAACAAAAGTGTCTTCTAAAGACTAAACCCAAAACAAAACATACACAACAGCTCTTACATAAGAAATAAAACAGAAACATAATACATTACAATACAACATTAATAGGGTGGAAGAAAGGTCCTGTCCAATACAGTCCAAAAATGGGCGCCACACTCTGTAGAACTGATCTGTATGTTATGTATGATATTGGTAAGACATTCTAAGGGGATCAGAACAAAAAATATTTTACGCAAACCACAGATTGAAGGAATCCTGTCACTGATCCACTGTAAGACAATATTTTTCCTTGTAGCAAATATTAGAATATTACACAGTCTTCTGCCGGCCGCGGTTTTCACATATTAAGAAGTTTCATGTTAACGGCTTCTGGAAGTGTTATTGATTGGATACAGGAGTGTTTGGGTTGGACCATCATTGTGGAAATGTGTTATTACCTCCACCAAGGAGGTTATGTTTTACTGTGTGTTTGTTACCATCCGACTTTGTTTGTTAGCCACTTAACTCAAAAAGTTATGGACACATTTTGATGAAATTTTCAGGGTATGTCCACTCTGGGTCACGGAAGAGATGATTAAATTTTGGAGGTATTTTGAATCACCGTCTGGATCCAGGAACTTTTTAAATGATTCTTTATCATTGTGAGATAGGGCATGGTGGCACAGAGTTGCATGAGGTCATTCACCGCCATCTAGTGGAGGAAAGTACTAAAATGACCTTTAAAAAAAATACAAACACTATCTTGGCGGAGGTCTGCACTCTCCGAGTGCTTTTCTAGTTAGCCTCTTTTTTTTTTTTTTTTTTTAGAAGAAGAAATTGATGCTGCCACTCTGGAACATAAATGAAGTGGTCCAGTTAAGACTGTTACCAGCAACAAGTCCAGAGATGAAGGTCTGTCATGGTCAACGTTGGTATCAATGCAAAGTTAGAACTACCTGGTTAGGTTTTTGGGTGTGTTGTGTTTGCTTCTTGAGTTTTTGAGGCACTGGGCCACTAGATGCAAGACAATGCAAAGTAAATTATACACATATCCCAAAGACTGTCTGGAGAACAACATGGTGTTGGACTGGTTTGTCTACACAACAGTACTGTCCACAAAACAGAATGCGGTGCAAAATGTGACAATGAGGACCCAGTAGTTCTTCATGTTTAAGACTTGTTTTCAGGATGAATGGGACAAATCTGAAAATCTAACCTTATTAGGTCTCACTTTATGTCTTCAGTTGCACAATATCATAAGTGTCGTGAAAATGAAATTTTCATGGTGAAATGTCAACTAATTTGGTGTAATACTTTCAATGAACTACAGGCCACAGATAATTTACTCATCATGTTAGTGATTATGGTAGTACGTACTAGACTTTACACGATCACGATTTTTGTGCTGATCACCGAACAGTGAGTTTAAATAAACCGATAACCGATCAGATCACGTGAGGAGCAAGTACTTATATACTTATGTCCGACTATATGGACGAGCACTGTCTAAAGTTGTTTGGTTTAGCATCCGTTTCAGTTTGCTTTTCTTTTTTTTTTCTCCTCGCTGCGTTTCTTGAACTCCACATGCTCCTCCATGTGTCTTTTCCAAGTGCCTGATTAAATTTGTTGTGTTGAAATTTTTTGCCGATGTTCCCCCGCGAGGTACTATAGCGTTGCATATATTGCAGATAGCTTGTGCTATGTCTGTTTCTCTCACTTTGAAAAACTTCCACACCTCTGACATGTTTGTTTGTGTCGCCCATGGATGTTGCTGTCGTGAAGATTCAAAAAACTTTGTCCGTCACATAGCGTCATTGATCGGATCGGTGATTTATGACATGACAGCCGATCACGAACATTTCAAAAAATGCCAAATATGGGCCAATCTGACATAGCTGATATGATCGATGTAAAGCCTAGTACATAGATCATGTTAGTAATCACATTTTAAATATGAAGTCAACATTTTGTCACAACTTTTTCTGATTTGGACGTGTATCTTTACAATATGTTACAAATAAAGGATAAGTGGGCAAACTCCTGGCTTATGTACGTCAACTGACTTGAACTCTGAATTTTCTGCTTTTAAGTTCTTGTTCTTTTACACATGGTGGTAACATTAAAACACAAATATTACAGGCCATGTTAAGTTGGGTTTTACTTTTGCACAGAGCCAGATTAACTGTTCCAGCCTCTATCGAATACCTAAGAAGTATTTTCTCTTAATCTACAAATCTCCTTCCAAACTTACACTATAACAGTAGACTGTATTTACTGTACTTTATGAGCCAAAGCTTTTACGGTGTCTATATAATAAAAAATAAATATACAATGGCTTTTGGACTGCTATTAAATTACTATTAAAATTACGGTCTCCATGCATTCATTCAAACATCCACAATACACAAGAAATTATAAATATAAATAATAACACAAAATGAGACCATTAAACAAAGCAATAGATTTCTTGGAAAGCAATAATGTTAAATCATTAAAGGTTTTGAGAGGCAACAGTCCTGAACACTATGAGAATAAGAATGCTCCGATTGGAAGATAAAGGTTCAAAATTCAGTAACTGCATAGTGTACAGAAAGCACTACATGTACAAACAGTACAAGGCCATTTGGTTCCCAAGTACAAAAGCTTTGTGGGCCCTCCCACAAAGTATTAAACAAAAGAACACACACAAAACCTAAACAAGTAGTTTAGGTGTACTCCACATGGGAGTCCAATAACAAACCCATTCAGCCACAGCACTGAGAACATACTTTGGTGCATATGATAGAGATCAAACTAAACACTGTGCACAGAAATGTACTGTATCTTGTATCATTTATAATAGTGTCTGGTAGTTATTCATCTTAAATTGAAGAAATTCATCATCATTATGATCGTTACACTAATTTAATGATCTGTCTGGCAGTTTGTGCTCTGTGCACAGTGTGTGGTGTTTGTAATAGAGACAACATTGTATCAGATGGATATGAAATAACTGTTTGTACATTCACAGTAATTCAGTAAAAACAGGAACATTTGGACCCAAAGGTTAGATCTCGTTGGAATTACGTTTTACCATAGTACCACAGAACCGTAGTATTTCAAGTATTTTAAATGACTCAGTGTTTTTTGTACTGAATTTACTATGTCACGTCATGGTGGACAGTGTCACAGCTAAACCCAGATTGAACAGGCTCACAGGTTTCACATCATCATTACCATAAAACTCAAGTCTTAATCACCTGTGACTCACTACACATCTATTTTGACAGGGTTTTGTCTTCATTTCTTCACTCAACCCAGCACAAGTAGGAACAAGTACCTTGTTCTTTCCTTAAATACTTGGCTGGTATGAATAATGATGACACTGTAATCTTCAGATTTCTATTATTTGAGCCGAGTTGAACTACACGTCTCATCACAAGACAAAGACTTTGAAGCAATAACTCTTTAAGAGCACTTGTCTTAGACTCATATAACCCTGTAAAAGGCCCTGGGATTATTTCAGGTGTTTCGTCATCAAGGTTATTTTTTTCCACTGTTTTTTCCTTAGAGGATGATTACAAAAGAATATGTTTACTATGATTTGATCTTTTTAGTACAATTTCTCCCTTGTGAACAAAAATCACATGGAGAATAGGAGACACAAAAGTTTGAAGCTTAATTGTCTGTTCTTTTTCTGTTAGATTTGGTGACAATAGGAACAGGAATTCTGAAATAAAGCAATTTGATAGAAGACAAAATGGGACCAGATGACTATTTCGTGCCTGATAAAGAGCTCATCTTTCCAAAGGCATGCCAGAAAAGTTGGATTCTCTCTGTGTCGTGAATATGAAACAAAAAATCCCCATGCGATAATGGTTACCTGTTCAGACATCACACCACGTGGTGTGTTCAGACTTGGGGAAGACCTTGTTGTAATGCACATGAAAATTATCCTACGGTCCAAAAGGTGAAATACAATACAAAAGAACTGAGCAGGCAAAAAAAGGTTTAAGGTAATTACACTCCATTGTCCATCAGACATTTCGTGGACCAACAGGTAATGTGCACGTGTACGACAACGACGCGATAAGGACAACCATACCCTCTGTTTGACTTAATGGAGGTGCCCATTATCGGCAAATGAAAGGCTGATTTACGCCAACACTTTCTACGTTAGTACTGAGACAATGTCTCATTATGGGGAGGGTGTCTGGTAACCGCGCAGGTGTCGCCTCTCCACACATGTCAGTGGATGCGTTCCTCTTTCGGCCTCTTTGAGTTAGTGTGCCCTCTACCAGTCCTGCTCCCTGTCCTTGGGTTGCTGTGATGTCACCCGTCATGTTTTCCAATGGAAACGTACACCGGCAGAGACCTGACTCCTGTCTCTTGCACTTTGTCAGTCAGACATCACCAGGTTTACCGGAGAGAGTAGATGTTTATTTATGTTTACGGCTGTTTGCTACTGCAGCAACCAGAGACGTCACAACACAGGGGCAGATATGACGCCGTCCCACATTCCCCGACCCACCACCAGCTCAAACACCATCAGGATAAAATGAAGCCTTCAGACACAAACTCCTCTATCACAGTTCACCTTTAATCTGTCGCATTCCATCCATATTCCTAATCTTAATTTGCAAAAATCGAAACCTGACGTACTTAAATTACCATGTTTTGATCTTGAGAAATCTGAAAGACCGTTTATTCTTCAGCAAATGACTCTTTGAAGAGGTCATATTTATCTAAACCCACTTTTATTAGTCTTTGGTTCATTTTTTTATTTGTGCATTTGGACCCTAATAGTTCATAAAGTTTGAATTTGATCCCTCCATATGCTGCAAAGATATCTATATTAATTTTGGCAAAAATAAAGTGGATTTCTACATCGTGTTTTAATTCCTTCTTAATTTGTTGTCTTTTATAACTAGTTACATCACAACATTTGCACATATAAGGTCAAGACTTCCGATGAACACTTCTCTGAGTATGCCACAACTGTTTGTAGCAGCAGTGGTTGTAATCCAAACTGAATTAATGTCCAAATTTCAAACAGATTACCTAAAATGTTCAGTTGTTGGTTGTATTAACAAACAAGAGGCTGAAAAGGACAGAGCAGCACAGTCAACAACCCAGAAGGGTGTGGACTCATGTGCATTTAAGGGACCAGCGCTCAAAACAACCTTTTTTGTGGGTTTTTACTCAGAAATAGGGTTGAAGATGGACCTGTGGAGTTTAATTAATGAAGAATTCAGATCTAAATGTGGCATTTACAGTTTATAAAGACCAATGGAATTTTTTTTAATGCATAATTCCATTCAAAAAAGCAAAATATCCCTCCTTTAAAGTCTGCTGCCTTGCAAACAAGCCCACTGCAATTAGTGAGAAGTGTTTTCCACAAGGAGACAAGAACACTTCTGGCAGCCCACCGGTGGAAAACCACAAACTAATTTCTGTTCCCAAAGCCATTTTTAAAAACTCATGGTCTTCATGTTTTATTTTTATTTTCGTATTTTGGGGTTTGAGGTGACAAAAGCAGACTGTGGGGCAATCTGAGTTGCTTGAGCGTAGGTGTTTTTACGACTATGGTATTTTCCATTACATCACTAGCATCATTACCAATGGGATGTAAATCACATCCTTATGTTTAGGCACCACAAATCATAATTTATAGCTTTTACACACATTCCAGCTCTATATAACCCTCAGTGCTCTGTCTGTAACACCATATTGGCCATAACTTCAGAATAAAACATTTTTACCTCTTCTCATGAAATAATTGTGACAGTTTTATTTATTTGTGATAAAATGGAACTAGAACTAAGTGTGTAAACATTGCACCAGGTCAAAGGTGATTGTTGATGTGTATAAATAGGAATAAAAAGAGGACTGTGTAAACAAAACTCTAACTCTTAGGACAACAGGGGATTACAAAATCTGATGTTTGGTTTTGTAATTATGCTGCATATTCAGTCTTCTCTTAGACAAAGTGCAAGTGACAAGAACTCATACTATCACTTAAAAAATTAGTTTTCTTCTTGGGTGATAAATAATTTACAGTAAGTGAGCCATGTTGAGTTTGCACATTCATTTGTCTATTATTTATCTATAAAACTGACTTCCTAAAAAAAACAAAAAAAAAAGAAAAAGTCTATTTTCACAGAAAGGAAATGTATTCCTGACTTCACTAGTTATAGACACACCAGTTTGTCATTAACATGTATGAAAAGTGAGATAAAAATAATACATAGAAAGAAATTCTGCAACTTATGAGATCCTCAAGTGCTGTCTGCAGTTCCTAAACCACTGAAAGACTGGATGCAGATTGTTCTAATGACTAAATGACCAATTATTATGAGGACCTGGAAGAAAAATGGAGAGCCTCCATTCCAGAAGTGGACGGTAAAAGTGGGAAAAGTATCGGCATATGAAAGAATGCCATATAGGATGCAGAACGAGACAGAAAAATATCTTTTGAAATGGACCAAATACTTGGTAACTATAGATTTCAAAGACTAAAGACCCAGAGGATACACACTGAAAATACACTGATCACATGCCTTATGTATGTATGTGTATATTATGATTAGACACCTCTGTGTAGAAATGTATGGTGTATGTATATACAGTACAGTCACAGAAAAAAAAAATTAAACCACCCTTGATTTCTTCAGTTTCTTGTTCATTTTAATGCCTGGTACAACTAAAGGTACATTTGTTTAGATAAATATAATGATAACAAGAAAAATAGCACATAATAGTTTAATTTCAGAGCTGATATCTATCCATTTTCCATTTTTTCTTGATAAAAACCAAAATCACTTCAGTTTTTTACATTGATATCTATGGCCTTGTACTGACAAAAACAGTGCTTTTAGACATTCCATGTTTTCTTTTCTGTCTGTTTAGTCACACGATACACACAGGAGTTAGTACTTGATTGCATATCTATTGTTTTTGATGAGTTTTGATGGTCTCATATTTTTTCCCGCAACTGTATTATATACATGGATACTCAAAGTCAATGTCTGAGAAAAAAAGCTGCCATATTGATATGAAGACCTCTTTTTGCAGGGTAATTTCCCACTGCTCTAATGCTAATAGTTGTGTGATGATGTGATATGTTTGGAAAAAGAAAATTAAAAAAAATGCAAGTCATAAAAAAAAGGAATTCTGCAACCTTTCACTCAAAATGTAGACTGAACCACATACACATGTATTTAAGTATATAAATATGCTGTGTTTTAATCTGCATTCAATAACGCTATAAAAGTGCTGCTACAGATGAGGGGTTCAATTTCCTGCTTTGTTGGCTACATTGTCATTACTCAGCGGTTGTTTTGAAACGGGGCATGTCTGTAGCACTGCTCACATGAGGGACTATGTGGATCCTCTCCAAACATGACACACACAAACACACCACGCACACACTCATTCACTGGCTTGTGCCTCGTCACAAAGAGATCGACCCGGACATGCTGGTGTGTGATTTGTTCTGGCAACTAGAAGCCAGCCATTGGTCACTGGCGAGTTCAGATAGCAGATTGTGGTTGTTTTCACATTGGTCTTTCCTCCCCAGAGAAAAGCTGTGGGGGCAACAAACGTCTGCAATCGCCTCTTCCTCCTTTTTTTTATAAAGGCTTATTTTAAGTCTGTATCATTAAACTGTATACAGTAGGGAGGGAAAGATGGGGTAAATAAGGGAGGCAGAGGAGAAAGGTCATGAACTCCAGCAAAGCAGGGAAAGATTAACACTGTCTGCTTTTATCTTGTGGGAGAGACATGAAATTGTTGGGGTAAAACCACTTGAGGTATAAGCCAAATCATAAAACTTTATATAAAGTACAAAACACTGTAGAATTAAACCTAAACGTATAGAATTTTTTTTTTTTTAAATCATATTAGAAAATGTACACACATTATAGCTGTCTAGTTTGCACATTTTCAGCTAATAATATAACTAGAACAAATTGGAAGGTGCTTTTTAACACAATTTCTGGGGTCAAAGAGAGAACAGAATGTGTTCAGTGGTCTACAGTTCATGCTAAAACTTACATACTGTGGTAACATGGTAGGCTCCAGGTTAGCTAATGTTTTCAAGATGTATGATAAAGTGAATACATATACACAGGTTTATGTACATTGTCTGAGTTTCCTTGTTCACTTCTTCTTTTATAATTCTATATTTAAATCATGTCCACGCATTATCATCTAAGTAATGGTAAAGTTTTATTGTATTGTGTTTTTATTACATTGTTTCATTTGCTTATTACCTAACTTTTTTTTCTTGTTTATTTGATTTATTTGAATTGTTAATTAAGTTGATGAAGGGAGGCCTTTATATAAGCATATTAAGCTTTCGGCCTCCCTTGCACTGTTATATTTCATTTGCATGTACTTGTTTGTGTATTTGTTATCTTTTTTTAAAATGTGCAAAAAAATAAATTAAAAATATAATAGATTTATAGATCTTACAGTAGAAGTAACATGAAAAGTATATTTTCTTTTTCTTTCAAGTAGGACTGAGAGCTCAGACACAAACACACGCCTTCTGATTAATACGAATTCTTTCATTGATTCACAAAATCCAAGATCTGACCCAATACTCTATCTTTAAAAGCACAACGTGCTAGCACGTAGGACCTGAGCTTTCATTATTACTGACACACATCTGGTAAAGGTTTACTCCTTTTATTCTTAAAGCGCTTTGTTTATTGATCAGTGTAAAATGTGTTCATAGATCTTTTTTTTTCTATGTTAAAATTATTAAAACAGTGAAAAGGTTTAAATTAACCCAAATAGTTAATGTACCAAATCTCACAAAAATGTTTCTGTCAGTTTAATACATGCTGTCTAGATTGCATGTCTTTTATCTGTGGTATTAACCTGAATAAGTAAAAAGTAGAACATTCCTTTCTGAAGTGTGCTGGAATTATGAAGTAACATAAGTTACAGTAAAATATACAGATATATCAGCTAAAGAATGCAGTTACAACGATGGATGTGTAAACTTCAGACACAAAAGACATCCGGGAAGTGACTGTTTTCCGCCTCCTGACTTTAGCAAGAATGAGGTCAATAGAAACTCTGCAGGATGACTCTGCAGTTTACTCACTTACTGTAAAGTCATGAGGAGTGCAGCAAATGAATGAAGACTGGTGGTCTCCTGAGCACAGCCTCATCCTCAGAATGACAATTAAGCCATAAAGACCCAAATATATACACCAGTGATCAAAAGCATCTACTGATAAAAAAAATGTTTAATTCCTGTTGATCCACTAATCCTATAAATACATGTAAATAATTGGTGTAAAATACAGTTTGTCATCTTTTCATGGTCATCAGATATGACCCATTTTGACATTAAGAGGCTCCATAGTTACCGTGGAAACACGGTCATCTTCTACAACATTGATTCACCAGTAAAACCAATAGAGTTGGATCAATGACAGTGGATGGACACACTGGGTTTATGTTCAGTTAATGATAGATTTTACTGAAAAAGTCACTTTTCTTTCTAACCCATGAAGACCCAGTACTATTTTTGTGGCAGTTCCTAAATAATTTTTTGCCTATATTGGGCCTTGTTAAAGTGATTTTCACCATTTTTTGTAATATTATCCTCTTTATTTGGAGTTTTTTTTTGTGTAAATCATGTATTCCCTGTATTTAATTTACTGATCATGTAGATGTTCAGTTCAGTCCAGATCATTAAAGCTTACAGTTTATTTAAAGGTTATAATATCAAAAGAGAGAAAAGCGAAGAAAAAAATGACTTTTTCAACAAAATATATCATTAACTAAACATAAGAGCGAGTGTGTCCATCCACTGTCATTGATCCAACTCCATGGGTTTTACTGGTGAATCAACGTTGTAGAAGATGACGGTGTTTCCACGGTAACTACGGAGCCTCTGAACATCCAAATGGGTCATATCTGATGACCATGAACAGGTGATAAACTGCATTTTACACCAATTATTTGCATGTATTGTTAAGATTAATGGATCAACAGGTATTAAACAGTTTAGATCAGTATATGCTTTAGATTGCCAGTGGCTGCTTGGGTCTTTATGGGTTAAATTACATGATCACTAAAATAAATATAGAAAAATACCTGATTTTCATTGAAAAAAAAAATGCAAAATGGAGAGGATACCATTATGATAAATCACTTAAGAGAAAAGTTAATTGGGAACTACCACAAAAGTAGCACTGGGTCTTTATGGGTTTATGGGGAAGACAGGACATTGTTTTGCATAAAATTAAAATGTGGCACAGCTAAACATGACGAATACCACTGTGAACAACCACTGTGCTAGTCATTCAGCTTTCTTATTAAAAAAATGACCTGTAATTAACCTTGGGTGTGTATATGCTATATGTTACAGTACAAGTGAGTGTAAATAGGAGCGCGTGTTTGTGCTCGTGCCAACATCTTTCCAGGTTTTTATGTCTAGGTCCCCCTTTAATTATACCATCCTCCACCAAAGTGCGTGTGCAGAGTGCTGAGCCAGTTTGGATCAGGATCTGCGGTTGGTGCAGTTGGAATTTCTTTGGCACTGACTTTCCTGGCTGACATTGGGAAGGCCGGCCGCTGTGGCACGGGGATGGAGGACCGTCTGGCGGTGTTCCCAACCACTCTGGTTTGATACATGGACAGACATCTGACCAGATTGACGGCCTAATTAAAGCTCAAGTCTGCCTTTGACTTCCTTATCCTCACCCACACACATTCATACAGAGGTGAAGCAGTGCATGCATCTATAAGTGAAACAATCTACCCACTTATTCAACCTTTCACATGTGTTTTTCTG
The DNA here is from genome assembly GCA_030068375.1 of Ostorhinchus rueppellii. NCBI lineage: Eukaryota > Metazoa > Chordata > Actinopteri > Kurtiformes > Apogonidae > Ostorhinchus > Ostorhinchus rueppellii. The sequence goes on along the minus strand of JAQQZY010000006.1, from coordinate 20,705,706 downwards.
TGTGTTCGTATGTGAATGTTATAATTATAGAGGTTATTGAACTGGAACCACTTGGGCACACAAACCACAGATAATTATCTACACACTCAGCACTATGAAATTAAAACGTTTATCTGTGTCTATGTCATGTCAATGTTAATTTTGCAGTTAAAATTGCATGTTTGGTATCAAAAGGCGACAAATGCAGCATGTTTTGTGATCACAGGCCAAATGCATGTGTGAAAAGCAAATATCCGAACTACCAGACCAACAGAACTTTAGCTTTCTTACAAAACAGGCACACATACAGCCATAGATGTGGGGTTGTTTTTGCATCACAGTGAACCAGATCCAATGGAAGGTAGCCATAAAAATATCTGTAACTGTTTTCTGGCACATGTCTGTAATCTTAGACAGACTTTTGGATCACACACACACCTCTGGGCTCCTCTCCAGCTCATTTTTGTGATAGGCAAATAAATTATACATTAACTGAGCCAATAGAGGAACGGTCAAAAATATTTACCATTTATATGTGGAACAACAACTTTGCCCATCTAATTTATTGACCAAACCAAGGGAATTACCTCTCCCTAACCACAGCATACATATAAAATACATCTTCTACAAAAAATAGTAAACACAACACAAGAATAAACAGGCGACAACAGATGCTCAAAATGCTTTTCATCGCCATATATCACACACTCTCTTCATTTTCTCAAACCAGCTCATGATGAAGGTGGTGACAAACTGTAAATCTATTCATTAATGAAGGACTGTCACATTAACAGTGTCTGAGGAACGACTGTGAAGCTGTACAAGGCCCTCTTCTGGTGACATGGTGCGTGCATGTGGAGCTGTGTGAGACCCATCCGCAGCTATTGATACAAGCGTGGAGGAATTTTGCGTCAGACAATAGAAGCCCCCTGCCAAAAATGACAATCCTATCTTGGCGCTGGTCTAAGTGCATGCGTCTGTGTGGACCCAGAGCCAGACCACGCTGTACAGGGAGGTGAGTTCATTATGCATCACTAAAGCCCAGCAGGACTAATGCTGTACACGACAGGCCTGGAAGTATAATCCCAATGTGTCACTTCATTGGATTTTATCAAATTATTAATTTATCATTCAATACAAAATGTCAAACTATAATGAAAACTATCCCCAGTTTTCCAGAGTTTTAGAAGCAGTCCATAATTTAATTGCATTCACACCAATATTAAAAGATAATAGGTAAAATAAAAATACTCACTTAAAAAAAAAAAATAGGTCTATAGCTTCAACATTTCACTGACTTACCAACTACTTGTGAATTCACATCTGATTTGATCATCAATTATCTTTACCTCTAATTATATTTTTGTTGTTTCTTTGTTTCTCTGTGACAGTAAACTGAATATCTTTACTGTACGTCTGGGACCAAAACAGCAGATAGTTCATGTCATCTCGCCCTTTGGGAAATGCTTTCCCATCATTTCCTGGCCACCACTTTTGAAATTGAATGATTAATCAAGAATATAGTCAACAGATTAATTTACGTTGAAAACAATTGTTAACACCAGATAAGGCAGGACAACATTTATTTATATATTTATTCACCTTGATTAAACCAGCCTGGTAAATTGCGAACCAGTACTCATTTATTATTATGACCTGGCAAAGAAGTAGCTGCCAGATACAAGGCAATATCTACTACATATATTGAATTAATAGATCATAAGAAAAAATGTTTTCAATAGCCAATTGGGGAAGCTTTTTCATTCAACAAAAATTCTAAATAAAACGGGTTTGTTTCTAGTAATATAGCTTCTGTGAATGTGTTCCGTTTAAATAAAGAAAGAGCATTTTGGAGTCAAGTCTTCATTTCATTATCAAGAAAGCAATTGATTATAATTGCAAATTGTATATAACACTGAAAATGATTTAATTTATTAGCTAAATGGTTGTATTGTTGTCTAGTTCAAGTCCCATCACAACAGAAACAGTGAATTACAAGCTGAAAATATAAGTTTGTTGTCAGTTAACTATGAATTCTCAACTATATTTTTGTATATGATGATGATTAATAGTACTATCAATGTCTAAACACCTTAAATCCTTTATGCTATTAACAGTTCTCACCATTACAGACTAGTAGAGTATAGGTTACAGTACATATGAGCCAGTCACTTTATTGAATTAAAGTAATAAAGTGAGATGGGGAGACGGATCACAGTGAGGTTATGACTGTACCAAGCATGTGTTCCTTCTCATCATACAGGATATGATACCACTAAGTGCTTCAGAATAGTTAGCAGCTCATTTAATGAATAGTAGGCCTCATTAGTGGCTTTGAGTATAAAATCCACCAAAGGGAGCTGGTTAAAGATCAAGGAGGTCAAATAACAACAGTAGACAAGATACTGAGAGCAGAACAGAACAGATAATGAAATAAATATAAAATACAGGCTATTATAGAAGGACATTTCATTTGTTTTCAGAGTCGCCGAGCTTCAACTTCTTTTTTTTTTTTTTTTTTTTGTTTTGCCTATAAACGTAACAGTTACGAAGATACATGCCATGAAGCCCCGTCTAGCAGATAAAGTCATTGAACACATCACCGCCGGTCCGTGCGTAACAGTGGTCACCATGGCTGGACGGGCTTTGTGGTGAGAAAAGCCGCACACGAGCAGACACTGACAGACACCGACTAAACTACCGGCTTCGGCGACCATTCACTGACACTATGAGGGAAGGAGAAAAGTTGTCAGACTTACCGGTTTGGTGAATAAATGTGGTTGAAATCAGTGTTCCGATATGAACGACATCGGCCGGTGTGAAATATGCAACGCAGACGTTTGGGAATGGATGAAAACCACAATGCCGGTAACAGGAGGTTCCCTTCTGTCGCTCCTCTGTCGTGTGTGAAAAAAAAGATATAAACACTGAGTGGATCCTTGAGCTCACTGTGCGTCACAGCTGCAAGCTGAAACCCCCGGCACTGGGGACGTGCGCGCGCATACGTGTATGTGTGTGCGCGTGATCCCCCTGTCGGTCGCTTTCTATCGACTTTCTCATAAAGTTAGCAACTTGTTTAACCCTTTTAAAACCATCTCCAGTGACCCCGTAACTCCTCGCTACTTCGTGTAATTTTAATCCTTCAAACTGCCCCTGAAAGCTGTGAAACGGGGCTTTCTGATGCTGGTACTCAAGGCCACTACCCTATGAGTGCACAGACAAAAGACAGTTTCTAGGAAGGAAGAAGTGCACTGTTCCACAAAAGCACACCTTGGATGTGTGGTGTGTGTCATGTGGGTCTGTGTCTTCAGCTGGACCGGAAATGTTTCAGAAACTACCACTGCTAAAATAAAATTAAAAAAAAAAAAAAAACATGGTTATTGACAAATAGAACAGCCTGGAACATGGACTCAGAAATCTCCAGAAATGTCAAACTGTCCGAGCTGTTGTAAAATAGTTTGAATTAGGTTTTTGCATTCTCAGAAATGTTCAGTCTGCACTTTTCAAGAATTTATACAAAGAAAGTTGAAGAAAATTCAATTCCATTTTTGTCCTTTTCTTCTTATAACACACAGTTTTAGGTATTTAATGACATAAGTATGGTAAATACTTGACAGATCTGGAAAGTTCTACTTCTCCTGGAAAAAGGGTGTAAAGTATTTACACATAGGGCATTTATTGACACAATTATTGACAAAAATAGACAAAAAAAGACCAGGCGTTCTTAAAAAAATATATCTATTATTATGGTGCTAAAAAGGTTAAGAAAATATCCCTGGAAACCAATCAATTAATCCAAAAAATCACCAATTTCACATATACAGACAAAATATCCAATAACCACGGAAGACTTAGAACTACAGTGTAGTCCATAAAGTTAAGACACAATCCTCTTTTTATTCCTATTTAACAACAGTAATCACCTTTAACAATGATTACATACCGAGTCCCAGTTACAAGTTATCTATCAGGAATTAATCACATTGTCACAAATATTTCATGAGAAGAGGTAAAAAGAGTATATTTTTTTGGAAACTTTTAAATGAATTTTTCATCTAATTTAACCATTCCGAAATGATTTACCAACGTTTCTTATACCAGTAGTATTATTATTATCCCCTGTATTTTCCAAAAAAGTGCACGTATTCCTGAATCTAACTGACATTTTTTCTATATCTCACCTTGCCTAAGTCATTTACCACTAGCATTTCATTTTATCATCAAATATTTAATTCTCTGACCATGTAGGTGTTCACAAAAGCTCAGAGTAAACGTTGAGTTATTATATCAAAATAAAAAAAATTTAAAAAAACTGGGGGGAAAGGCCACTCTATAACATATATATATACAGTGTGTGTGTGTTCATGTCAAATCACATGAGCTCTACTGTTGAATCATAGTTGCATTGATGGTGTTTCCACATTCACTACAATTCTCTGAATGTCCAACTGGGTCATATCTAACTGTATTTTTTCAGATATATCTCAGTGTATTGATAAGATCAATAGGAAAGTTGTGTAATACTTTTGCGTCAGTGGATGCTGTTGGTCACAAGTGGCTGTTTAGGTCATTTACAGTTTAATATAGCCCACATATTCTAAAAGGCTGTTCAATCTTATCGTTTTCTGTTAGTCTTACATTTTCATTCATTTCCATTTTACACACTATTTTTTATCCTACACACAGGAATGTACCTGATCTCACTTTGAAGGGCCAGGTCACTAGAACACTGGTATTTCTGTTGTAGTAACCATACTCACAGCTCAGTAAAGGATTAAAAGGGCATTTATTTAGATTAGGATTGATTTTTGTGGTAACTGATAATGTTAGACTTTCATTTATCCCGAATTGGCCATTTACAGGTATGAGTAATGAGTAAAAACTGCACTAAAACAGTACTGTCTTTTTTTTTTTTTAACCATATATTTTATTCAAGAAAGGTAGCACAGTACAGGATGCATTTCAAATACAATGTCTTGAATTGATTTTCTTTGTTTTATCAAGAAAAAAAACCACCCACCCACATACTGCTGTTAGGGGAAAAAAAACCCAAAAAAAACATTGGTAATAGAAAAAATATATATACACATTATAAATTAAGATCAAATCAAATCAGATCAACAGATAAAGGGGGGCACAGGCTACCTCACTCTGATCCATGTATTTAATTCAGAAAAAACAGAACACATCTCGGGACCATATTGATTTATGGGAGGGTCTTGAGCTTTTCAAAGTACAAAATCACTAATACACAACTGTCTTGATAAATGTGGGAATATATAGATTAAAACTTATACTTTTCACATTGACAAACAAAAATTATCCTCTGAGTTGTTTATGATGAAGCTGCCACCACTCTTATCTGCGATTTACCGATATTTGTTATTTAACTTAATATCACCCTATCACCGTAAAATCCTGTGGAGATGGAGATTTCCACTGGGCCACGTTGTCCTGCTGAGTCGAGTCAGTGAATGAGTCACAGAATCAATCAGCTGTTTCAGTGAGACACAGATGCAGATCTGTGCTGCTGCCTTTTATTGCCTCTTTCATTCATCACACAGATCTTTGTGGTTTAGGTCATTTGAATACTATGTGTAGATGTGAGTGGGCTGTACTTGTTTGTGTGTATTCATGAAGAAGGAAGGGGGAGTATTGGTGTGTCTTGAATGGATGCATTCTCACAGCTCAGCTCTATACAGTGTAGGGAGATCATATCACAATACACTTCTTTGTGGGTCAGTGGGTTAAAGCAAAATGAATACTGGAGTAGCTGGTAAAAAACACAGTAGTAACTTTGTGTTAATGACAGCGTTTCTGCCTGTACATTAGACACATTAACTGCATTTTGTTAAGCGATCCGTCAGAGATGAAGGACAGGGCTTTTAAGAGTAAATCAGTCACAACTCTAAAAGAGTTAGTAGGATAAAAACTATAGTGTTTCACTATATGACAGATATTCACAGATAAATGAAATATATCTTTGGCTCTATGCACCACAGCGATAAAGAAACACTAGAGGGGACGTTGGGGCTTTTGTCGCAGCAGCGTCTTGCCACCATCTTGGTTCAGAAAAGGTTGTCAGTACTACATAATATAGAAAAGAAACAACTGTCACTAGGAACTAAGCTTACAAAGAAAAATTTGCTAAGGACATTGCTAAAAAAAAAAATCAATAGGCCATCGCATCAACATTTTATGATATAGCTATTATGGAAAGTGTCTGGATAAATGCTAGAGTATGTACTAGTATTTTATATTCTGAGAATTTTGTATTTACAAAAAAAAGCCAATGTTTTTTTTTTCGTATTTATAAACCTGTATGATTACGTTATGAATTGCAGTTTGATTAGCAGTTTTCACCTTTTCCAAATGTTAGATCATTATGTTATAAAGCAATTAATTGTGTAATTATTAAAATGATATTAGAATCTACATGCAATATAAATATGCTTACTGCTCAAATTTGTTTTCTTTTTTTTTTTTTTTTATTCATTTAGGTCTATATTGCACATGGAATGCCCATATTTTTTTAAGCCTGTGTGATTACGTTATGTTTCCTTCAATTAATAATATTTATGCTTAAA
>JAQQZY010000006.1:20627473-20638726 GCA_030068375.1 Ostorhinchus rueppellii | reverse complement strand
CTAAGCTAAAGCTAAAAGTGCTGCTCCTAAAACAGGACAAAACAGGACAATGACTGAATGGATTTGAACCATTTTTTCCACGCTGTTCTAACTCTGGGAGAGGCCGTGACTGACTTAATTTCATTTTTGGGTGGAGTATTCCTTTAAAGTTAGAAACACATGGTCTCCAAAATGAACAAAAATACATTCTGAAATTAAAGCTAGTCTCTATGCGTCTACTGGTTTCACATGATAGACATACGAGTGCTCTGCAACTTCCTCTGGTTGTTTTTGTTGGATCTTGATGCTGATGTGCAGTCGCGCCCCCTAGATTTTCAACGTGGATCCATTTCAACAAAGACTTGGAGAAAAAAACTCAAGCCTACAATATGGTTCCATGAAGATGTCTGGTGCTGACATACTGGAAAGAAAAAGAATGGAACCAGATCTGAGCGAAGAGATTAAATAATGCTGTTAAATAAGTATTTACAAAACTGTGTGGTTACAGCAGCCGTGAGAACACATTATTTAAAAGCATTAATTCTTAATACTACGTTTCAGATTCAGGAGGTGTCACCATTATCATTATCTTGCTTGTAAATTAGAGTCAACATGGGGACACATCTTTCCACTCTCATAGATAGTCTGTGCCCAGATGCAGATTTCTTGGCCATGGCCCCAAAGTTAAGCTCCCATATCCATCTGTCTGAATATTTAACCTCTTAGCTCAGATGTGCACTAAGTTTCCATTTTTTTGTTTCCAGTATGTCATGTGTACATACCAAAGTCTTTATAGATCCTTATTGCAGATTTCAGTTTTTGGTTCATGTGTCTTTGTTGAAAAGGCTGGAAATCTACAGCAGATCTGCATCAAGGTTCAGTGAAATGAACAGGGCAGAGTTGTAGAGCATCTACTGAATATGGTTTATCACGTGATACTGACAGAAATATGGAGCACAGTTCCAGAAATGAAAATAGTTTGATGTTGTTGTGGACATGGTGTGCTTTGGAGGTGAGGGATTAATCTGAACAAACTCAGATGCATTTTCAGATTTAACTCTTGATATCTAAAAAAAAAAAAAAAAAAAAAAAAAAAAAAAAAATGTGCCTGATTCTGAGATGGAAAAAACAGCTCTATTTCTCCTATTTCGCATTACAAACCAAACAGAAAGTAGCGAAGAGAACAATTTTTCATGTCATGCTTGTTGCATAAATTCTTCAAACATAAAAAGAAAAGTAGCTGCATGTATTTTTAGAGCATTTGCATGTGTTCTGCCCTTGAATGGGCCGATTTTTATCACAACGCCGCAAAAATAAAATCTCTCCACTGAACACAAGAAAAGAAGTGGAATAGATTAAAGCAGCTACATTTGACAGCATCCACATCAGAACAATAATTTACAGTAGTTTCCCCCTCAGAGGAAAAAAAGCAACTCCTCTTTTCTCACATGCCATCTTCATCCCTCTTCATCTTATCTTGCCCTTCTATGTCATTCCCATCTCATATGAAGAGGGGGAGAAAGAGGAGGGACACAAGGGGGGAAAGAAAAGTTTGTTTTTCCGGAGAGGACAACATTCCCAGGCCTGTACCATTCCTCCTCCTATTAATAGAGCAAACATGTACTCGCATACACACATCCAACCCAAACACCAGCTCCTTCAATCACTTGAGTTGCAGTGGAAAACACAAAACAAGAGCCGTACCTATTTAATGGCCAGAAGAATTTTACGATAAACATTATATAACACTTTACGGCAGCGATGTGGGACTCTATAACGAGTAGAAAAGAATGGTTTCAGAGACTTCCACACAAGCTAAAAATGGCATGAAATAATAAAAAATATGAAGCTATAATATGGATACTGAATGTTCCAGACCAAAAAGCATGTTTTAGAAGATGTGGATTAGCTGAAAGTTGATTTCTGCTCAAAAAGTTCTGTTATGGACATTTACAGTTGTTTCTGATGATAAATATGCCAAAAACCTTGAATAATTTTTTTTTCTTTCCAACCAAAACACACTATTTTAACCCATAAAGACCCACTGCTACCCACTGCAAATTTTCTCTATACTTAACCTTTCTTAAGTGATTTAGCACAATTTATTATAATATTATGCTCAGTATTTTGTATTTTTTATTTGAAAATTTGGTATTTTCCAATATTCAATGTGCTGTGATCATGTCAATGTTCATAAAAGCTCAGATTAAAGTTGATTATTATATCCAAAAAAGTGACATTTTCAGTAAAATACATAAAACAAGTGTTTCCATCCATTGCCATTAATTAAACTCTATTGGTTTTACTGGTGAATCAATGTTGTAGAAGATGACAGTAACTACAGAGCCTCTGAACATCCAAAAGGGTCATTACAGTTTTTCATTTTATGTTCATCAGTATTTTACACCAATTATTTACATGTATTGATGGGATTAGTGAATCAACAGATATTGAATAGTTTAGATCAGGAGTAGATTTTGGTCGACGGTGCATGTTTGGGTCTCTATGAGTTAAACATTTATTTCATATAATAATGACAATTAATGGCCAGATATTAAAAGTTAAGTTCTTCCTGAAAACAAAGGTGCAAATAAATTGGGGGAAAAAAAAAAAAGAAGCATTTTCTGACACTCTTTTTTGCGAAGAAAACATGAAGACACATAGTCCTCAAAGGGTTAAAAAAAGAAAAATGACTCAAAGCAGGGGAAATGAAAGGAACGGCATGAAGCCTCCCCAATTCTCCTTTCCTTTTTCAGTCGTGACGGTACTAAAAGTTGCATAATTTGGCAACAAATCCATTGTAGTTTTTGTGGCCAGTACTGTGACTGCAATAAACAAATGGAATCTTGCGTCTGATAGCTTGTTTATCACAGCCACACTCAGTGAATCCAGAGTATCACCACATAACAGAGGTCATATTTATTAGATTTTTCTCTGTTTCCTCCATTTCATCTCGTTTACACACTAAATAGTCATGTCACCACCCACTACATAAGCTTCCCAGACTACTCATTTTGTTATGATAGTGACTGGGGTGTCATATTCACACATGCACATTTGTTATTTAATCCAACTACAGTCTTTTGCACTTATTGCACAGGCTGATGCTGAAATTTGATTGATCGTGCAGCTCTATAATTTATTTCCTGCGCCTGCCTAGCCCGTGTTCACCCTTTCACACTGGCTGTCAAAATTCTGAGGACACCCTTCGAGTCATCCAGCCCCTCCCACTTTCTTTCGTTCTTGGTTTTTGCAGGATGTCATTAGTGAGATAAGAGGCTGTCACGTACCCAGCAGTTAACTCCATGTTTGGTTAATGCATGTAGTATTTAGCTGACACGGAGGTGAAACGGAGGTAAGCTATGAAGGGTCCAAAGGTCTTGTGTCGACCTCGGGGGCAGATCAACTCTGACGTCAATGACAGGACTTCTTCAATGTTAGCTTGGTACCTGAGGCGGTTGTTAGCAAGCAGTACATGAGGTACGAAATGATTTAATGACACTTGACGAGAAGCAGCATTTTAAAGCCTGCAAAGATGACACAGACAAAATTTATAACTGAGTAAAAACAAACATTTCACACACAGCCAGCTTTCAAAAACTGAACTTCAGCCATAAAAATCCATCATCACCTTGAGCATATTGCTATTTAACTGTTCTAAGACGAGTTTGAGCTGTAGAAAATGTACCCCTGACAACTGATTTGCCTAATCATAGGTGTTTTCAGACAGGTAGGAGGGTTAAATACTTGACTGACAGCTGTAATTACTAATCGCTGATACGACCTGAGCGCGACTGCACTACACTACTCCATGTCTCAACACTGAAGCTTGGAAAGATTACATAATAGTACTTGATGTCAGCTGCTCAATACATGTATTAAGTTTTTTTTTTATTTGGACAGAGTAGAGAGCTGCAGAGGGATGATGTGCAGGTTTTGGTGTTTTTTTCCCCTCGCTGATTTCGGCTCCTGCAGCTTCAATTCCAAGATGTAATTTAACCTCTTGACGACGATTGTTGCGAATTCGCACAAAACCCCCTCATGCTGCAAAAATGCAACCAAAATATTATCTACTTGATAGAAAAAAACGCAAGTCCAAATTTCTTTCACCACAATTGGAAATCAATTCAGGTGTTAAGGGGTTAATGCAAATTTGCTATCCTCAGTGTCTGTAAAGCTTCGTCAAATAAACAGTAACAGTTACTATACACATATGGATTTTTAATCATAATGCAATTTTTAAACATAACGTGTGCTCACTTGAAAACCCTCTGCCTCACTTATCAGGTACACTACTGCCCCCAGTGGCCTGACTTGTCAGTGCATGGTGAAGTTTTTGGACAGGCAGACAGACCGACGACCAACTGAAGACAATACCCTGCGGTCAATGTAGCCGAGGGTAAAAATATGTTCTTTTGCAGATTGGTAGATGTTAAGATAAGAGTTGTATCACACTTATTTCTGCCTCTTTTTAGTAGACTAGGTTTGTTGTCATCAAATCCAAACACTTTAAGTGTTTTTAAAAGTTGTTCAGAAATGTTTCCAGCGCAGCACCTTATCACTGGGGTAAAATACATATCTACAGGAACACATATACTCAGGATTTTTTTTTCCCCACTTTTTATCACAATGATGTACACTGTATTACACTATAAGCATCCAAAATTGTGCTTCATAATAGCAAAAACTTTAGAAAATAAAAAGAAAACAAAGTTGAATCCAAAAAAAAAAAAGGAAGTAAATTGTCATTCTTCAGGCACACTGGCACCGAGCCAAAAATTAGGATAAAAATTTGCTATCACACTTATTTCTACCCATTTAATAGATTAGGTTTGTACATATTGTCATCAAATTCAAACACTTTTCAAGTGTTTTTAAGGGTTGTTTTCAAATGTTTCCAGCACAGCACCCTATCACTGGGGTAAAATACATATCTACAGGAACACATATACTCGTGAATTTTTTTTTTCCTCAGTTTTGATCACAAGGATGTACATTGTATTATGCTATAAACATCTAAAATTGTGTTTCAGAATAGTAAAAACTTTAGAAATTAAAAGGAAAACACAAAGTTGAATCCAAAAAAAAAAAAAGGAAGCTACTTGGCATTCTTTCTGCACACTGGCACCGAGCCAAAGATTAAGATAAAAATTTATCTGGAGTCGACCTGAGAGCATCCAGCAATTGCCTTTTTTGACAATTTTTTTTTTTTTCAAATTGTATCATCTCTCTGTAAGCACGTCTGGCTTGGGATCTAACCTGGCAGAATGAGGCTACATCACAGAGTTATAACTGCAAGCACTTTCAAGCACTTTCCAGACCTGAAAGCACAACACTGTAATCCAAGCATTTTCAAAGATTTCAAGCACCCGTACGAACCCTGAAAAGATCTGCGCAAAGGCCAGAACATCCATGATTTACAAGTTCATTCGAATCTCCACAGTGAAGAAGTCATGGCTCTTTTACTTTAATAATCACAAATTAACAGAGGAGATTACAAGCTGAATTAGATACATATTTGAGTCAAAGTTTAACATTCTAAGGAGCTTTTCAAGTACTCTGTTTATAGATAGGACTGCTGATGAATGCATGCATAATATCCTTGTTGGTTTTGTGAAGTCGTTTAGTAAAGGAGTGCTTATATTTGCCGTCGTCTGCCATGCTTTGCCTGGCACATGCATACAGGCAACACACAGTCTCCCAAACATGCACACGCAGTCAAGAGAGTCTTTTATGGCTGAAGGGTTGTTCACTCTGTCAATAAGATCCAGATGTGAGCTCAGTGGGAGAGGGGATAAAAATAGCAAGAGAGGTGAGGGAGACAGAAAGAGAAAGACGGAGACAGGGTCAGAAGAAAGTAAGAGAGGCGGGGGATCGCAGAGCAGACGGACGTAGAAACAATGATCTCAGTCGGCAAACGTTGCGGATAAACATGTGACAGGAGACAGACCGATGAGGTGAACAGAAAGGTGTGGAAGAGAATATGTAAACTTGGTTTGTTTTATCGTTGTTCCTTTTCTCTCTCTCCTCCTTCTTCTCTTTTCTCAACAGAAAACACCAGCTCCTCTGATGTCACCACATTCCTACAGCAACATACACACACCCGTCGCACACATACGGTTGCCACGGACAACCAAGTGTACACATAAGGGCCATCATTATGGGAGTGAAGAAAAAAAAATTCCACAACTCCATCAATGTCTATCCTAAATACAACATTAAGTTCCTTTAAAAAAAAAAAAAAAAAAAAGGCAAAAGCTTTGGATTCACTGAAGTGGCCGCTTCCACTGTTTCTGTCTTTTTGCTCTGACAAACACATTAAGCGAGCCACAGGACTGTTTTGTGTGCACGATGGTCAAAAATGCCTCCCCCAAACCCACTTCCTGCCCTGCCCTCTCAATGAAGACAATTATGGTTCCTGCAAGAGGGATAACACAGAAGAAATAGCTCCTTAAAAGGCAGGATCCACGTTGTTTTCACCTCTGCACATATTTTTCAAATTAAACCTAATACCGCATGTTTTTCAAATATAAAGAATACGCTTTTCAAATCCATATCAAGTGCAGATCTGAGATCATTTATTATCTTTATGGTAGTTTGGCTTTATTAGAAAGTCGACAGTGACAGGAGAACTGTTGCACACATCACAGGCTGCGTTTAATGGGATGAAAATATTGTTTTCTACCAAAGACAATTATGTTCAGCTGAGTTTTTTTCATGTTATGTTTTCAGGGTTTATTGCTCATTTGGAAAGAGGGAAGAAACTGAGGAGTTTCACATATGTCTGATGTTTGAGTGTGATTTAGTTTGCACTTATTCATGACACCGAGGAAAACAAACAAAGACAGCGGAGCATTTTAGAGAACTTTAGGAAGAAAAACATCTCCAACTTCCTACCACAAAACTATAGATGGATGATACAATTTCTTTCAGTGAACCGACATGTCACCTTTTAAATCTGTGCATTCCTTCCATCAGAATAGTAGGAATCAGAATAACCCTGTGATGCTCAGCTAAATGTAGACAGTGTGTATTTTTTTTACTTCAGTTTGGAGTCTGTTTTGAAGAATTTTACATTGAATTGAAGCGATGCGTGAGTCTCTAGCCCTTCTTTCACACACAGTGACTGCAATTTCCACATGTGGCATGGATTTTAGTAAAATAAAAAAATACAAATTTGTCCTTGTTTATCGATAACTTGACCAAGACTGCATATGTAGATGGACATCACTGCTACTGTGTAAAAATGAAGGCTGTGTGAAGCAGTTTGGAGACTGTGTGATATAGGAAAAAGGGACATCACATCAAAAATCACCTCTGAGAAAAATATATACTGAATGAGTGCTATGATTTTCAATTTTAGGTTGAAGTTTCATTAAAGGAATAAGACACCCAAACATGAAATGAAGTCAGTCTCAGTCACCTCCAGAGATAGAACAGTGGAAAAAAAACCCAAAAAAACCCAGTTAGAATCCATCCAGGCATTGTCCTGCTTTGGGAGGAGCGCTTTTAGCTTTAGCTTAGCGCAGTTGCTGTAAACCAAGGGTGTCAGCCTCATCACAGGCAAAGCACTGCTAGATAGGAAAAGTTCTCACGCAAAGTTCTCATGCAACACCTTTTACTGTCTACGTCGGTGTATTTACGGAAGTTGGGGGTTTTCAAGTGCTGCGTGAGAACTTTGTGCCCATCTAGTGGTGCTTTGTCTGTGATGAGGCCGAATATAGTTCCAAGTAAATATCTGCCCAGGTAATAGCCTCGTTCAGTTTTGCATTATGATTATTATGATGATTATTATTTGCACTTGTTCTGAACACACGGCTCCCAAGATATATTTAGACAAAAATTTAGATGTCTCAGTCCCTTTTTTGGAGGACATGCTAACTGACACCCTTAGTTTATAGCAACTGCGCTAAGCTAAAGCTAAAAGTTCTGCTTCCAAAGCAGGACACTGTTCTAACTCTGGGGGTGACTGAGACTGACTTAATTCCATGTTTGGCTATCCCTTTAAATACGGATGTGAACTGCAGTCTCCAGAAGGAGATTGAGATGTTTGCATTCACAAAAGTGATCTTTACAGTCTGTGTAACTTCATTAATATTCATCAACATTTTGTCCCTATTTATTACAGATTGGTTAAATCAAAATGAGCCACGATACAATCAACAGCAACACACTGATGTTAATGATACAAAACACAATGTGTTTAAAAGTAATTGCTATACTGCAACATACCTGTTTAAATGACAGCCAACACAACAGCTAACATAACAGCTAGCTAGCAATTTTCCTGTATATTTTTCTTTCATAGCTCTTATTTATTGATCATTTCCTACACATTATCAATAGACTGTATTTAACTAGTAGATGAGAAAACTGTGAAGTCACCCAGTTTATTCACTTGCTCTTCCACTTCCAGTAGTTTGTAATTTGGCTATGCTAGCTTTATGGAGCAAAAAAAAAACAAAAAACACTATTTAGACAAAAGGGGCTGAATTACAATGCTAAGCATAACTTACTGAATCTGTAAAATGGCAACTGTCATCATGTACTGCACAATAAAGTCATTTTACAGCGTTGTTTGTGGAACCTCAAGCTGTTTGTCAGGAAAAGGTGTTTTATTAACTGAAATGAAATTATGAAAGTCTGATTCATCGGACCAGGTACATGTCATTCTGACCTGTTAATCAAAGCCTGACGCAGTAACTCAGAACTTCTATTCAACGCAACATCTTACAAATAAAAGACAAAGTCACAAATTCTGAATAAAACTAATGAGAAAAAAAACCAAAAAAAGATAATTTAAGGTTCTTGCCTGTTGACAGATTTAGGTTTAAAAAAAGACAGTGAATGAATGATAAGAATGTAACTACCAAAAATCCCAATTAAAAAAGAAAAAAAAGGGGGGGCTGTTACAGTAAAAGTGTATTATTTATTTAATTATAATGAGATAAACTACAACTATTATTGCAACAGGTTGCTTTTGAAAAGAAATGAAGGAATGAGGTTGGAAAAAAGTGGGAATAAGTCCTGGAAACGGATCACGTTTGAGTCTACAGCTTCCCTTGAATCTTGAGAACTGGTCTCTCACGTCAAGGTCAGCTCACTGGTTATTTTTAGGACTTGGCCTCATCTTATCATGAACATTTTGTCTGCTCAGCCTTCATACGCAACCTTGTACTTCTTCGGTGGGAGTTTGAGCTGCACAAAATGATTGTTTCATGGACAACAACGCGATAAAAGCAAGAGCATGATAACAAGAAATCACTGCAACATAATGAGGAAACACACTTATTTTGTTCCCATTTGAGGTGTAGTGCATGATTACAGCCTTAGACAATAACACAACATCCCCCTGTTGGTTTTTACAGTAGAGATAAGTCACTACATTTCAGTCCTGGCCTAATATTTTTCAGGAAACCATGTCCTGGACTGTTGTTTACACTGTGTGAACCTTAAATAATTTCTCTCCTCCCTGCACAATAACATTTCAGAACCACACAATTGAAATGCCAACCGGTGAATAAAATGTTTGAAGGGGGAAAAAAGTCAAGCCTGGTCGAAAATAAGAAGCCTATTGAGGAGTAAAGAAGGACTACATTGTTTCAGGGAAGACAGACCATATTACCCACAATCCTCAAGCTGTCACTGTGTGATGGAAGCTTTGTGTGAGGCCTTCAAACATACCTTTGGGGACACACATACACACAGCTCCAATCTGCAGATAAATAGGAGTCATCATCATTAACCATCATCAATACCATGGAGATTACTGCTGTTATATTTGGCCAAGTTCCCCCATTGGTGGATGAATGTGAAAGAGAGGGCCAAAGGACAGCGGGTCAGCAAACACACACAAAGACAAGCATCAGGCTAAATCTTCAGGACTTGCTGGAAAGACAAATACCTGGAATAAATCTGGACATTTCAGTCTAATCAAGACCAGTTATAAAAGCAGCGAGTGTTGCTGGTACAAAGAGCTAAAGAAACAAGTCTTAAAACCAGGAAATGAGTTGGCATTCTGCACCTCCGCTTCCCTCATCTCAAAGTCAATGAGTTTGTTGAATGGGCTTTTCGGTCAGATGCCTAAAATAAGTGCGGTGGTTTACTCAGGCTTAAGACATAAACAATGCAAATAAATACCCCAGTCATAAATGTGGAAGTTTTCATTTAAATCTACTGTTGTGTGCCTCCGACTCTGCGGTTAGATAATACAAACAACAGTGACTGTAATGTCTCAGCCAAGTGTCAACATTAACCCATACAGACCCAAACAGCCACAGGCGACCAAAACCATCTACTGATAAAAATGTTAAATAACAGTGGATCCACTAATCCTATCAATGCATGTAAATAACTGGTGTAAAATGTAGTTTGTCATCTTTTCATGGTCATCAGAAAGGACCAATTTGGACGTTCAGAGGCTCCATAGTGAACAGGGAAACACGGTCATCTTCTACAACATTAATAAAACCCCCGGCGTCAAATCAGTGACAGTGGATGGACACACACACACACTTGTTTTATGTTCAGTTAACTCGTTCACTGCCAGGTGTTTTCAGAACAGAAACCCCCATACTGCCAGGCGTTTTAGAGCATTTTCACTGATTTTTCAAGACTCGCAGAATATCCAGTTCTAGGACTACATAAACATGGCACCCATCAAAATAAAGTGTAAAGTCTCTTCTTTCATGTGGAAAAAATTTTTGTTTCCAGCTTTTTCGGTTCTCAAGTTATTGACCTTAGAACCCAGGGTGGTTTTGCCCCAAAATGCCTGAATGCTAAATACTTCCTCAAAGTCGCGCCAGGTCGTTTCCTAGCAACCCCCCAATGAAAGCCGATTGACGCCAAAACACGTCACTGGCAGTGAATGAATTAATGATAGATTTACTGATGAAGTTACTTTTTCAGTTTTTTCTATTACTGACATTATAATCCTCAACTTTATTCTGAGCTTATATGAACATCTACATGATCAGTGAATAACATTTTTATAATGAAAAAACTCAAAATAAAGAGAATAAGATTACTTTACAAATAATTATGAATCCTTTGAGAAAGGTTAAATAAGGAAAAAAATTCCTTTGTAGACTGTCACAAAAGCAGTACAGTGGTTCCTCTACTTACAAACGACTCTACCTACGAAATTTCCAAGTTATGAAAATCCTTTATGGTAAAATATTGACTCTACTAACGAAATAAATTTCAAGTTACGAAAGGCGCAGTTATTACATGCTTTACGGTAAAGTACACTTCCACTCGGCGCTCAGGATATGA
>JAQQZY010000006.1:20615891-20626083 GCA_030068375.1 Ostorhinchus rueppellii | reverse complement strand
GGTGTTAATGAACTTGACTGGTCTGCACAGAGTCCTGACCTCAACCCGACAGAACACCTTTGGGATGAATTGGAGCGGAGACTGAGAGCCAGACCTTCTGGTCCAACATCAGTGTGTGATCTCACAAATGTGCTTATGGAGGAATGGTCCAAAATTCCCATGAATATACTCCTAAACCTTGTGGAAAGCCTCCTCAGAAGAGTTGAACCTGTTAGAGCTGGAAAGGGTGGACCAACATCATATTAAACCCTATTGATTAAGAACGGGATGTCACTTAAGTTCATGTGTGAGTCAAGGTAGGTGAGTGAATACTTTTGGCAATATAGTGTATATGTTTGATCCACATGATCATCTACATTTTCCTCATTTAAAAACACAAGTACATACAAGTACGGAAACTTCATGGAGTCTCATATATTTCCCTTGTATTCTATCTCAGTTTTTCTTATTTATGTAAGCTGCATTGGTTTTTTTAATGTCTTTTGTTATACTGATACCTGTATTTGGATTAGTCACTGTGATTTTTCAGATACTTTTTTTAAGGGGATGTATTTGCACAAGTCCTTTTTGATCCTTAACTTCTACTGAATACCTTTTTTTTTTAGTCTTCTAATAGTATGTATGTATTGTGTAAATAACCTTAACCAAACTAAAAGTAACTTCATTCTTGGTGATTATCTGAGTCACTGAAACATACCATAAATTAAACAAGTTAAATCCTCGACATTGAACAGAGATACGCCTTTTTGACATTGCGCCGTGATTCATTTTAGATCTGATTGCAGTTCTTAAAAAGTGAACAGAAAATCAGCTGTAGTTCTTGTTCTGCTCGTGACCCTTTAAGGTGATGCAACATCTAATTCTAACCCCTTTCAACAGCAGCAGATTGTATAATTCTGTTGTCAAATGAAGGCTCACTTCACCTCTCTTTTTAAAACAACATTATGGCTATTAACAGCGAGAACATCTTGTCATGTTAACAAGGTTTGATCTACATTGTATTTAGAGTGGTGCAAGAGTTTTAAACACTGCCTGTTAAACTCTTTACACATATGAATAATCCATTAGGCAGTAGCCCTTTAAACTGCTTTCATTTCCTCATGCAAACAATCTAATGCAAAGGAAATTTTTTAAAAAAACAGAGATGTTTGACATTGTGGTGAAAATGGATTGTTTCTTGGCACTGAAATTTTCAGTTCAGTTAACGGACATGCAGTGAATGCTCTCCTCTATAGTCCCACTTCGGCTGGTTCTTAATGACTGGTACAAGGAGCGTTTAACAATTGGTCACATGTAGAAAACTGATATCTTTAAAAAGGTCACACTGCAAAAAAACACTGGGAAGCCAGTGATTAATACTGATGTGCATGCTTTGGCCATTAGTCTCAGACTTCCTGGTACATAACAGTTATGGAAGAAATCAAAAGGCCTTTAAACCCTCAGCCTAAAATGGTGCACCTGGACTTTTTTTGCTTAATCTGACTAACTAAAAGGTTAGAAAATATATTGTGAATTCATTGGACCTCTCCTTGGAGTTGGAAGATTGACGTGTATTTTTGCTTTTTTTCCCCCTTCTCTTTAATCACTATTTACTTATTTATTATTACTATGAGTATTATTATTTACTTATTTATTTTTGTTATTTAATTTTGTACTATTAGTTGAAACATATATATATTTTTTATATTTCTTTGGTTTTTGTTTGGGTTTTAAAGGTTGGCCTTAAGAGGGGGTAGGGGGTGGGTCTGGGAGGAATTGACAATCAGGAGCATAATAGATATCTGTTCTTTTTTGGCTGTACCTTATGTTGTCCCTCATCCTGCATGTCTTAAGTTTAAAACGTTCTATAAATAACGTTAGTAAAAAAAACAAAAACAGAAAATATATTATGAGTTCATTCACACATTTTTACAAAGCGCTTTTCCCCCAAATCTTTCAAAATCACTTACAATTTACTGCATGTTATAATTCTGATAAAACAGCTTCTTCTCCAGCGTCTACTACAGGCATGAGTGAAATTATCGTAATGACCAAATAAAATCTATAAAGCAAACAGTGAAAGAGTTACAGCCATCCAAACTGGATATGCGCAGTGTGTGTCAGCAATGAGACACCAGGTTTTAAAGAGGTAAGGGGCAAAATAATCAGACAACCTGAGGACAAAGGGACATAAAAGAAAGAGAAAAAAAGAGACAGACTGAGCAAAGGAGTGTCTGAGGAGGAGCTACAAACCATCTTCATCCTTCCAAAATATAATATGGCATCAAATTTGTTGAAAACACACACATGGTACCCTCATGCCTCTTTGTCCTCCATTCCTCTCATTGAAAATCCAACACACACACACACACACACACACACACACACACACACACACACATATCCAAGTTTTCTGGGTTGAGGTAAGGTCAACATACTTTGAAGCTGACTCAGAACTTTTCTGAAAACTCAAGTTGGGACTGAATGTTTTACTGAAGTACAAAGGTTGATCAGACACATCAGATCTCCCAGTGTTCACCTGTGAGAGGGCAGAGAAGGCAAACAACCCACTGTTCTACAAAATCCATCACATATAAATAGTTTTTGATTATGCTGATGACAGGTGTAAGAAACTTGTCATGACTCACAAACCAATTAGTGCATTTTCCATTGAATTAAAAAGGTTATGAATACTCTGACTAGCTCAAATGGCCCTGATGAAATCATTAACATCAATGCTTGTTTTTAGATATGAATGCCACATGCAGCGAAGGCCTGTCAAGGTTAATAATTACAATCAGAACACAGTTGAACACAGTACTCTTAAGAAAAATGCAGTGAGGTAAGGTTTCCTCGGTTAAAACTCCCCCACGATGACTCCCGCAAAGCAGAGGGCTGGCTCTGAGGAAAAAAAACAACAAAAAAACAAAAACAGGAAACAGTCCTAACCCTTATTATACTTAATTTGCAGTAAAACTCTGAGCAACTATAAGAAACAGAAAAATAGATGAAGAAAAATAATCCTGCTGTCGAAAAAAGATCTGTGTATCACATCCTATTGACCAACAGAAAAACACAAGATTTTTAGATGAGTAGCAAAATTTAGTAAAAGTATTGCTACTCATACAAACCAAAGAAAACATATGTACAGCTACTGAGCTTTAAAAGTGACTACAAACCACAGACTCTCACAAACACTAGAAACAAGTTGACTGAGATTTCAGGCCCTTGCCCCCTTTAATCTTATCCACCATGCTGAATAAATCCACTGAGTTCTGAATACACTAAAAAACACGTTATAAATCATTTCTTGAACTTTCACCACATACTCCCAGGATTTAACTCATGTTTATATCATCAGCTGGTCTGAAGTCACTTGAGGTGGAGAGGATATGATTTTATCGTCAGTACTGTCAGCTATTATCAGACCGAATATGAACAGATCTTACATGAATAAGTGTAAATACCAAATCTGGAGTTAATTTGTTTGGATATGAGGACAGGAATGGCAGTCTGATATGGTGGATTTAGAGGCAAAATGACACTAAAGAAGTGAAATTTAGCTTTTTTTAAATGGAATTATGCTTTTTAAAACATTTCCCTGTGCTCTACATAAACTGTAAATGCTCTGCTTGGGTCTGAATTCTTCATTAATTCAACTCCACCGGTCCACCTTCAACCCTATTTATGACCAATGACACCAGAAAGGTCCTTTTGAGCGCCGGCCCTTTAAATGCAAATGAGCCACTTCATGCCCCACCCCCTCCAGTTTGTTGACTGTGCTGCTCTGTCCTGTTCAACCACTTGTGTTTGTTAATACAACCAACAACTGAACATTTTAGGTAATCAGCTTGAGCTTTGGACATATTTTCAGTTTGGACTACAACCTGAAAACTTTTAATTATTTTATTGGAACCACTGTTATTTTACTATGGTGCCATGTATCACTGTGTATTTTTATTTTATCTTACTATGCTGCAAGAGCCTGTTCTGAGTGCCCAATATGGATTTGGTTGTCTCTCTTTCTCCCTTTTTATCTGTCTTTTTAATGAAACTGAGTCTGCTGCTAAAATAAATTGCCCCTCGGGGATAAATAAAGTTTGTCTGAATCTGTATCTGCTCCTCTGGTCCCCAAATACACAAACGTACCAAAGACTGATAAAAGTGGGTTCAGCTGAATATGACCCCTCTAATCACTTCATCCAGATCAGCATGAAATTCATCATGTGGGTCAATAATGTCATGCATCGTGTGTGTGTGTGGGTTTTTTCAGACCAATATGTGGTTTTATTTGAGAGAAAAAGCACTAAAACATCGAAAAGTGCTGTATTCCCCCATCATGAAGAGAATCTTTTATAAGAAAACAAATTTTAAAAAACTCCATATATTCTTTTAGGAGGGCAGAGACATTGGACAGACCTTTACAAGTCGATATAAGATGTAGTTTTTTTGAGCCACTGTAATGATAAAGCAGTCAGGTTATCAATTTTCAAAGGCTAAATTGTTATTATATTGCTAACTATTAATATCGATACACATCTACTGAGAAAGTGACTGGAATGCCATGAACGTAAAACCGTTGGTAATACAAAATAGAAACCTTGAGATGCACCTTCCCTGACAGCAACAGAGTGAGGTCATCCAGTCACTGTCGATGAGAAAGAAAACCACACGATAAGGATGAAGACACTGATGGGCTACTCTGATTACAACAGCACAGACCTGAACTGAAGAACACTTTCCCTAACCCCGATTTTGCAGTCAAAAAGCACACAATGTGTACAGTAGAAGTGTGTGGGAGCAGAAATCTGGCATTCTGGGATGTTAGGGCTGGGTGGAAAAAGAGTCTATCACAATATTTCCCCCCCCCCCCCCCCCATATCAGACAATATCGATATGTATCATGATATAAATCAAAATCACTATTTTTGTCAAAATTGAATTTTCGGTTACTCATAAGTTAGTTGTGAACACATCAGAAGGTTATCTTTTAATTAAATATGATCCATTTTTTGTCAGAGGTTGAACATGACAGATGTGCTGAAGAACACTGTACAGCTGTTTCAGATAAATAAAACAGGTATATACATTTAAAACTAAACTAAAAGTCTGACCAGCAGGTAAAAGTTTCAAGTTTTAAAAGAGAACGCAAACAAAATAGACCATCTTCACCAAACAATACCGGGGTGTAAACTAGGGGGGGGGTGGTCCGTAACTGCCGTAAATGATGTAAAACCAAAAGTGAAACTTAAGGAAAGTTGAGTGTTTGCGTTCTTCACATAGGCTACATGTATTCGTTCTGTACACCTCCATATTGTACTGAAAGCCCAAACTGAAACGGTTCACACCCTACTTTTCTGTAACCCAGTCGCCTGAGTTTTTGGTCCATTTTCTTCTGAGGGAACACTCATTACCTCCTGCTCCAGCCCAAACATTAGTGTGTGCACTGTGGCTGCTCTTACACCTGTGGTGTGCGTTCAACCTAACTTGACACGGCTCTAGCGCGATTGGTTCGGTGCAGTGCTACTTTGATTAGGATTGGCTGTTCTTAAATCTGTCAAAACATAAACGAATGAATTCTACCAAAATTCTCATATTTCTGTCGAGGAATATCGTTTTATCTGTGATGTTAAAGACCTTTTACATCAATAATCTGCTGAATCAAACCTAAATATCAGCAAATGTACATTCAAATAAAGTGATGCCCATAAACATACAAATAAACAACAGAGTTTCACCACCGACACCTGCCTGTGAGGCCATTTTGGTCGTCGCCTCTCCCATTTCCTTCTTCCATTTTTCATCGTCTTCACCCTGCGCTTTAATCCGAGACCCCAAAAACCACTCCGGGACAGCACTCCGAGATTTCCAGCGTCGCCCATTCTCATTTTCACGAGAGTTTCTCAACTGGCAGCTAGAGCATGATCCAAAGCGGCGGACTGATGCCATAAGACGGACAAAGACGAGGGTGAGAGGAAGACGGGGACGGAGACAAAGAACGGAAGACGACGACGAGTGATTCTGTCATGTTTCACTGAATGACAAAAGAAAAGAGAATCAGACTGAATGATGCAGTCAACCCACAGACAGACCAGGCCTAGACCTTGTACTGTATAGTGTGTGTGTGCGTGTGTGTGTGTGTGTCCGACCACGCTGTAAACTATGCTATTCTACACACAGTTGAACTATTGTATGACGACTGTGGAGAAGACGGAAACACCCCAATATACTGTACGAGTGCATTATAATGACTGTATAATGTTTCAGAATACATAAAACTTATGACGTTTAACTGACATTAATAATGTATTTCATGGCATAAAAACACAATAATGACGTATCTTTATTTTTTAAAGGAGGATTTATTGTGATCAAATAAAAATGGGTTTAGTATTTGTGCATATTTTGGGTGTGATTCAATTCTTCAAGGAAATAATTACTAGAAAAAAATTAATTAAAAATAAAAAATAAAAAAAAATAAATAAAAAAAAAAAAAAAAAAATCGCCATTTTAACAGTATCATGAAATATCGTGATATATCGTATCACGGTGCTAGTATTGTGATTTTTATCATATTGTCAGATTCTTGCCAATACACACCCCTAATAATAGCACAGCAAACAAGAAAAATGAACAAAGTCTTTATTTTCACTTGATAAGCAAATGAGGAATCCTGCTTTGTTTAAGATCCTTCCATCCATCTGACCCCATTAAGTGTAAAGCTATGTCAAGTCAGATTGATTAAAAGCTTTGTTGATCAGTTGTGGACATTTTGTTGAGTGGATGTTTGTTTGTTTTGTTTGTTTTCATGTAAACATAGTCACTGATGAGCAAAAATCAATGGCCTGTGCAGCCGCTGTGTAGATTCAACTGGATTTAACTGTTATAGATTTTGCTTCTTATGCAAAAATATTTTGTGCTTTCTAAAATTGTATTTAACACCACATGTAACATTAACTTTGCACATCCACCTGTGACACGGCAGCAGACAAACCAGAGCGCCGCAGTGGAACAGCCGTAACAAATTCGGTGAATCATCCACAAAGTACAAACTACCATTTTCACGTCAGACATCCATGTGGCCACGTGGATGGCAGATGTACAGCATGAATCACACACAAAACTACAGAGGAGACATGACTGAGACCTTTTTAATGCCAGATATATACCGTACGTGTGTCTGTGACACAAAAACACACCGGCCTGAATAGATGACCCAGTTTCTCAGAGTCCATTATTGTCTTCACACACACACACACACACAAAAAAAACCCCACACATGCTTAAGTACATGTAGAAATTGGCCTGAGCATGCAAAAAGCTGAAATAGCTGCTCTGTTAGAAAGTGCTGTTTCAGAGGAGGCTTTCCTTACATAAGCAAAGTGCTCTGTAATTACACTGGGTGGATCCACACAGGCCGAGAGAAGAGAGTTCACCAGAGACAGTCAGGAGAGGAGCTACAAACACACAGGACTAACACAGAAAAACAAAGCACAAGAAACAGAAAAGTCACTATTGCCAGATTTCAACAACTGGAAATGTCCCGTTTCAGTCTAAAAATCCAAGATCAATCCTTAAAATGGAACGTTCAGAGATTTTCAAAGGACATTACAACTTAAAAACTAAAGGGCCAGGACGTCCACTACCGTTTTCCCACAGGCTTTTTTCACCACTGTGAGAAACCAGATGGAGTCTCATGTTGTGATTTGTTTGCAGTGACACTACATGTCACTAAGGTTTACATGTATTTTTTTAATGCTCAAGAGCCCTCCTTAAAAAGAAAAAAAAAAAAAGTCTTTCTATTCACACACGCACACGAGTCAAGACTCTCTTAAAACAGACCCCTATCAAACCGTAGAGGTCTACCATTAAATCATCCCCCCACACATAAACATTTGTGTTGTGCCCGTCCCAAAACAAACACACGAGGCTACATGTGTGGACTGAACATTCAGGTAAAATATAGTGTGTAGAGAACAGTGTGACCAGAGGAAAGGAACGACCTCACAACTAATTCCCTGTTCTGCTTCATTTTAAATGTCAAAAGGAAGAAAACACTGCAGAGGCTTTTTTTGTTCTGTCTTTTCTTCTAAAATAAAGTTTGAACAACCAGAGCTAGGCAATAATAATAATAATAATAACAATAATAATAATAATAATAATAATAATAATAATAATAATAATAATAATAATAATAATAATAAAAGCTTCTGTCACAGTCACTAAAATCAGTGATGTTACCTTGGCAACACTATGTGAATGTTTGTCAGTTGTGCCCCATTACAATTAACAACAAAATATTAGATCAAGAACCTGAATGTGTGTTTGTATCACATGTGGTTGAAAAAATAATAAAATAAAATAAAAATAATTAGACTTTAGTAGCCAACGGTCAGAGGTCAAGCTCTCTGTGACCTCACAAAACAAGTCAAGTTTTCAGACCATGATTCAAGGCTAGTAGATGAATCTGATGTTGTTCTTCTACCTTTACCATCTATTTTGTTTACACCATCACCTCAAACTACATATAATTAGTGGAGAAGGAGCCATGACATCATCCATTGGTTTCTGAACTACAGTACTGAAACCAGTACTCTGTGACTTGGCCATCACCGTACTGGCTTTTGGGAGCCAGACATGACCATATTTGGTCAGAAGGGGTGGGACAATAGGAATCAGAGAGCAAGAGGTGAACAAATGCAAAGCACTAGTAATTTCAGTCATTTTACCGTACGGTTAGTAAGGAAAGGAAAGGCATTTCATGTACAAGACAATTCAAAGTGCTTCACATAAAACATTAGAAGCATTACAGCATGGAAGCAATACAAAGTATAGGCATAAGATAAAAATAAATAGAAATAAAGATGAGATACATAGACAAAACAGATAAAAACTTTAAACTTAACTTCTGAATAACTCTATTCCAATGCAGCTGAGAACAGGTAATACCCATTACCAACCAAAAAGTACCCAATACAGCAGATGACAAACATTCCATTTGACATGAGATCTGCTTAATGGAGACACAATGTAAAGATGGGTATCAGATCACTTATCTAAGACCAAGTAAAATGGATGAATATAGAATGACTACTGAAAATGCATTCAATTATTAGTCTTAATTATTTTAAGAAAGAGGTCCAATATAAGTCTATGGGAGTCAGAGCTTTGTGAAGTCAACCCCAGTGGTATTACAACTTGAAGATACTACATCAGCTTCATTTTGGATCCAACCTCCTTGTCCCTAAAATAAAACTAAATTAAAACACTTAGAAAATATTTATGGGTGGATTCACACCTGGAAAGGCCATAGTTCCACTTATTGGATTCAGACTGAACACGGACTTTATTTTTTTCATTTGGGTTAAATCACATTCTCATTGCACTTTTTTCTAGCGGGCCAAAATTTGTAAACAGAAGCACACGTCATGAACTGTGCTGGCATCGGACAGAACAGTCAGGGGCGGGGTGAATCAGAGACAGCGGGTGTTGACGAAAACAAACATGGAGGTTCTACATGCAGTTATCGTATTCAGAATATGCATTCTATTTTTAAGGACACAAATTTATGAAAAGAATGTCAACTGTTAACTCTCCTCATTGTTCCATATCTGTCCGTGGCTACAATTCGCTCTTACTATCTAGACGGCTCAGCTTCTTCCAGCAGCTACAGTAGCTCATCAACCACAAAAATGCATATCGGTTCCTTGGTTTGTTTTGGCTCGAGGTCAGTTATACTCACACCAAAAGTTAACTGGCTCAAAGTCAGTTTGGAAGCTAGTTTGATTTGAATCAGAGTTCGCATGTTTGTATGCACACTTAAAAAAAAAAAAAAGTCTGAAATTTCCGTGGAAACGAACTCTGGCCCATTTTAAAAGGACCCAACAAATGAGGTCTGAATACACCCTATGTATCAGTTATTTAACTTCACAAATACAGTTAGAGCATTAAAAATAATTACGAAAATATAATGTTTACCGTGTCGCCCAATCCTACCTGGGCGACAGTGGTTAGCACTCGTTCCTCACAACAAGAAGGACCTGGGTTCGATTCCCGGGCGGGACCTTGGGACCTTTCTGTGTGGAGTTTGCATGTTGTCTGCGTCAGGAACTCCGGTTTCCTCCCACAATCCAAACACATGCACCGATAGGTTAATGGGCTAATCTAAATTGCCCATAGGTGTGAATGTGAGAGTGATTGTTCGTCTCTATAT
>JAQQZY010000006.1:20598688-20615791 GCA_030068375.1 Ostorhinchus rueppellii | reverse complement strand
AGCTGGGATAGGCTCCATGCGACCCCCGTGACCCTAGTGAGGATAAAGCAGGTATAGAAAATGAATGAATGAATAATGTTTACCATCAAACTATGCGGGAGTAAAATGAAGTGTTCTGCTGTTTGGTGAGTGTTGTGACTCAGAGTCCTGCACGGTTCTAATTCTAACAAACCACAACCGCCCGTACCCATCATATTTAAACCCGCATCCGACCCGTTTTCCGACAGAATTAAAATAAAATTCTGCACCCCAACCGATCCGCTATAAATAACCCCGATATCCGACCCGAACCGGAATGAAAATCAGTCAGATATTAAAAGAAAAAAAAAAAAAAAATTAAATAAAAAAGTTTATTGCTACGACAATCAAACCACAGTGATGTGTGCAACTGCAGTTGAAGGTAGAGCCAGATGAAAATGTTGCTTAACACAGAATCTTAACACAGATTTTATTGGTACATGAAGTTTTGTACCTAATGTGAACCGCAAATTAGACCTGCGTCCGACCCGACCCGAACCCATATCCGACACAGCACTAAATGTTTCACCTGTTTCAATATAATTTGCATTTCACCCGCCGGGACCCGAACCCGTGCAGGACTGTGTTGTGACCATGAAGAATGAAAGCACAGGTAACCATCTGGTTTCCTCAACTTTCACTTGAGTAAGACCAGCCCTCAAATTCAAAAAGAATCCAATCAAATCAACTTTTAAGAATTAGTGACTTGTCTGACATGAACATTTTATCGATATATAACATCCATACAAACAAGTATTATCCACAGACACAAGACCGCTAATTTATTTTCATTTGTTGTTTTATGCACAAGACCAGTGCTTTTCTCCCGGCACCCAAACACAAACCCAGCAGATGCTTGTTCTAAACCGTCTTGTCTGGACAGTGAACTCAGTGTCTGCCTCCTGCGTGCCACTAACACAGCTAATATCTGCACTGTTGCCTTTTGATCCTCTGATTCATCCCACCTCTTCCTTCTCATCTGCTGAGTCATGGAAACAT
This sequence comes from Ostorhinchus rueppellii, assembly GCA_030068375.1. Classification (NCBI taxonomy): domain Eukaryota; kingdom Metazoa; phylum Chordata; class Actinopteri; order Kurtiformes; family Apogonidae; genus Ostorhinchus; species Ostorhinchus rueppellii. The sequence continues at coordinate 20,614,774 of JAQQZY010000006.1, read as the reverse complement.
ATCACCGGGACAAACCACATCCTCATCCTTTCATCTCCCCTTCCCCTTTTTACATCGCAGAGCACCCACTGCTTTTAGGACCTCGCTAAACCTTTGTTGACCTTTACATTATACAGATTCATCCAGAGACCCCCGCACTATATCCTGTATGCGTTTTTTATGTGCCCTTTTGCTAAGCTTTTATGCCTGATTTCAAAGGAAGAGCTTCTCTTTCTTTGAAGCAGCTTCACCTGTTCATTGCTGCTAAAATAAAACATCTGATGGATGTGTTATTTTGTGGCAACCAATCAGAACAAACATCAAATTGAGTTGTAGAAACGAAAATGAAAAGAAGCAAACAAAAAAAAAAAAAAACACAACTAAGAGGTTAATAAGACCCCCACCTGGTTGCACATCCTGTTCACTGAAACCCTATCCAGGGATAAATTTTGAGTCTTAACATTAAATCTTTAAAAACTTTTTAAAAATGTGTAAAAATCTAAAGAACATTTGACACATATGAAGTTTGAAAATGTATTTTAAAAATCCCAAAGTTGAAATTCAGCCAAACTGTGCACTGCCTATCCCCAAGTGGAAAAGAACATGTGTGCAAAATTTAAAAAGAATCGGGTTCTGGTTGTAGTTATTGTTCCCATTATAATTATCTCCATGGTTGTTATTGTTAGTATTGTTCATATTCTCTCATGAGGATCTTCGCCACCTCCTTTCCCCTTCACCCCTTCCTTCTCCCCCCTGTCTTTTCATGTCAGGTCCGGCATCGAAATGTGGTTCAACAAAACGTATAATAAAGACAGTAGAATATCAAGGGAAGCCTCATATACTTTATGAAGTTTCCTTTGGCAACGTAAATTTGTTCAGCACCAAAAGGCAGCCAGACTACCACTCTGTTGTCAGGATGCTGGACAAAACAAGTTAAAAAAAAAAAAAAAAAAAGCGAGTGAACAGTGTCCGAAATAGGATGGACAAAAATCTGGGACAGACATATGGATGGATGGATGGATGGATGGATGGATGGATGGATGGATGGATGGAATTCCTGGTGCATCTTTATACCCCCACCCTCTGAGGCGGGTGGGGGTATAAAACAGTATAAAACCATCTGAACAGCAGGATAATTCAATTTAAGTGACTGTATATTTTTTACTGTGTTTTTCCCCAGAATAACTAGGCTGCACATTTTACACCATTATACTTTTAATAGTATTGAACAATCACTTTCTAACTCTAAAATAAGAAACATTTAATCACACCCATATACTGGATGAGCACAGTTGCTCCAACTCTCTGCGCTGAAATGTCATCTATTCAGCCACACCCAGACCAAACATATCAAAAATCCTCATCACTTTTTTTTTTCTTTTTTTACTTTTAGCAGCTGCTGCTGGAAAACCCCTGGTGTGACATCCCTGATTGGGGTGCATCTGTGAGAAATGATGGTGAAATTTAATCTATGCAAGGAAATGAAGACGCTGTGGATTGCTGCAGGGACTGTGAAGTTTGGTGTTGACTAATGCTTAAAAAACTGCAAGTAGTCATGGTGACAGCTCGCACATAAACACCCTCATTTCTTGCTCGCTTTTTACTTAAACAAACCCTTCGATAAGAATCACTCCTACGTGTCTGGATTTGCTGTGTCCGTCTGATTCCAACTGTGATGATTAAAGATGAACAAAGTCTCACTGAATTTAATAATCTTAAAGGAATAAGACACCCAAACATGAAATTAAGTCAGTCTCGGTCACTCCCAGAGTTAGAACATTGAAAAAGAAAAAGTGGTTCAAATCTGTCCAGGCATTGTCCTGCTTTGGGAGCAGTGCTGTTAGCTTTAGCTTAGCCCAGTTGCTGTAAACCAGTGGTGTCAGTTAGCATGTTCTCCAACAAAAGTGACCAAGATATAGTTAGACAAAAATGTAGATATCTTGGGACCCTCGTTCAGAACAAGTACAAATCATGATGCAAAACTGAACGAGGCTATTACCTGGGCAGATATTTACTTTGAACTATATTCCGCCTGATGACAGGCAAAGCACCGCTAGATAGGAGCAAAGTTCTCATGCAGCACCTTTTACTGTCTCCACGTATCCACGCCAGTGTATTTACGGAAGTTGGGGGTTTTCAAGTGCTGCGTGAGAACTTTGCTCCTAACTAGCGGTGCTTTGCCTGTGATTAGGCCGAATATAGTTCCAAGTAAATATCAGCCCAGGTAATAGCCTCTTTCAATTTTGCATCATGATTTGTACTCGTTCTGAACACACGGCTCCCAAGATATATTTAGACAAAAATGTAGATGTCTTGGTCACTTTTGTTGGAGGACATGCTAACTGACACCATTGGTTTACAGCAACTGTGCTAAGCTAAAGCTAACAGCACTGCTCCCAAAGCAGGACAATGCCTTAACGGATTTTAACTGTTTTTTTGTTTGTTTGTTTGTTTTTTTTCACTGTTCTAACTCTGGGGGTGACCGAGACTGACTTAATTTCATGTTTGGGTGTCTTATTCCTTTAAGCAAAAACATATACGTACCAATGCAATACTATCTACAGTAAGAAACTCTACCTTTACTGTTTCCCTGCAGCACCAGTACCTACTATGTCAGGAGGAGTGAGGACTGTAATAAGAGAGGGAAAGAAAAAGATCCGGGCAGAGGGAAAGTATTTGATTCCATGTGGGTGGGCTGATAAAACAAAGTCAGTCATAAATCTAAATCTATAAACACTGTGCTTTTAGACCTAATCCATGCAGAGCAAAGCACAACCCAATCTCTCTGTCTGGATTTCCTCTTCTTCTCCTCCGCTCGCTCAACGTCTTTTTTAAACCTGGACGACCTCATCGATACGATGAAAGCCAACGGTGAATAATAATGAGGGAAAATGGCCGACGTTAGTCTCAGATGTGTCAAACAGTTTGGAGAAATGCATTAATAAGGCAGACGTTCTGGGAAACCAGTCAGAGAGGGTCACCCAAGACGTCCATGCACATGCATATCGATACAGCTGGATACTGCACCTCATTATCTCTGACTTCTGCTCTTTTGGGGAAATGAAGGTTGTTATGTAACAGAGGAAGGAGAGATGGACCACATTCCTGCAGCCTGCCAAACTGAAAATGACTAAAACAGTAGACACCGAATTATCTAGAGGAATTATAATCCATCAAATGAGACACAAATATTAGGATGCCTTTTTTGCGTGCATGCTTTGTTTTCAAGAAGTGGGTATTTTATGCTCATTTTACACAATTTCACATGAGAAAGCATCCAAAAAAACATCAACACTGCAGAAAAAGCACTCATTTGAGGGTTTTGCCTTGTTTGACAAAGAGTTAATCCACATAAAGTAGATACAAACACATTTTCTGATGAATTTCTTGAGTGGCAAACAAACTCATCTAACAGTTCTCTGTGCTGTAACCAATGTTCTACTTCTTCAACTGGTTTATGACAATCATGTGCAACCAGAACATATCTTCATCTGGTGGAGACATTTATTCAAACAAAGCCCATTCATGGAAATGTACCCACTTTTCACATTTCGCAAAATCACTTGACATTCTGTGGAAGGATGGCTAAAGTTTAGTCACATTTCCCGGTTATGTCTTAGTTCTTGTGTCGAAATGAGGGGCCGCCACCTAAATCTGTCCTGTTTCCCATATAATATGATATATGGGAAAAGATTACACAGTGGTTTAAACCATATGCTTTTCAAACAAATGGAGATAAACGTCATGATAATGCCCTTATATCGGTATGAGCTGTGTCTGGTTTTAGTACAACCTCCTGCTACCTCTCATTCCCTGACTCCCCCTCCCTCCATCACAGTTTCATTCTTCAGCTCTCCCTCCGTTCTATTTTAATCCTGTAACTTTTTTAGCCAGCAAGTATTTCCTTCCAACGCTCTTTTTTTTTTTTTGCCTCCGTCTTTCCTTCTCTCTACCTGATACTTGGCTCCATCTGCCACACCAAGACTAATGTTATGACCTTACTTCACTGCAATGTTCCACAGACAAACAGAGACACTGCAAAAAAGCAGAACAGGATAAAACAGAGAGGAATGTGAGGGGATGAACAGAAAAACAAAAAGGAAATTTAGGACCTAGTATAGTAAATATTTCACACTTGTATACCATAACTGGATTAAGGAAGATGATGACGAGATTACGCGCTTAACACGATCGTATCTTTAGGAAAATGAAGTCACAATCAGCTCTGAATGAATGTAAGGCTGTATTCAATGCGAGGTAAATGTAAATTCTGATTAGAACGGAGGATTAGAGTGAAGCACAGCTGTCAGTGTGAGTCACGTTGATCATCACAAGCATGATTGACTGGAAATTCATAAAAGGAGATGCAAACAGACAAAGGATAGATATTTTACTCTCCTGATTATGAGAGGATATGAGTTTAAACGAGACAGCCTAGAATGCTTAAATAGATTAAATGAGCAGACATTTGGGATTAGTGCTCATATATTGCACGGAGGGTAAAATGATCACACAAGTGCAATAAAAATTCATCATCATACATCTGGCAAAACTGAAAAGGGTGAAAAAAAGATGAGATGGGATAAAAAAAAAAATTAAATTAAAAAACTAAAAAGGCGACTGAAATAAGTTGTGCTCCATCTCCCATCTCCCATCTCCTTTCCTCTGCCTCAGCTTCTTTCTAACATCCTTCCACACAACTTGTCTGAGTTCCATTTTGGCTTGGCACATTTATAATTACACTCAGTCCAAATCACTGTCAGTGCACCAGGGCTGCAGGGCATTGCTCTAAAAAAATGTGTTGGCAAAACTCTAGGCTCCAAGTGTTAGAACAAGGCACTGATATACTCCAGACAATAAGCACATGTAGCCAGTCTATAACACACACATTAATGCAAGTTCCTAACGCACACAATCAACTACACACCACACAATGGAGTACACGCACACATACGCACACACACACACGCACGCCAGCCGGTAGTGCTGGATATCATCAAACACTTCAGTAACCACAACAACTTCCCATTTCCCTAAACCCATTTCCTGCCCAGTGAGGTCACTCGGCAGCTACTGGTTCTGTCACTACGGCAACAAGGAAGGACAGTCGACAAGGGAATGAAACAATGGTCGACGACCCGCCACATGTAGCCTATAGAGTAGACGAGCCTTTTTCTGAAAAAGTACAATGTCATGGCCTTGAGGAAATAGCTGGAGAAAAAGCACAGATGGATGTTTTTTGTTGTTTTTTTTTCCAACAAAAATAACCAACAAGAGGCAAAGAGCTGATAAGTCACAAACACACACACACACACACACACACACACACACAACAGAAAATAGGTAGTTTTTGGCCTGCATGTATATTAAAAAAAGGTTTAGGAGTTGTGTAAGCAGCAGCATAGATGGAACAGCAGTGACTGTTATTTTTACCTCCTCCACGCTTATTCAAAGTCACAGCCATAAGTGTATAATAAATATAACTTATAGCAAACACACAGTGAGAGAATGTGTGTGTTCACAAGGCATTGTTATGAAATAATATACCACGTCTAACATAAATCTTCGCACACATATTCATCATCTATATATCTGTCAGTAACGACTGCCATTATATTAATTTTGCTCACAGACTGATCAGCTACATTACCTCTGAGTCTCCCAATATAATAAACTACTGAGTAAAAGCTGCAGCACACACTTAATCGTTTATTGCATCCCCTCTCTGTGACTATAATTTTGGCACAAAGACAATCAATACTGGATGAAACAAATAACTGAAAACAGCCACACGGGCCCTGTCAACCATGGTCCACTCTTTAATGTCCTTTGTCTGAGATTTGTTTAATGAAACTAATAACATCCACTGATGTTTGTTTAAAGCTGCTCAGCCTTTAATGGCTTCTGTATTGTACTCTTGTTCACAAATGCACTCTGAAACAAACCATATGAGTATTGATTCATAGTAGTTGATAAAAAGCACAAACATACGCATGCACCTTTAAGTGTAGTTATGATCTAATCTACTCTCTCACTGAAATATAAAACAATTTCCAAAAGGCACATTATAAGCATCTGTTTCACATTTACTGAAAACCATCTAGCCACTCTATCTGCCACTAATAAATGGATGATACGCTCTTACACAAAACTTGAACAGCAATAATTATCTGGATTCCACAACATCCTAATTGAATATGCGTGTAGTACTTTGTGTTTCACTTATACTGTGGTTTAGAGAAAAACACAAACATTTGATGCTGAATCACCAAAAGTTAAAAACACCAAGCAACACTGAACAGTATTCAACACCCCACTAAAGACAGCTTGCAAAAATGCATACTTGGCATTGAAAACTTTCTTTTAAACAATCAGAAAAAAATCTGGACTCACCACTCTGGGCTTGGTCCTCTGTGGGGTGGGGATGGATGCAGTTCCCTCTGAGCTCTTCTTCTGGGGCCCAGCTTCAGTAAGTCCACTGGTAGAGGCTTCACCAGACCCCTGTGAGGCTGACAGTGATCCATCAGCTCCATCCCTGGCCTTGGGCCTTGAGCCCTCGGTGTCTCTATCTGCAGCCCCCCGTTCCAGGATATATTTCTGGGTCACATCCTCCAGGGACGGGGCCTCTTCTCCTGGAGGCTTACCCAGGACTGGAGGCTCTGCAGTGGGTAGGATGTTAAGGCAGTGTCCTTCCTTCACAGGCTGCAGTTGTGAAGGTGGAGAGATGGGTATGAAGGTGGATGGCTCACTAGCATGGCGGACATGCTTGGGTCTGGTTTTGGTTTTGGATTGGGATGTGGTTGGAGGAAGAACAGGAGTGAGGTCGCTCTGATCGTCTTGCTCTGAACCTAGTTCTTGGGGCTCAAATGGGTCCTCATGAGGGCAGAACTGAGCCAACCTGTTTGGACGCTTTCTGGAAGGCCGACGAATCATTCTAGGAGACAGAGCCTCAACAAGCTTGAGGTCAAAGTTAAACTTATTTACCTCTTCCTCTTCATCTTCTCCACCCTGGTCTATTACATCATCTTCTTCATCATCACGAATATGGGAGTAAGGGGTACTCTCTGATTTGGACCGAGGCTTCTTAATATTGCTGTGTCCATGGGGATGTGGGTGTGTCACCATTGGAGGCTCTGGCTCCCACATTTCCTCTCTCTGCTCACTTAGGATTGGCTCACTGCTAGAGGGTGGAATCTGGTGATCCAGTTCACTGATTGGTTCCGTGCTGCCAGACTGACCTTTAAACTGAGGGTCATTCTGGGAAAGTAAAGGGGCATCGCTACGGCGACTGGGGTCACTGAATGACTTTTTCTTTGGAGCTTTGCCATTGCCATGTTCATCTGTCATCAGTCTGTCCATTGCACCTGGTTCTGCTACAATGCTCCTGATGACCCCACTGTAGTCTCGGATGCCATCGTCACGAAGACCACCATCACTACACACTGACAGGTCACTGGCCACGCTGCCCTTGTATTCAGACAAGGTGGCTGCTGCACACGACTCTGAGGCACCTCCTCCTTTGACAGAGAGTGATCCTAATAAATTGCTGTCTACAGATGAAAAGTTATTGTTCCCATCCTCTGGCACAGAACAGCGCCGCTGTGGCATAGGGTCACTGAGAGAACGGTAGACTGTGGACTCCCCATTTCCAACAGCTGGCGACGACTCTGCATTAATGCCATTACTAGAGTCTGAGCCTGTATTATTATTACCAGAAGGAGAGAACTTGCGCCGTCGTCGGATTGCACTGGGGGTTGCAGGAGCTTCACTCCCTCCTCCTCCTTCTGCAGTGGATGCTGACCCCTGTGACCCAGCTTTGTTGGTGTTGATCTCCTCATTGGTAACAGTGACATTTTTGCTACTAGCAGTACTGCTCAGCTCCATAATAATGCTGTCACTCTCAGCCACACGGGCAGGAAGAGGTATGCTGTTTTCATTCAGGCGATTTTTACAACTGCTCTCTGCAACCTCTTCTCTTTCCTGGTTACACCCCTCCAACGCATGGAGGGCCGATTGCTTCCATACGATGACAGGTTGCCCTAACACATCTCTGGCAACTCCTGACCCCGAATTGACCCCCGGTGACCCCAGAAAGGACCTCTCTGCGGGGTCACTTGGGCCTGTTTCTGGCTCTGTCACAATTCCTTCATCTGTTAAACTAGACTCATGGCCTGAAAGTTCATCCACAGAGCGATCATAGGACATGCTTTCCTCTGAGTCGCCCTTCAGTAAGGCTCCCTCTGTTTCTCTGCTTAGTCTCTTTGCCTTCTCCCTGTACTCTGTGCCCCTGCTGTTTAGCTTCTCCAACTGCATACTTTGTCCATCCCTCTCACGCCTCTCCCTCTCTCTGTTCTCTCCCTCCCTCTCATGTTTATCTCCGTCCTTTATGTTCTTAGATTCAGTCCCTTCATCTGTCTTTGCCTCATCCTTAATGCTCTCTACTGTCTTCTGTTTCTCTTCATTTGTTTTGCTAACCTGGAAACATTTATTCTTCGAGTCATCTTCAGTTCTCCTTACATCTAAATCATCATCGTCTTCTCTGGTGCTCATCTGGCAGATATCTTGAATAACCTGTCTCGCTTCCTGCACATACTTTTCCTGCAATGGAGTTGGCATCATATCATCATCATCATATCCATAATCCCTAACCCTTTGTCCTCTTCTGCTTCTAAAATCACCTCCATCACTTTCCACCTCCCTCTCAGAAACGGACACACTCCCTCCATCCCTTTCTCCATCTATGTCAAGCTGTTGCTCAGAGGAGCTCCTCTTAGTGGTGCCACCTGTCAAATAACATCTCACAGTTGGTGAGGGTTTCTCTGAATAGGTGAACGATTTTGCACGACGAAGTGTGGCAGTCAGATCTTTCAGCGATGGTCGGCGACCAGGGGGTAGCAGAGACCCCCCATGACTCCGTGACCCCATCCTGTACTTTGATGACCCCTCACCAGCACCAGATTTGTCTCCTACACTCGTTTTACGCACCTTGAGCTCAGATAGATCAGACTTAAGGAAACTTAAAAGTGTCATAGTTTCTGAAGCAATATCAGGGTTGGACATGGATATACGGTTCTTATCTTTATCTTCTATCCTGTCCTCAAACACTGTCTTCCTTAGTGCCATGTTTTTACCAATCTCTCCCCCTTCTCTGGCATGCACAGTGGACGGGGAAACAACTGTAGGCACAATCTTAGGGCGCACCCGTACAGGAGTGCGAGAGAAATTATCCCCATGACCAAAGCTGGGTGAGCGGTACATGGTGAAATTCCCATGGTAAGTTTTACTCAGCATTGATGAGGATGCTACATTAGGGTTTATAGTTCTGCTCGTAGTGCTACTTCCTACAGTGTTAAAGAACACATTTCCTGCACGGTTGACAGCCTGATCCTCCTCCTTTAGCGTTTCAGTGCTGGAGTAGCGACTGCTGCAACGTGACGCCCCCGGACTGGAAACGAATGGGGGGATATTGACCTTTGACACTCGTGACACACATGGACGTGTTGTAGATGCTGTAGACGAGGAGATGCGTTCCCATTGCTGCACTCTGGCTCTGTTATTGTAAGTGCTGGATTCCCTTACAGAGTGGCTACGAGTTACTATTCCCCCAAATTCTCCTCCTGCGTTTTGTTGATGGTGCCTTTCCAAATGCTCCATGGTCAAGGCCGTGTCACTGTCACTATCCTCTGATTCGCCATCATGATCATCATAATCATCACGGCCTGTTGATGGGGCTCCAATGACCTTCTTTTTCTTCCTTAGTGAACGACGGCGCACTGCCTCTCGACTGGGGGGGCCTAGAGAACCAGGACTGTCTTCCTCACTTCCTGAGGACCTGCCAATGCCCTTGGTACCCCACCAGCCATTTTTATTGCGTGATAAATAACCTCCTCGGTCTAAGGCTCCCCTTTCTCCTCTATAGGAAATAGACGAAGCTGGGCCAGAGGAAACACTCCCACCTCCTCCTCCTCTTCTTCTCCTTCTGTGCTCCTCCTCCTCGTCACCAGAGCTGAATTTCCAACGAGAGGTGAGGGAAGAGGTAACTCTTGCTGGGGCTCTTAGTTCAGTGTTGGGAGCTACAGTGGAGGAGGAGGTAATGGCTTTATCTGGAGGTGGAGCAGAGGAGGGAGGGTAGGAGGAGGAGGAGGAGGAGGAGGAGGAGGTGGGGGCTGGTGCTCTAGAGGAGCTATGTGAGGAATGTAAACTATCCCTGGGCAGCCCGACCCCCTGTCTATCCCTTCTCTCCCTCACTGTCGGCTGCTGAACAGAGGAGGAGCAGGAGGAGGTGTCTAGGCTCACTGAGGAACTCCAAGAAAAAGTAGCAGGAGGTTGAAGGTCAGGGTTAGGGTCAGATGTCAACCCTGTCGTCCTGGGGGTCTTACCAGCAGTCTGTGCTTCAGTGCTCAGACTTTGCAATTTGTATGAAGATGGGTTAATCCTCTGGAACGGACTATCTGCAGTCCAACCGCTCTTCTGCAAAGTATTTCCAACTTTGGTGTTATTCGAACTACCTGTTTCTACATCTGCCTCCACATCATTTGAGTACTGCTGCTGCGGGCAAGCTTTGGAATAAGAGTCCATATCACAACACAGTGTCTCTTTAGCACCACTGCTATCTCTGCTTTGTGCACCAGTTATGCATTTCTCTTGCAAAGACAGGGTGCTGGGTTCATTGGCAGAGCTGCAGGACGAGAGTTTGTCACTTTTATCTGAGCACAGAGCACTTTCACTAGAGCTGAGCTGGTCTAGATGGCCTCTGCTGGCTGGTTTGAGATTCTCACAACTGTCACTTCTGGGCTGCTGTGTAGCTTTACTTTCTCTGTCATCAAAAAGTTGTCTGATTTTGGTGACACTGGGCCACTTGTCTTGTCTTGAGTGTATTGGAATGAAGTCAGTGTGGTGTGTGGAAAGATAACTTCTATGAGATTTACAAGGTGGAGGAAACCCTCGACTACAAACATCCTCTTCCTCATCTGTAGTTAAAGTCTTTTTAGGATCAGATGGACATACGTTGATTTGTGAATAATCTCTCTTACCAGTGTTGCTGTCGGATGGTAACCGAGTGAAAATCCACCTTTCAGTTTTCTTCTCAGAGTCAGACCCTGACACTGAGTCGGTGCCAGAGTGAAACTTTTGCACTTTATTGTCTGAGAGAAACTCTGCAGTAGTATCACTATCCTGGGAATATCCACCACTGGTATCCTCGTGGAAAGATTTACGCGATGGCGACCCGTCTCTCCTGGAGCCCCTGGCCCGTGGAAGAGTGCTGCGCCCCCGCGTCACCGCTGCTCCGTTTCCCGGCGAGTCTCTGCGCGTCCTGGCCGAGCTGGAGCTGGAGCTGCTGAACCTCTCACTGAGTTGGCGAATGGATGGAGAAATAGAAGAGAGGGGAGTGGAGGAGCCTCTCTTTGGATCTGTGGTTGGGAGGCCGGCGGTTGTGGCACAGATTTTGGAAACTTTTCTTGACTGACTGACATTACGCGTCGCCAAGGGCTGTTGTGCTTTGCTGGGCTCCGGGGGAAGGGCGACGCCAGCTGCCTCCAAATCCTCTGATTTGTGTTGGTGTTCACCTCTGTTAGCACTCCAGGACCCCAACTTTTTAAAAGAGACGCTGCGATACACAACCGCATTCTTCTCCTCCTTTTCTGCCATTGTTCATGTCTTTGTTAGATTTCACACATCATCATCCAAACTTCATGGATATTACACATCCAAGCACTTTTTTGGATTGTGGTCCATTTCCCACCACAGCAGAAACCACATAACAAACACTTCTTTTTTGTTTTAAATATGTATATACAAGTCACAAACCGCACTTTAACCAGTCGAGGTGATAAAGAAAGTTAGAGTCAGATGGTAAAAGGCGTGCTCTTCTCTTATCAAAACTTACATGTTGTCGATTTCCAGAAAACATCCGTGCACAAACGAAAAGCGCTGCAACTTTTTTGGCCCAAACTTCCCCAGATCCAACCTGTTCACAAACACTTTTCCATTGTTATGCCTCTTTGGTTTGTAAACTTCTGCCCATGGTTAGAGTTGTGTCAGCACGCCTGCACGGGCCAGACGCATCTTTCCTTGTTAATCCCAAAAACAGTTAGTGGAAGTCCTTATTTTGGCATGATTTGGGTTTCCGTGACTTATGTTGTTTTTTTGCATGTAAATGCCTGAGATAGGGCAGAGGGGGTGGGCGGGACTAGGGGTATAGGGGCTGTCATAGCCCCCTCGGGGATTGAGAGGAAAAGCTTTTTCTTTTTGATAGCAAAAGGCAGATACTGTGTACAAACTGCATGTAATTATAGCCCATTCCCTCAAGAAGGAGATAGGAGCTCTGACAGGACGGAAAAGTACAGATTTAACAGGAAAAACCCCTCTGTACCTGCAGCTTTTTATGACATATATTGTATATCAGTAGGGGAGCTGTTAGTATAAACACATATCTGACTTATATCCTGCACATGGAATGAAATAGATAGGATTATTAGCTTAAGATCACAGATGTGAGGATAAAAAGTAGTTAATGGCTTTTCCTTCTGTATTAGTGTTTGCATATCACAGATGAGTCACCACGCTGTGTTTTAATAGTGATGGTAAATTGGAGTGTAAACTATTTAAAAGGGCAAACAAAGAAAAAAAGCTTTTCACTCTTTCACTATGCACAATAACCCCTCTGTGGTGCTTCCCATGAGGTGGTTGGTTAACAGGTCCTTTTGTTCCAAAGGGGAATTTTGTGTTACGTTCCCTCACAGAGGAGATAATACTGACTGCGGCGCCCTCTACTGGTTCAAACAGAACATAACAGCTTTCAACTGCAATGAAGTCTTTAACCCATAAAGATCCAGTGCTACTTTTGTGTAAATCCCAAATTATTTTTTCCTCCAGATTAAAGTTTTTATTACAATTTATTATTTTTATTTTATCTTATTTAACCTTTATTTAACCAGGAAAGTCCCATTAAGATTAAAAACCTCTTTTTCAAGGGAGTCCTGGCCAAGAAGCAGCAAAAAGTTACAAAGACAACACACAAAATTACAAACAATTATAAAAAAAAAAAAAACAATTGCAATTAAATGAGTTGACCTCAAGTGCTCTCAATCTGGATTTAAATGCATTTAAAGGGATGAGCTCAGGAAGTTTCCAGTCTTTTTGTAACATGTAGTGGGAGCAGCATAAGCAAAAGCCCTTTTTCCCAGTTCAGTGCAGGCGAATGGAACATAACGCAACAGCATTTTATTATAATATTATCTTCTGTATTTGTGTGTATGTGTGTGTGTGTGTGTGTATGTGTGTGTGTGTGTGTGGGGGGGGGGTTAATGAAAATTATGTATTTTCCTGCATTTACTTCATTGATCATGTAGATGTTCATAAAATCTAAGATTAAAATTGAGGGTTATATCAGAAACAGAGAAAAAGGAAGAAAAGGGGATTTTTTTCCAGCAAGATATCAATAACTGGACGTAAAAACAAGTGTGTCCATCCACTGTCATTGATCAAACTCCACTGGTTTTACTGGTGAATCACTGTTGTAGATGACAGTGTTTCCACGGTAACTATGGAGCCTCTGAACATCCGAATGGGTGATATCTGATAACCATGAAAAGATGAATTAACTGTATTTTACATAAATTATTTGCGTTCATTGTTAAATTTAGTGGATCAACACGTATTAAATATTTTAGATCAGTGGATGAATTTGGTCGCCAGTGGTTGTTTGGGTCTTTTATGCGTTAAGTAGTGAAACGATCCTGTCTAGATTTTTATAGTTTGGTTTCATTCATCTAAAATTAGTACCATGTTTTTATTTATTTTAAAGAATCAGAGGATAAGATGCTAAATTTGTGAAATAAACACCAGTCAGCAGTGAGTTCATAATCTCAATCTGAACTAAATACAAGGATGGGTTGCATAACTTTTTAATAATTCACAATACATTATAGTTACATCCCAAACATTCACAAGCAGCAGAAAAAAATACAGTTAAAATATATAAAAACAAGAGTTAGTTTTGTATTAAAATGAAAATCTTTGTAACAAAAATATAACTCTATATGTATAATATGGCTCTATTTTAATAAAATGATTCTAATACTGACAGAATGTTAGCACATTTTCATCTACATCTGGATCTTCTGGGTCAATCACATGCAAAAACCACAAGAGAACCATTTACAACAATATTGATCAACATCCAGTGTTACAATATCACAGAATATACAGACTACACAGACTGAGACACAGAGTGCACATTAACTTTTTAAGTTTTTTAAGACCTTATACTGCTGTTAAATGTTTTGTGCATTTTAAATACAGGAAAACTCTTCACATTCAAAAAATACAACCATCTCTTTACCAAGTGTCCTTGAAAAATCAGGATTTATAAATTACCGTAGGTGATTATTGTTGTTTTTTGTTCTTTACCTTATTGATTGACCAAAAGGATTGACAGAATAGGGTTCTTACAGTAGTTAGGAGATAAAAAATACAGGGAAGATGGGACAAGAAATCAAATTTATATGTAGTTGAAGGTCATCAAGATGCTTTTAGAGCACATTCTACATTGCTGCTCATATTAATATCAAAACTGAAACAAAAGTAACTATATAACTTGTAACTTCATAAAAACTAAATTACAGTAAAGACTGACCATCATATAGAGTATAATTTATTATCATCATTATTACTATTATTATTTCCAACAATAATAATTATAATAATAAATACTATTTATATAAAGCTTTTAAAGTGCTTCACAACACAGCAACAATAAAAGAGTAAAGGCACAATAAAAAACATTTCAATTTAAATTATTTTCTAGCTTTCACGATTAATCTAAAGTATGATACATGCACAGTCTCATCACACAGCTGCCTCTATTTTCTATTATACTATCTAGAATTAAACCTGAATCACAAAGCAATGCTTTAATTTCATGAAAATGGTTCACACAACAATAAAAATAAGTTACATTTGATTTCCCTCTAAGCATCTAATGCATGTGACTAGTTTTACACCATGTTTGAGTACATAAATCTCCACTGACAGATTATTTTGGTCCCTGGAAATCCTAAAGAACTTCTAGGAGAAACCATGCAGTGATGGCCTACTTTAATGTGGTGTGCACTTTATGCCAAATTAACCCCTTTGTTTCTAACAATTTGTTGTTGACTGTAGCAGATAAATTGTAATCCTTCCTGTAATTCTAGGAAATCCAGGGAATACATACACCAGAGCCATTTAGAAAAGACAGAATGCACAGTGGTAAAGTACACAACTGTTAAAAAAGCATGTTTTAACATGTTTAACATGTTTTTTGGGGGGGAGAGGGGGAAAGAAATCCTTCATAAGGATACAAAAAGACATACAAAACTTTCATTTCCATTCCTGCTATCAGTTCTTTCATGTTTTTGCAGTTCTATAATTACAGGGCAGTGGTCAATTTAGTTTGTAAATTAACCAAAAAACATAATTTTACAAATACTTCTTACAATTTTAACGTGCAGTCATAAACATTTACATGCACTGTACACATACTCTACAGGCCAGCCTTTTGCTCAGTTTTATCCTACTCTACAATTCACAGTGTAAAACTGAAGAAAATGCTAATTTACAAGAGGATATTAAAGATTTCTACTTTATATTCACAGTGGAGACACAAAAAAAAAATGAACAGAAAATGTGGACAGGGCTGATTCAGAATGCCATGATCTACCACAAGCATTTCAGTGTTATAGTATTTCTTGGCAGGAGTTCATAAACTGAACTTGAAGGGAAATGCATCAGTTTCCCTGATAAAATACATCCATAATCTGTAATCATCAAAACCAGTTACATAAAAGAACACAGTGTTCATGTTGCCTTTTACAAGGGTTCTAAATTTGCCAGTTCTTTGATATAATACATGAAGGCTTTGGATTTTTCTGAAAAGAACCGTAAAAAAATAAAAATAAAATGAAATGAAATAAAATAGGGCAACACGCTGGTGCAGTGGTTAGCACTCGTGCCTCACAGCAAGAAGGTCCTGGGTTCGATTCCTGGGCCTTTCTGTGTGGAGTTTGCATGTTCTCCCCGTGTCTGCGTGGGTTTTCTCCGGGCACTCCGGTTTCCTCCCACAAT
>JAQQZY010000006.1:20530725-20557156 GCA_030068375.1 Ostorhinchus rueppellii | reverse complement strand
TATAAAAATCGACCCCCCCCCCCCCCCCGAACATTAAATTAGTTCAAAGTGAGTGAGACTGCATCATCACCACTAGTAATGCTTGGCAAAAGTTTAACTTTCACTTTGATTTAACCTCTAAGAGCAATAAACCTCCATCACAGCCCCAAGTTGGATGAAGATGGTGCATAGGAATGTGAGTGGACAAATCCTATAAATCTGTATTATTATGTGTACACTCGGAGGCTGACTTCCTGTTTGAGTGTTTGGTTATTTGTCCTTGTCTGGGAGAAGGAATGAGGAGGAGACGATATACTCACAGTAAGAAACCAGGGTACAATACATATAGTGCAAACAGCAACGTGTTTGTGCAGTCTCTTGCAGGTGGCAAACTCAAATGTGTTGCACCTTGAAAAGAAATGACAGACTGTGATAATGTAGTCCCCTCCTGCTCTTCCTCCCTTACAGCTCCTCTTGGTGCTAAGCACTGTCTGCTCTCCCAGTCTCGTCCTGCTCTCCTCTCCTTGTGCCAACACATTCCCTTTAAACTCCTTCTCTGCTTTCTGTGTCTGCCATGCACACCCCCTAAACTCCATGTACTGTGTGTATGTGTGTGTGTTTGCTCATGTGTGCCTGTATGCGAATGTTGTTCAGTAACGACATAACTGGAGGTACTGTACAGTAAGTGCCACTAAGCGATGCTGTGTTTCCAGCGCACCACAGGAGCCCCTGTGTGTGCATACTTTGTGTGCAAGTGTGAGAAAGTGTGCACGACCACCCAAGCTGCTGACACGGTTATTATAAATATTTTTTTTTTACATTTTTTCTAATGCATTGACCTATGCTAACCACATACGAGCTGACATGACCCGAACGAACCCGAAATGTTCTCTAGCTAGATTTGGATTTTGATAGCATCACAACATACTAGCCTGCATAGTATGATGCATGAAGTAGATGGTTTCTTTAAGTGTATGCTAGGTACTATGCTAATATGGACACAGTGGGACAGGCAGCATGATGGGTAACTATGTGTAAGTGCTGTGGTCGTAGTGACTTAGCACTCGGATAAAAGACAGGGATGACGAACTGACTACTGCCGGACAGACAGCTACGAGCTGGAAGACGACCCAGATTAAACAAATGCTGTAGATGAAACCAGTCAAAAAGGAAACAATAGAAGAAAAGGAAGTAAGAACAAATTTAAGGAAAAGTTGACAGAAAGACAGGTCATTCTGCTGAGTGTGGCAAACTGAAGAATACCAAAAACTGAATAATCGGAAAAATAAACAAACTAATTTCCTTATTATGTTAAAACCCTGTGCTGATATCTAGTCGTTAGAAAAATTTGGCAGCATAAGTCAATAAGTCTTTGTAGTGACTAATGATGGAGATGATAATGAGGAGTAAGTGCCCGATATTTTCCAGCCAACTGAGCAGCAGGCAGGACCACACACACCAGCACAACACAGAAATGGGAGCAACCGACACCTGTGATGGTCAAGAGTCCTTCTGGAGTTCCAATGACAGACAGTGAAAGAAAGTGAGAAAATAAAATAAAATACCCATACAAAATAAGGTAATGACTGGTTGGCAAATGAACAGAGGAAAAAAAAAAAGAAAAAAGTAAAAGCAGCTTTTGTAAAAATGTTAGAGAATGTCGCATAATAACAATAATAATAATAGTAAAGTGGCTGTTGCACTTTAGTTTTGTTCTTGCAGACAGGTGCCGGGTTCCCATGGTTACCATTGAGAGCCCGTGTAAGATTTGAGCAGTTGCATACGATGATGGACTCCAGATCTGGTGGGAAGCAAGAGGAAAAGGTACACATTACTGACTGATTTAAGAACAGAGGGGGATAAAAAGTGAAGAAGTAGTGTTTGTTTTAGTCAAAGAGATGAGAGGGGAACACAAAAGAAAGGAGAAGAGGAGGGGGAGGAGAAGGAAACAGATGGAGGAAAGGAAATTGGGATGGCGAAGAGCGTCTCAAAGAGGAAAAGCGAACAGCAGGAGGGCCAACACTCACATGATGGATGGGCTCTACCAGTGAGGTGGTACGTAGCTGTACCCAGGTGTCCCTTGGGGCCTGTAGGTTGGCACAGTAACTGGGTGTGCTCCAATTGGGGGGTGCTGGGGTGTTGTCAGCAGGGTCCCTTTGGGAAGTTAATGAGACCATTAACAATGAGCTTTAGCCATTTTTGAATCCATCTGCTTAACAACAATGAAGTCTAGGTTTGTCATGAGAGACTTATTTACACACGGTATAGCAGTTAATTTCAGGATACTTAGTCAAAGATGCATCAGAATTATCCCCTGGTGAAATTGGCTCCTTACTCCTAAAAACATTAAGTCAAATGACCATATGTTTATCCTACCTGCGCTCATGGCCATGGTTGTTCCGGCTACCATCCCCATAGCAGCCATGCCGTTGTTGCGAGGAGCAGGTACAGGGACGGGAGCAGGGTAGAGGGCTGTGGAGGGGATGCTGTTGGGCTGCACCACGGTGGTGTGATGGATCACATGTGGCTGAGCCGCATACACTGGTTGGGTATAGTACGCTCCCTGAAAGGACAACCAAAGGACAATGTTAGTGATGCTGTGTAGGTGCACAAGACACCAATAGAAATTACTCTCATTACATGCATGAACATGTATATAATTCCACACAAGGATCAAATCATCAATGGTAAATGCTCTCTGCAGGGACTTTTAGTATTCACTGAAATGTATTCATATGTGATTTAATCACAGTGCTTGTACAAAACCAATCTAACTGATCTCTGAAGAGGAGACACTGTTTTTGGTCATTCTCTCCACAGACTTCAGTGTCTGCATGTAAAGTCTATAAAATACTGAATGGTATGAATACACATAACTTGTTTTGCACAGACAAAAAAACAAAACAAATGATGCCATTAATGTTTCTTAAAGGAAACCTCACCGTTATATTCAAGCTGCTGCAAATATACACAATAAAACCACCTCCTACTGTGTCTGGTCGTGTAACTTGAATGACTTTATGTGGTGCTAAGCAACCGTGATGCTTCAGAGGAGACTATTACATGTGAATGTGGATATAAATAAAACACTAACAATAACGGTTAAATGTAATGTGAACATACTCACTGTAGTGCGAACATGCTCAGGTCAAAAACTATAGTTTTCTGTGTACAAAATGACAGAATGCGATGTTTTTCCGTATTCTTACCTGTGCGTATAGGTTCTGCTGAGGGTAGGCACTGCGGATGGGGTACATAGCTGTCGGATATGGAGTGGGGGTGGGGGTGTAAGGGGGGGGTGCTCCATTTGACTGAGTCGGTGGCACTTTGTATGGGGTTCCTGCTGAAGTATATCCTAAACACGTAAAGAAAAACAGTAGAATGGGAAAAGTTAGAAATAAAACCATTCTGTCCATTCACTGATCACTATGTCACCATCATTTTGAGGTTACAGTGTGATAAATGAGACACTGAACAATGTCCCATGCACAGTCTAATGTAGACGCTTGTGTTATTATAGGCATTTCCTACTCAATCCACCAGATGGAGGAATGGTGATGGCGTTTACTGCAGATTTACAAAAAAAATATCTAAGGCTCCTTGATCTTGAAAAGTTCCATTTGTACATCCTCACTGTGATCTTATCAAAAAATGCTGCTTGTATCACTTGACACAGAAAAAAAAAAAAAAATCAGCACATGTATCACTATAAGGATGAAGAAGCAACCAGTGATTCTTAGAAATACCACTCATGTTTCAGATGTAGCAGCCTTAAACAGATGAGAGATCACAGGGTCTAGGTCTAGGGACACTGAAGGCATGTGGGTAAGGTTGCTGCATTAATGCCTGCTGTTAAGAGGGTCTTTTCTCTGGGGTGCAGTACCTCTCAACAACCACTTGGAGGAGCCTGAAGGTCAAACATGCTACTAGCTAGTGCTGCTGTGCTTATGAAAGGCTTCTCTCTCTCTCTCCTCTCTCTCTCTCTCTCTCTCGCACACACACACACACACACATACACAAGGACAAGGGAACAAAGAGATGCTGGAGCTGCTGTGTGTGTCTGAAAGTGTGCGAGTGTGTGTATACTCTCGCACACATTCTTTGCTCTAACATGCATGCAGGGCATTAGAGGACAATGGTGTGTGACAATTACACAAAAGCCCTGCTGATAGAAAACAGTTTGCCTATTCAGTGGTCTTGAGAAATATTGACATTGACCAACGTTTCTAATCAGACCAAAGCTGATAGACTGGAGACTCCTTCGAGTCAAGGACACAAAATCTTAACAGAAATAAATAGAACAATTTTTGTCTTTTTCTTCTTTCATGAATTTTATTATTGCTGATGTGAATACAGCTGCAATAAAGAGGGTTATTTTGTGTGTTGGAACAAAGCTGGGTGAGCTTTGCAGAAATATACCGGATATTCTGTTAAACTTCCAAAAAGATAAAATAAAATGAGGGGGGAGGGTAGACGAAAAGAGGGGCTTCAAAAGCAGCACACATGAAATCTGGAAATCCACCCCACTTTAATAAGATACTTAAAATTCAGGAGAATTTCCTCAGAACCTGAACAATCCAGGTAGCTATTTGGCCTGTTAAATATTTCATAAACTCAGAATGAATTCTCTGTTTTTGCACATTGTGTTTATTCCTTAAAATGGTTTTTGTAAGTGTAAAATTAATCTGCACATAAAACCTAGAAAACCAACACTATAAATTACACCTCGAATGAACCACAGGATTTAATGTTTTATGTTATTGAACCAGAATGTGTGATTTTATGTCTTCTGGCATCGTTCTTCTGCATCTGCAGTAGCACCAAATACAGACAATGAAACAGAGTCAGAATTATTCCACTCAACCTCGGTTTCTAGGCTGTAAAGTTCAACACCTCACCACAGTGAACTGTCTATGTCAATACAGACACACCATATCTGGAAAGCACCAAGACAACTGTTATTCCCATCTGCTATGGGGACCAGAGACTGAACCCCAGCCGGGTTCGTATCTGCTGCCGTAAGACCACTGGCAGCTGTTACTGGCTCTCTTCCCATTCCCTCACCATCAGTGCCCTTTAGGCTGGGATCACACTCAAACCATACTGCCTTCAGGTTGCCCTAAGCAGCCTCTAAACCCTCCCCGGTCTTCTTAAAGCATCCAGCTATAAAACAAAATCATTCAGCAACTTTGGTTTCGTAACAAAAATCCAGTTCAAACAGTTCCTATGATGTGGGAAAATGTAGTTGCCTGGGGTTGAATATGCATAATTAGCACAAATTCAATGCATCGTGATGCAGAAATACAAAGCAGCAGTGGTATTTGAAATGAGTGTGTAAAGCATTAAGCATTATCCCAGCCTTGACCTCAACATCATGGACTTACTTTTGCTCCACAACAGCACATTAATCAAGAGTTTTGTTTTTTTTTCCCCATTCATCAACAAGATTAACATATTTCAGAAAATGACATGTTGACGGCACCTTTTTAGATGGCTGAGACATTTCTTCACAATTCCATTCAAAATACAAGCAAGTCTTCTATATTTAAATAAAGCCTACAAAAGCA
Source organism: Ostorhinchus rueppellii (assembly GCA_030068375.1). Taxonomy (NCBI): domain Eukaryota; kingdom Metazoa; phylum Chordata; class Actinopteri; order Kurtiformes; family Apogonidae; genus Ostorhinchus; species Ostorhinchus rueppellii. The sequence continues at coordinate 20,551,610 of JAQQZY010000006.1, read as the reverse complement.
CCTTTTACATACAGTATGTATAGGATAATCCAGGTTTACCATAGGTTTTCTGTGTGTGAGGGCTCACCTGGTGGATACCCAGGACTGCCTGTTTGATAGAGGTTGGGTGTGTAGGTAGGAGCAGTGGCAGGATACCCTCCGGGATAGCCTGCAGAATATCACAGATGAAAGAAGAAATGTTTGAGAACTATAGATTACCAAACAAAAGTGCATTAGAGGACAACAGATGCACACAAACACAGGTAAGGCGCTATTTGGTTTGGAGCAGGATGTGCACAGATGGTGCTCATTAAAAAAAATGTCTGCACCAATAACACAGTCGGCTGAATGCGTGTTACATACACCAATCTGGCAGACAAGACACACCTGCCAATATGGTGTGGGAGGAGATAAATTCGGAAACATTACCAATGCACCCGAGACACGTGAAAGTGGATGCGCATGCACACACCACACATTCTTGTGCGTCATCAATTACACATCAAGCAAACAAAGATGGGCTGACCCGCAAAAAAAAAAAAAGCACCTCCCAATGAAGGTGTTAGCTTGAACCACACAAAGAGGAAGGGAAAAGCAGGAGAGTAACAGCAAGGATGTAAGAGTGGCTCACTGTTTGCTATTAATGGCAGTCAATCTCTCAGACTCTTGGCTCTGTAGCCTTGAGCCTTTGCTATATCGAGCTTCGGATGCTGTCTGCTGCTGAGCTACAGTCAGATGAACAGGTCTAATAAATATCTGCATCTACACTGCAGCGTGGATTTTGATGGCCAACTCATCTCATGCTTTACTGTGCATCTCAGCTTGGGATATACATCATGTTAATACATTTTTATTACAGCTTGTAATTTTCCCCTTGCCAAAGCCATTTTACTCAACCAATAATACAACAGCTAAACATTACCATCAGATCCAATTAAAAAGCCTTTTGGCATTTTTAATTGAAAATGCAATGATTAATGATTAATATCTATGTTGATTTATCACTTGACTAATCAGTGCAGTTGCATCTACATTTTAATTTCATTTCAACATTATAATGCAAATGAAAAAGAAAAAAAGCTAGTAACAGGTAATAGTGTGTCAACACAACAGCTGCAGCAACGCACGGTTTGCAAGAATTTAAGCAAAACATCTGGTGACTTCAGCATAAATCCACATTTATATTAAATCATTCAACAAAATACCAGATGTTATTACACCTCTTGGAACTAAACCCAACTATTGTGATGAGTTAGGTGTTAAAGTTAAAGAAGGAGGCAATTCCAGTTTAATTAACTTCCTAATTGGCTAAAGAGAATGAATGTAATCGATTCTTAAGTATATAATCATCCTAAAATGTTCCAGAGGAAGTCAAATAGTGCCCGTTTAACATTTCAGTTAACAACCAACAATTTTTTTTCCACAAGCAGCTCACGAATTGACCTGAGTTACATTGAAGCACTCTGAACTTAACACAGTCGGCACATGAGCTCAGGGAGACAGTGCACCCGGTGGAATGATGCCTCCCAGCTTATCTTCTCAGAAATAAAACACTGGAAAAAGCAGTGGGTATTGTTGTATGCAATACCATTATATTAATATTTGTGATTCAATGGTTGAACTGTTGTTGGCCTGTGATACCATGAAAGAATAAAAATCTGAGGAGAGTCTGCAACTATCAGTCATAAGGCAACTTATCTGTTTTTAAAACATTTTCTGGTTCGATCTGTGGTCAGCTTAAAGCTCAACAGTTGTATTTTAAAACTCCTGAGACAAAAAAAAATCAGGTACATGTAAAGGACATGAGACTGAAACTTCTTATGGTCAGTGATTTATGTCTCTGATGCTCATATAAAAGATAACAGCCAGTTTTGTGCATATCACCAAAGTGATTTTAAAAATCAATGAAAAGGATGGCCTTTTTATGAACTACCATCGCTTCAAAAATGCCTGAAGTCATAACAGCAAGGCCCTTAAAATGCAAGTTTTCTAGTTTCCTTGCTAAAAAAACCTTCAGCTAATTAAAGCTGCATTCTCATTACTGCTACTTAGGTTAAAAAATGCCATAAGGTAAACAACTCTTTATGTTCCAACAAGTTTTGCAGCAGATTAAAGTCTAGTATCATTACAGAGCTACACTAGAGAGTACATGCATGCAGCTGGTTTCTCTGTCTCATTTAGATAGTGAACTAAACTTTGCCAATATTCTTCTGGTTTCCGCACCCATTAGGCTGACCCTGGTCGACCCTCAGTAGAGGCTTCTTGGTGCATCTCATCAACCCGTCTTTCATTTATTACGACGAATGCCTGTGGCTGCTTGTACAAACTAGAAAGAGTGCTTTAAGCACTAACATCTCCACCTCGAAACTCTGGCTTGGAACAGTGCTTTAAACTTTTTGAACTCTTTTGAACTCGTCTTTTTCCTGCATAAATATGACTAATATTTTCACCCAATACAGAACACAAACTAACAAGACAAAAACACTACATGCGTTCATTTATTTTTGGTGGTAAATTACAAGAAACTTAATATTTACACCTGGCAAAAGCCTATACGCTGCCGTATCAGTTCATTTGGAGGTGGTATCAGAGTTCTAGCAATGAGGTGTGACTTATTTAGAATCTGGGTCTGCATTTGTCTGATCTTCAGATTTAGGTCATATTTACACAGAAAAAGATAAGATTCTAAAAGGGTTCGCCAGCTTTGAAACGTCACATTTTTGTTCTTGGACAAAAGCTTTGTGTGAGAAACCCTTCGCCACAGAGAACTGGCTCTGTTCCCACCTACCTCAGAGAGAGACTGATGTCCTCACCACAGGTAGAAAACCCTGACTGTGACTTCACTTATCCTTTCATGACTACCGCAGCACTTCTACTGCTGTCCTCTACTCGAGTCTAATGCGATACTGCATCTGTCTCTAACCATTATTGCTAAAGTTACGCACAAATTTCTATTTTAAAACCGTAGTTAAAGCTGTTTCTAATCATTTTTGTATATTCTCTAATCCAAAAAGCTAAACTGGCCCTTTACACTTTAAATACTGTTGAGGTTCACTCAAATAGTCATTAATGGTGCTTCCCTTTCTCAATAGATGACAAAAGAACAGGGATATAATAAAGCTATTCTCAAAAATTTGGATGCTGCGAGGCTCTGAATGGATGAGAGTGTGCGCTTGTTGTGGTCATCAGAAACAGGGAAAAAAGCAGGCAGAATGGGAGCTGAAAACAAGGTGAGATGTGATGAGTGGAGCAGAATACACACAATAGCTGGATGCATTAGCACCCTGTCAGTCAAAGCAATGACTATTTTCCAGTCATTAAAAAGCAAAACTTGCCACTGAGACTAATTCATTACACACATTCATAGCGTATGATTTAATGAAATGTTCCAGGTGCATCTGAAGGCCTTTTGTAATTTGAATACTGAGGGAATATTTTTAAAGATAATCCTTAAAAACCAGTCTATGATGCATGGATGGATAAATGGATACTTGTTGAAAGCTATCATTAGGGTTTCTTGGATGTTCAGTATAAATTTCAACTCAATCCGGTTGCCAATATGTCGTCAGTGGGACTTGAAATGATGAAATTTAGCTCTGGGGGCCAGACTTGAAAATTTCATAACTCAAGTATTGGAAAGACAGTTATAAAAGTTGCGAAGTGTGGGAGAGTTGGCCCAGAATGACCCGGGGGAGTCGGTCTTACCTGTAAAGGCCATGTTCTTGGGGTTTCCATATGGGGTGCCGGGCTGAACAGGGCTGTAGACTGGATTCATCGCTGAAGATAACCTGTTCTTACTGAGAGGCAGAGGTGAAGTGGAAAGGGTCGGGGATAAGACAAGACAGAGGAAACGAGAGGGGGAGAAAAGACGTAAGCTTAGCCCGCGTAAACCGACAAGAATCTGCATACCCACACAGTCTTCACACACATTAATCCCAAACTCGGATTCTTGAGGCGCTGTCCGGATGTAGGCTTTTGCCAGCATGCAACCGAGTCAAGCCTCATGAATCCTCATCCTCAAGTGGGCTCAGTGTAAGCTTGTGTTTAAAAGATAAAGACTGTAGCGATAAAAAGGCACGAGTACTGACAGAAGCACAAGGACGCATGGATCCACTGGAAATAATGGCGTGTATGATTTAAGACTTGTGACCTTAACTTGTCCATCAACCTATAAAAAAAAACAAATCATAAAAACAAATGATAATAATCAGCTTGGTTTCCACTGTCGGCTTATTGTAGAGGCAGTGGCAGATGGGGCTTTCCAGGTGCTGGGAATGGTTGGTGAGAGCCATTTCTTCTACATTTCCCTCATGGCATCCTCTGCCACATAATATGGTTGAAATGCGCTTTGTGTCACTGTCATCTGAACTTACCTGGTTTACCAGCATATGGAAGTGACGAATAAGAGTGTGTGTGAATGTTTGTGTGTGCATGCGTGCCCCGTACCTCTTGTGCGTGTCTGGTTGATACATGAAACTGAATTTGTCTGTGGGATGCCCGCTCGCCATTCTTGCTGTATGCAAATGAGGAAGGAGTGGAAGTGGATATGCAAATCTGAAATTAAAACAGCGAGAGGTCATGATTACAACGAACACAGGAAAAGGAGAAAAAAAAAAGAAAAAGAAAAGAAACAGCAAAGCAAGCACCAGTGCAACAGCAAATGATTAGTGATTTAGACAGCGTGTCTTAGGGAGGGTTGTGTCTTGAGTCATCAAAATGTAGAACGACAGTGCTGTAAACAAATTGTGCTCTGAAACTTTAAATGTGGCGACAAGTGCAATGCACAAAGTTGGGTTACTGTCCTGTAAAAGTGACTGACACACCTGTAGTTAGTGTTCTCTCGTTCCTCTGTATGAATGGCTTCTATACTGTGTGTTGTACGTCCAGGTGAAGCATGAGTATGAGTGTGTTTGTGGTACGCTACACTTAACATTCACTACAAGAAGCAAAGCAAACATTGACAGCCAATGGGAAAAAGCACTGTACACCTTGTGAGCAGGCAGACAGAGTGAGAGCAAAAGAAAACAACAGAGGACAAAATATAGTAAAAAAAAAATAAAACTGGCCAGGTATTGCAAAGTGAATAAGCATGATCCATTACACACATGAACCAGAAACATAAGAGCATTGCACAAACACAGAGCAAAACAGCTAAACAAAAGAAAAAAAGGTAGGTGTGTGTGTGCGTCAGTTCAAGTTCGATTCATTTCGTGTTGTGTTTGGCTGACATTTGGGATGGGATTCAGTATGTGATGTCAGTGATGTGGCCGGTTGTTTCATTGGTGCCTCAGTCATGTGTTGATGTGCGAGACGACATGAACATGTTGTGAAAGCTCCCTGTTCACAGCACACCACCCACCCATTCGCCGTGTAACAACAACTTAAAAGTATTATGTTCCATTCTGCTCAATACAGAAATGTTTATTTGTGCATTGGATTGCATTCCCAGACAAATTTCCATGTTAAACAGATCAAATGAAACTGATCCATCCTGGGCTTGTGCTTCATAGCCAGTTCATGTAAATCCTTCAGATGATTAGAGCACCACTGTCATAATTCCTGGGCATGCACTGCACCGTGGTGATGCCAAACGGCACTGAGTGCCACTTCAAATTAGGCGAGTGAGCATTTAAACGCACCATCCAGGAACACTGACGTCAAACCGCCCAAAGACACTTGACAACTGAATGCACCATCGTGTAGGCGCATGTGCTTTTGTGACATTTTGGGAAGAAATCCCCCAAAACACACACAAATATATGCCCTGTTTGTGTGTGTATGCCGAGTTAAAAAAAAACAAAAACACAGATCCTACGTTGGCTTTGGTTCATTACTTAAATTCTTATTTTATTTTATATATTCTAATTCTTACTTCACGTACATACTAGAAAAGTTTGTGACTCCTAGAATTTAGGAAAACATAATTATTTACTCCAACGCCTTGATTCGCACCGATCCATGTCATTTCTCACTGGGGGCTGCAAAGTTAGCAATAATTCGTTCTTGATTTCAATAGAAAATGTCAGTTGGAACGGAGGAGGCTAAAGTTACTTTCTTTGCAGTTTGGAAATTTCCCAGATACATTTAAACACAATACAGTGAACAAGTTTATGGCAACATAACTTAAGACCTACCGTGTCATATTTAATACCTTTTGAAGACTTTTTAATGCAAATTTGTAAATTCATAACTTCTAAGACCCTGCAGGAACTCTGTTACATGTTTTACTTCTGTTATAGAGAGTAGATACTCAAATATCCAAATCATTTCCCTGTCTTTCTTAACAGAACATTCTTTTTAAACATTTCAATCCTTGGCTCATCTTTGCTCCTAACTGACATGACATTTCCTTCACTGCTCACATCCCCATTTTCATTGACGTTTCATTATTTTAACTCATTAACTAAATTTCCCATAGTGTCTCTTTTCCATAAATGTGTTGCGGCCTGGATGTCAGAAATGGATGCAAACAAGAAAATATTAGTTTAAGAGTGAGGAAATGTTAATTCTTTTAAAAATTAATTTTAATACATTATTTTGAAACTTGGATTTTTGATTCTGATCTAGCCTAAATTATTTGAGGTTGCTGCATTTTTTTTTTCTTTAAACCATGGCATTATTTGAAAGTTACAGTTCCACTAGTCAACATAGAACTAAAAGAAAATTGTTGCAACTAACAAGGGTTAGGCTATGTTGTAATCAAGGATTTTGCCATATACAAGTGTCCAAAACCAATAATTCCTGTCCTGTATGTCATATAACACAGCTTTTCTTTACAGACACACAAACTTACAAGAAGCTTATTATCACGTAAATGTCTGTGTTCAAGAGTTACAGCAAGCTACCCATCACCTTTAATCCAGAAACTACAACAATATTGTGGTTATTTGTAAAAAGTAAGTTGCACATGTGTAGACTAGTGAGAGAACAATGCCCATTAACACATGGCCAGGTGGCCAAGCTAACCCTGAGGTCCAACGCGGCTAAAACAAGCCGTACCCAATTACAGCAGTGCCTGAATAGAGAGGAGAAAGATGGGCGAGTTCATCCCTTTCTCACTGTGTGCGTCTGTGCACATGCAGAAGGTGATGAAAAGCAAACGGGTGAGAACAAGAGGGGCACTACAATGTGTCTAATGGAGGTGGTTGTATGTGGGGAACAGGGGAAGGAGGAAATGCATGAGATCAGGAGGAGTGGCTGACCACAACTCCCCTTGGTTTCCAGGGGAGGTGATGATGAGGGGCTTCGGGCGTCTATTCCTACAAGAAAGCCCTTTTCTAAACTTATTTTTGCCAGAGTGGTTTCCATGATTGTAAGAGACTGTTCTCCAGAGGACATTCACCATGAAGAGACAGAGGAAAAAGGCCTTACACTTATTTTAAGGACACAGTGAATAGAGCAGAGATGAGTTTTCTTCAACTCCTCCATGGGTTGGAAGCTTTTTTGTGCTGAAGGCATTATTCATGGTGCAAAAAAAGAACTAAAACTGACATCACATTGTTGGTTTCCTGCGAATGTCAGAAATACAACCACAGCTGCTTGCTACTGGCAACTGAAGTTTGAGTTTTGTTATTGGTTTTGTTCTGCGGTTCATTTTTCCTGTAAATGAGCAAAACTAATACATTACAGATTATGGTCATGGATATTAAAATATTCTAAGAACTGTTTTTAAGTAGTAGGCTAGTGATGACATTCAAAGTACAGGCTCATTGTTGCAATATGAAAATATGGGATGCACACTTTGCAAAAGTCTGAATTGTGAAGAGTAACAAAATCATTTTATTTACATGCACTATGCATTGACATTCGCATCACTTGGCGATTGAGACAAAGCCCCCTAACACTAAACAGTGTGAAGCTTATGATGACTGCAAGGTTAGTACATTTATATCAAATCATTAGTCATCTTATATATTAACCATGCTAACAGAAATGTTCTTTATATTTTACAAACCTAATCTAAAGAAAAATTGACCTCTGTAAATGCTGAGAATATTTTGCAAATGGTTTTGGATTTTTTTTGCATTCAAGGTTTTGCAAATGAAGGTTATCTGAATGTAATTTTTTTTGTTTTTAAATACTGTTTTTATTGTCTGTCACATGCACTCCACATTCTCATGCACACACTCTGTTTACACCCTTTTCTCCAAAACGTCATTTACATTTTCCCTTCTGTCACTGACACAAACACACTCCACTTCCAACACAGAAGGTCCCAGCTCAGCTGAAAGCACTCTTGTGATGATGAAACTGCGCATGTGATCTGAAGCATTTTCACTTATCTTCTGACAGCTACTGCACCTTTCAGCAGGTTACGACCACTGACCATGTTGTAGCACATTTGGCATTCTCAACATGGAATTGAGTTTCACTTCATCTTTTCTGCTACACAACTGACAGAGAGATGATGAAAAGCATTTATCAGAAAATTGGATTTGTGCTGAAAACTGGCCCTTTTTTTGTACAAAAGATAGTGTGTAGTCTGGTGGATGATGTCTGCAATTTTGATTTGACTAGTCTAGGGTTTTCTGGAGGGGATAATCATGAGGACAAAGTGCAAGTACTAAATTATAGTATAGTGAATGTTCATTCTAGAGTTCCTTCACTTGTAAAACTGCCAGACTTTCCCAGTAATTGCAGGTATTTTATTCTGCCATGTGATGTATCAATGAAATGCAACTAAAGCTCCATATAACTATTAGTATTAGTCTAAACTGTATCATTCAAATTAATAGCAGAAACACAGCAATTTTGTCCATGGTTATAACTAAAAAAGGTATAAATTAAATTATTCAAGATAGTTTTTTTTCCCCATTAAATATAATTAGTCAGATTTAACATGCAAGTCACATTGTCCTACCACCAAAAACGGCATCTGCAGATGCAGACTTAAACGTGAAAAATACTCAGTAAAAAGTAACACATTCAACATTACGACGATGAAAATAATTTTTAACAAACAAACTCCAACAAATAATTATCCAAATAGCTGATGACTGTAATTAATTATTACACCTCTCATTTTAGCTATAGTTCCAACCCACCGTACTGGCAGCAAATGTGCTGAAAGCTCATTCTCCCTCCTGCTCTCACACAGAGCAGGGATTCATTCACCACTGAGTGACATTATTAAGGAGACCTTTCTGGTCCCCGACTTAACCTGAGTTATTTTTCAGGACTTTGTTAAGCTTAACAAACTATTAAGGGAGTTCATTTTGGCTGGACTCATAAGCTATAGCCCAAGGCTTAGGCTGAAAAACACAGCTTGCTAGCCTGTGCACTACCACAGCCTGTCTGAGCCTCTCCAAATGCTTGACGGTCGGGTCTTGTATTGTGTCAGATCTTCCAAATATATGCCACCTTATTTAATTTGCGCATGTTAATATAAATATGTCATAAAATGTGTTTCAAAACAATAACATTGGTTCCACTCCATAAAGGGAGATTCCTGCAGCCTTGGGGGACCAAAGGAGGTAATAATGAGGGAGGAGGAGGAGGAGGAGGAGGGACAGACTGTGAAAGTATAAACCTCACACACACAAACACACAAAGAACTACCGTTCCAGGAGAACATGTACAATACAACACACAACCCCCACACCGATTCTATCCTCCCACATAATACCTCACCAGGCTTCTACTCTTTAAGCAACAAATCAAGACCAGTGGGCGTTATCACACTTCAGCACAGGAGAGAATAGAAATGAACAGCTTTTTTTTTTTTTTTTTAAATCCTCCAGGAGGGAGCATTTCACTTCATTTATAGCAGAAGGAAACAGAAAAAAAGCCGATAAGACAATAAAAATGTTTAGTGCAGCACAGAGCAACAGTGGTATTTTTATACACTAATTAATATTCAAAACAGCTGCCTTCATAGTATATCATATATTTAATGCATTAAACATTTATACCTTTTATTACCATAAAAACCTTTAGTACCTTTTGTTTTTAGATTGGTGGCAAGACAACGGAATAGGTGACTTAAATAGGTTACTCTGAGCTGAAGAGAATGTTTTTTTCTTACCATTTTCTAACATTTCAAAGGTTGAGACACTATTTGAATAGGGGCCAGATCAGGCGGTGACACTGGGACACATTTCATGTTCAATAAGCTCGGTGTTGAAAACTAAATACATCTATGAATAGTACTTTCACATGACATGTGACAATTTACAGAAATAAAATTTTGGGGTAAAAATACTTAAATTACTGCTACATAGCACAGGGTCTCAAACTGAAATTTTTTTTCCCACTTTCCACAGATGTACAAAACATGCTGTTCTCATATGAAACATTTACAAAACAAAACAAACAAAAAATCTTTAAATAATACATTTTTATCAACACATATGTTGTGACCCCGGGACAGCAGTATGTCACTTTGTTCAGCAGTCAAAATAAAAGACTTTGCTGGAACTAAAACACTACAAATATGCAAAGAAACTTTTATTTAATATATCTATTACAACTGAAGTGCTACATACAGCTAATACCAGAGCATATTTTACAAATACTTTGAGTGTACATAGGCTAACCTTTCTATATTCTTGCACTGTTGAATTAGCACAGATTCAAAGACATAAAATATCACTTACAGAAGTAAGAGAAAATATTATTATTAAAGCTAATAGTGCATTTACATATTTTAGTCTTTTGTAGATTTAATTTTAAATTGATTACATCTTCATATCTTTTTTGTTTCTAAAAGTGACACTGAAATTTTTTGTGACCATTTCCATAAAATAGAGTTCTTAAACTAAGAAATCAGCCTACTTAATTTTTGACACTGATGTTCACTTTGCTTGATCTGGCCCATAAACAACAAATTCAGCCACATATTATCCAATAAAGAAAATTATGCAGCAGTGATATACTACTGTCTAACATCAGCAATTCAACAGCATAAACAGAACCTAAATCTAAAGGACAGCATGACATCTAACAAAACACCAGCCCAGGGGACCTGTTCCAAAGGCACAGGCTACACTTAATGGTTTCTGTTATCACAATCAAGCCCGAGACTAAATCTATCCCCTAGTATTCGAGGCCAGTGTGACAGATATCAGTTAGAAATCACCCACCCCTACACCCACATACATCAGACCTGCCCTGCAGTGATGAGCTCCAAACTGCTCTGGGCTATTTTAGATCTAGGACAGCACTATACACTTTGGGACCGCGTCTCCCCTCTTTCTCTGTGTCGGCTTTCTCCTCAACTATTCTCCTTTCCAGAATCATCTCATCAGTCTTGCACCTCAAGAGTCTCCTATCCTGGATTACGTGACAATACTGTCCTGACCCACTGAAAATGTTTTTTAAGTGGTTATAAGTGGAGATAAACATCCCTCTCTGCCTATTTATAGAGATCCTTACTGGCTATGGTCTTAGATAGTGAAGGAAGCCCCACATTATGACAAAAGCATTATAAGACCGAGAGAAGCTTCTAATATCACCAACAGTGTATTACAATAAAATTAGTCATATATCTTTTTAGAAAAACTAAACAATAATAATGTGCCTCTCCATGTGTCTTAAAAAAGGAATTCTTTCATTGTACAGAAAACAGGTTATAATTTCCATCATTTCTTGGTGTAAAAACACAGAATTACTTACTATGGTTTTCACATAAATGGAAAACGTGAAAAAAAAAAAATCCACAAGAAAAAGAGCTTTCCATATCACTGTTAATTAGCAGTTCTTGTTCCGACTTTCACTAAAAGGAAACATATAATATGATTTTTAATGAGTTCTTAGTGCAACTAGGAAACTGCAACACCAAGTATGGTAGGGTAAAATGGACGAGGAAAAAAGCCATAGTAACAAGCCCCTCATGAATAATGATGCAATGCTCACACCAGAAAACTAAATTGGTGAAATAAGGAGAACTACCCACGTACTGCAATTCAGTCAACATTAACATTATTTTAATTTCAGAATGAATGTGATATGCAACACTGGAGAAGAATCAGGGCGAGTATTAGCAGTAGAGGACTTGTATTCATGGAGTGCACACGTCTGCACAAGGATGTGTCCATTAGTTTTCAAAATCCCATTCCCAATGCCATTCACTCATTAAACAAGCTCTTAGAAGTGAGCAAATTAAAGCTACATTTTTGAAGAAAAAAAAAAAAAAAAAATCAATACGTAATGAACATTTAATTCTGCCACGTAAAATCTTGTACATTGTATGGATTGTTTAATGAATAACAGTGTAAAATGACAATAGTGCCTCCATATCCTTTTGTAATTACTTTGTGAGTCCGATTTATTAACTTCCCGATACAGGTGTGCCATACAGAATTGATTACTTGCAAATGCCATGTCTTCTGCAATAACATGGGAAGCCACATAATGAGCTGCTCCATAAAGCCTAACCTACACCTCATGAATTTAATTTTATACGTAACAACCTGGTTAACAACATTGATTTGGAAAACAAGCATTATTCACATCATAAAAACAATAATGCGCAACACGGAGTGAATAATCCAAAGGAAAACCTGAGATAACAAGCTATAGCTATACTTAAATAACCAGGCTCTAATCAGCGCTGTAGCAGCAAATCAATTCACTAATCAAGCTATTATTCTGACACCTGGTTAATGGATTCTTTGATTTTTCAAGCAAACGTAGCACCTTTGCTTCTCGACTATGACAATTTTGCTTGATTTTCTGTATGAGAGTGAATGAATGTCTAGTGTTGGAACCGTTGTCTGGTGAAAAAGCCAGGATTCGAATTTATAGCAGATTATAAAAGATCAGCTGAGTAAAACCTTGGCTGATAAATGGATAATGAAAATAATTAGTAGTTGAAACTGCATTTCTGAAAGCCAAAAAAGATACAAAAACAGTCTGAGACTCTCCAGCTAACCCTTAACCTTGGATTTGAAGAAAACGAGAGAAAAGACAGACATGCACAAACAACTACACACTCACATGCACACTTATAAGCCAGGACTTGAAAGTTAAGCCCATGATAAACAATCAATAGTTTGAAGCCACAGCAGACAGACCTTAATGCCTACAGCTGAGGCGAGGCGAGACATATCCAGAGGAAATAGTGTAATACATAACATTTTACTGCCATTTGGACAACATTGCCGTAATTAATGAGAACTGTTTTCGTATGAGTTGTTAATCAATACTTATCTGCCTTGTGTCGGCAGCTGTGAAGTTTGTTTTCTGTTATTCCTGTCAATTACAGTGACACATCAAGTACAAATTATGAGAATTATCTGAATCTTTAATATTTTGACTGTACTTACTCGATAATGCTGATTAAGCTGGTCCCTACATGGTATTGTTATTAGTTCCTTTTGTTAGGTTAGGGTTAGAGTTCAAATAGTGCATAGAATTAATGGCTTTATTTGTTCAGATGCAGTCTACATATCAATGATACGTATTCTTTTACAGGAAACTGCATGAGCATTGAATGAATCTCCATTATAAACACTGATTTAATGATGACAGTAATGCAAAATATAATCATTTACTTCAAAAGAATTTACAGTCCCTCTCACTTTTGATTATGACTGACTGAGTTCACTACTGTTGAGGAATTTTTTACAGTAGTTTGCCTGCAGAACCCAGATCTTTAAATTTGTCCTTGTCCTAAGTCATTTTAAGCATGGTTAAAGAGCACTCTGATCAATCAAAAACTATTTATTTGGTTACTTTCAATGACAGAGGTCTCAGTAGAAAATAGAGTGTATGAAAAATGTGCAAGACAGTTTTTATGTTGCATTATAAATAGGACATCACCTGAATTTCTCCAGTACCAATACGCCAGAGGTTACTGATACTCCAGCCGTTAATAATAAAACCTTTATGGCCAATCAAATACCTGGTGTCGGTACTCAACCCTAAAGCTACCTGCTTTACAGAAAACAGTACAAAGCCATGATAAACCAGTGCAGGCTGAATAAAACATAGGCATTAAGCAAGCTTCCAAGTCAGTTTAATGTTCCTCAATGTGTGTTTAGTGATCAACTTTAGAGAAAGATTTATACAAGCTGAGGTTTGTGTGGTGTACCAATTTTTGTTTAAAGTAAATGATGCAAGTTGTGCAGCCAGATGGTCATGGGTTTTTTGTACTTTAAAATTTATGAACAGTGAGGTTTCTGAAAATATCACCTTAACATTACATTAATGAGTCACAGATGTGAACAAAGCAAAAAATAGTCTCATAGCTTCAACATACTGCCAATTAGACTGTTAATTGCTTTACAACTATATCATTAATTCTCTGCTACTAATAAACTCCCTTTGGCCTTTGGGATGAAACAATACTACTGATGTGGACCGCAAGTATTAGCCTACTGGTGAAAAAATAGCCTGCAGCACACATACACATGCATCGGTATGTCCATGCGTACATATGAACACAGTCACAGAGCCATAACACAGCGTGACTGACAGTTGAATGAAAAACAACTCTGCCTCCAGGGATCTGTTCAACCTTTTATCCAAGTCCTTTATTCCCAGTGACATCTCTCACCTGCCTCTGCACTGATGCACAAAGACAAGCCACACACAAACACAAACAGACACACACACACACACACACAAACACACACACTTCTTCAGCTGATCAAAGATCAATCACTACACCATAATGTATGCAGACAAAACTAGTCAGGATCCTATTCAAACACATGTTAAGAGTTGCTCTTGCCATAACAATGAGATAATCTCATTCAAAACCCACACAGCCCACTGAGGTACTCCAACACTACAAAGTACTTCAGTACAACAGCAGAGAAAATAAGAGCTTTAGGGCTGCTACTCGAGGACGTCTTACAATGACATTGTTTTCATCCTTTGGTCCATTCATTAACAAAAGTAATGTGATTGTAAAAAAACATCAACACATGCCAAATGTTGAGATGCAAGTTGATGCAAATTACGCTGTGCTGAACAAAAGCCATTTCCTAACTTTCACTGACTATAATTAAGTTACACAGTTTATTTGGAGCTGTAACCTGCAGCCCACACATGTACTGCATCAGGATGAGCTAAACATCACTACGTTTGTCATTAGAGCTCCAATTACTGGCTTTCTACACATGTTCTAGAAACCGCAAAGACATTGGAGATGCTAGAGAAGTGGTTACAAGTAAAAGTCCTTGACCAGGTAAAGTGAACTGGACAGGTGTAACACGATAGTGTTTCTAAATATGGGTGGATACAAAGACTCTCCCTGCAAACAAGTGTTGATCACACTGCATGATGCCAACAGACATACAACATGCAACACTACAATGATCCAAGAAATGAGAAGTGGTGAGGTGAGAAATATTTCAGCTTTGTTTATGGGGGATGGCTCAAGTTTGCTAAAAGTCAGCACAAACAAAATCAATGTTTATAGGCTATTTTAAAACTATGTAGTGTAGAGATTTTTTTTAAGCAGAAAGGCAATCCTGCAAAACAAAAACTAGAATTACTAGTAATTTAGAAACTGTCAGTAGAAATGCTGATATGTCATGTTATTATGTTATTGGCTTGACATCTATGAGTTATACTCCTAGTCATACTTTCAAATTATATTAGAAATAGCTATGACCCTTCCAATATGTGATCCCAAATACAACTGAGACGATCATTCAAAATACCACTAAGACATCTGAAATCAATCTGATCAACAAATATTTCACATTATTGTTAAAATATGATTCAAACTTTGGCACTGGCTGCTTTTATTGTCTCATGTAGGAGGAAATCCTTTTGCTTTTTAACCGACAACCAAAAAACTCTCAATAATGTGACATCAGTTTGGTCACAAAAAAAAATGTATCAAGATTTTTCTGTGATTTACCGAATAGTAATAAACAGCTACAAAAAAAAAAAGTAATGAGTAGCCAACATAGACAATGGGAACATTTATTAGGTGTAATTCTAGTTTGAACAATAAACTACATGCATGTAGCAATTTCCATGAAAACAATAGTTATGGCACTTACATTTTATATTGCAAGGCATGTCTTCATGATGGACTTATTTTCTTTAGGGTTTATTTTCTTAACATTGTCAGGTAAAACTGAATTTTGCATTTAATATTAGGCAAGCATCTTTCAATATTGAAAAGCAATTTGCTTTAGGGCTAAGTGTTTTCCCTCTAGATCTCTGCTGTTTATTAAGTGTCATGTACTTATCGTAAGGAAACAAATACTAAATCCACATATAGCTATATTTAGTGATGTTTTCATTTTATAAAATATGAAAATGGATTTGACTCATCTACTTTATCATGATTTAATTAAATAAAATGAAGAAAATGAACAAAACAAGCACTGACTTGCAAAACTAGAGACTAGAGCTAGGTCTATGTTTTTATCTTAATATGCATTTACATACTTCATCATCTTGTTGAGTCTTTTATAAATGGCTTAAAACAACTAACCATCTGGTTTATTCACCTTTCACGGAGCACTAAAACCAGCCCTTAATCTTGAAAGACATATTGATTTAATATTTATGGTGATGCCAATTATGAAGTCAGCTGATCAGATAGCAGTCCATCCAGAGTTTTCATGCATGACTTTAAAGTTAGTCCAAAAACGCAGCCGTTTGTGTTTACATCTTGTCTCCATCAAGAAATGGTGGGAATAAATTGAGGGACTGTGGTCTCAACAAGAGACACAAAGGAAGAGTTTATCTTGAAGTTCCTGTGCATGTGTTTTGTTCATGGATCTGTGATGAGAAAATCATTAAGTGGTTCCAACCACATAGGAATTAAGTGCTGAAAAGAAAACTGTCTGTTACGGAACCAACGACTTATAACATTAAGTGACTTCAGCTTTTTACAGGCTGACAGTTTTATGCCTCCATTGTACAGCCCACCATTCATACACATGAGACTGTGCTTGAAACAAGCCAAAACCCACATGTTTCCAGCTTTTTCCAGCATGGCAGACAGGCGCTATCTTAGACTGAGCACAAAATTAATGAGGCTTACACATCATAAATACATTGCCAGACACTGAAATTCTTTGTGTAAAAAATAAATAAATAAATAAATAAAAAAAATTTGTTCTCCACTTTTAAGTGGATTTTGCAAGTGTGACAGCAAAAACAATCACACCAGTGTAGGAAATGATCCTGGCTACAGACTGTGCAGAGATATGCCGGAGCACTACACTGGTAACTTGCCCTGTGTTACACTTACAATTGAGGGCCAAGAACAGAAGTATCTCAAAAATCCCTCTACACTGATAAGATATCTTCTTGAATTAAATGAGATTGGTAGCCAATGACTAAAGCAGGTAATCCCTCCCAAAATGAGATGAGAGCAAAGAGGATTCATATCACTGATAAGCCTACTCATAGGAGAGAAGACAAAAAATACGCCTTTAGCATTTTGTGTAATCTGTCTTTGGCACTCTGTGATGTTCCATTTAGTCTTCGTATCAAGGGTGAGTACAAGTGAAGTGAAATGTGAAACAGCTGCATCTCAACTACTGCTGACATGGCAGACGATCAACTGTCAAGCAATCAATCAAAACAGTCAACAGAATATTAATCAAACAGAATATTAACAATCAATGCACAGTTTAAGTCACTGATCAAATGTACCAGACACATACTACTCCTGGCCACTCTAATGTAAGATATTCTGTTCTTTTTATGTGGCATAAGATTCGGTTTGAGGAATAATTACCTCTAACCCACAGTAACAATGTTTACATTTCAGTGATGCAAGGAAGACTACTATAGAAGATCAGCTACCTTAATTGATGGTGCAGTTATTTCCATATGCGGAAGACTGTACAATCCGTATCAATAATTACTAACATTGTACAAAATAATGGTTTTTCATACTGCAACTTATTTCTCTAGCGGCTGTAGAGACAATAGCTCTAGCCATACAGCATGGTTTGCATGTATTTATTTACTACCACATCACTGGTTAATGTGTATATCCATCAGAGTATGGCATGCACTGGCAGTGCTCTGCATTCCAGAGATAGCGAGTAACGCCAAAACAGCCATGGTTGGACAAAAATGGTCACACTCAAACAAGCTTAAGACACCATTTTGAAAATCCACCGATTTCTAGATAACAACTCCGAGATGCCATCTTGCCAATTATCATCAGATTAGCTGCCGTTAGCATGGCGATTCAACCATTCCTAAGCACCCCATGCAGGAATCCGTATGGGTCACATAATACTAACGTTAGCTTAGCTTGTCTGCTAGCCTAAAAACACAACCGCTAACCCGCCGTAGCATCCCTGCATCCCTCGGTACACGCTGCTCAAATTGCTAATTAGCGAGCTAGCTGAGATGAGATTAACAAATGACAATGAAAAGCACTCACAGTACACCGGACTGCGCCGGAAAACCAGAAACTAATGTAGAAGCCTGGAAACAAACTGTTAACATTAAACCTCACCAAGACAAGAGCAAGTAGCACGGATCAGTTTGATTCCGCTATTCAAGCTAACCCGCTTAGCTTAGCCCGCTAGTTCCCCGCTGTAGCCTCCGCGGAGGACAATTGAAGGGATACGGAGAAAAAAAGAAAAAAATACGTACAACTAGCAAGTCGACACATGGACATTCCTGTTCTCCATAACAAACTGCGAGATGAACTTACCAAAGCTACTCTCTCGAAGGAAACAGATTCTTCTAATGTGTACGTGCTGCGGTCGATTCTCCGTCTATCTGGCTGCCTTTGGTCGGTGTGGACTGGCTCTGCTACAGCAGCGTTTTGTTGGGCCAGTGGCGCTGGGAAGATAGCTTTCACCCGAAGAGACGGCCACTGTGTGGGGGATGGGGATGCACTGCCGGGAGGGAGAGAGGGAGGGATACAGGGATGCAAGGAGAGAGGAGGGGGCCCGACCCACAGATAGCATACAGCATAGAGCCTTCACAATAATATGCAATTATTTCAGATTAAGAAACAATAGTAGGATGTACATACAACGAGTGACGGAATGCCGAGTTTATTGAGTGATTCTGCAGATCGTTCATACTCAGGGGCTCTACAAAGAAGCTTGTCATTTTTAGGGTCAGTAGGTTTGCATCATAAAGAACCTGACCTTGAACTAAACACACTTTTAGTTCTTTGTTCCTTAATTATATATTAACACTCCATCATCACCATTAACATAATCAAAATCAATCCCATGCAGTTGTAGCTGTTATAAATTATTCATACCGGTCTTTCCATTTATTATGATAGTCTACTACAACCAACACATACATTACAAATGCATATCTACAAAATCTGCGGATAATCCTCGAGTAAATGTCTGCAGATAGTGAAGTGTATTATTTGGTCAGCAGCAGTGTGGTGGGGAAACGGTACTGCAGCGTACTTTAAGTTCACTAATTCAGATTCAGTGGCACTTTCCTTTCAAATACCCAAGTACCGTACCCATAACCACAAATTCACTCGACAGCCTGACAGTGGCACCTAGTGGTTGCTGTGGTGTACTGCACCACCATCGCCTAAACTGACAGTGTTTGAATGTTGCATAAAAAAACAGTTTTATGGTTATGTAAATACTTGAGTTTTGTAATGCATATGTAGGTTTTTGCCTAAATGCAAGTGTAGTATGTTTATAGTATCCACATCAAATGCATATGCTTTTTGGTGTTATCTGTCTGTATCTATTACATTACGTTTTTATCATCTGTTCGTACGTTTAATTAATATCAACTGCATTTTTGTGTAAAATAGTTAGGATTAAAATTTAAAATGTTAAAATAAAATGTGAAAATAAAGTTTAAAAAAAACAGATATTAAGTACTTAAAACTAAACATATCAACTTAATTCCCCAAGAACAAAAAATAAACTGTAACCTTGACGACGCCTGCTTCAGTTCCAGACCCACAGATACAGAATTAAACTAATACTTTTTAAAAAATTGTACTTGTTGTCTAACTACACAACGGAAGTCCATGGGTAAAGCGTCGTGGTGAAGCTGATCTATGGCAGAAAACGACATTTCCCAGAAATCATTGCGCCTCCTACTACAAACAAAGGCTTTTACAGACACACGAAACTCGGCGTATTTATGAAGACATACGTCTTCGTTATGCTGAAGAAAACGGCGCAGTCTTAAAAGAGACAAGTGGGGCCAACAAGTGTAACCGCAAAATTTGGTACTGTCCGAGTCCTCGCGTGATTTCACGCTTCCGGAAGTTGGAACGGCATGAGAAAGAGAACTGTCCAGGGTGCTGACACTGTAAGTAATGTTTCTCCTCCTTCAGTCTGTTTTATCTGGTTTTCTATATAGTGCAATATGTTGTAGTTTAAACTATAGTAGGTTGTATAATGTAGGTAAATAATCTTGACTTCGATAGTCTTATAAGCTGATATCAATATACTAGTAGCTGTCTTTACGAGCTGTTCTCAGTTCTCATGTTGAAGTTTTCCTTCATATAGCCAATTCTTTTGTCATCTCTGCTAACCTCTGTCAGACACATTTTTGCATTTTTCATATAACATTAACACAATGCACAAGGTGGCTGAGTTTTGCCACATGTTGATGTCATTTGGCTTATTCTATATGGTAATATTTTATATTTTATCAGAATTAGTCAAGATGGATGAATGTCAAGACTCCTGCTGTACAACCAACGCCCTCAACTCCACTACCAGCAGCAACTGCCCTCCCTGCAGTAAACCTGATGACATTCCAAAATCTAATGGGATCCCAGAACACAAGACCATGCTGCGGGTATCTGAATCGCATGGACTTCAGCTCCTGGGTGTGCTCAGATCTTTCAGGGAACGAGGCTTGTTGTTTGACTTCACCATTAAGGCTCAGGAGTGCACTTTTCCTTGTCATCGTTGTGTCCTTGCCGCATGCAGTGATTTCTTCAGGTATCTATCTATCTATCTATCTATCTATCTATCTATCTATCTATCTATCTATCTATCTATCTATCTATCTATCTA
>JAQQZY010000006.1:20470202-20484791 GCA_030068375.1 Ostorhinchus rueppellii | reverse complement strand
TGTGTTCCCAAAACCAGAACCAAACAGAGTGAAGCAGCATTTAGTTTTTCTGCTCCTCACCTGTGGAACAAACTACCGAAACACCTGAGGTCTGCCCAAACTGTTAGATCATTTAAATCGGGACTGAAGGCATTTCTGTTCACTGCAGCTTTTTCTTAAACTCTTAATTGTCTTTTAATGCATTTTAATATGATGATTAATCTTTTTCATTTTAACTTTCTAATGTTTTTTTTTTTTTTACTTTTTAAACTAATTTTAACTTTCTCTTAGTTGTCTTTTAATTTTTTATATGTCTTTATGTAAAGCACTGCAGCATTTTCTTAAACTCTTAATTGTCTTTTCTTTTTATATGATAATTCATTCATTCATTCATTCATTCATTCATTCATTTTCTATACCCGCTTTGTCCTCACTAGGGTCACGGGGATGATAATTCATTTTATTTTCTATTTCATATAATTAATGTTTTTCATTTTAACTTTCTATGCCTCTCCTGTGACTTCTATATGTTTTTATTTAAAGCACTTTGAATTGTCTTGTACACAAAATGTGCTATACAAATAAATTTGCCTTGCCTTGCCTTATTGAACTACAAGCACCAGCACGCGTCGTTTGTTTACATCTAATACTTTACGACATTCGACGATAACATTTACGACAGTGTCATGGCGGCGCACGGCGTCAGTTTTGAGAGTGCGAGTAGTATTGAAGACAAAAAGGAAAGTAAGCGACAGGCACGCCAAGAAGCAATAGAAAAGGTACGGCCGGTGACATTTTAATATAACAAATCTGCCTGTTTTCATGTGTTTAAAATTCTGTAGCTTATCATAGCTTACATCATTCTTGCCGCGTCCGACTGAGCGTTCAAAAGCTAAGTAGGCTAACGGCTAACGTCATTACAACCTTATTAGAGATGTTAGCATAGCATCTGGGCAGTGATTTTGTCTTGAGATACGTTTTAGGTTTCCATGAAGTGAATGTTTTACTATTGTATGTTGTTATCACCCCCCTCGCTTTCTGACGGAAAGCTAACTAACGCTACATCGCTGTGTATTCACATTACCCTGACAATATTAAACTGCAGACAGGAAATTGCAGAGTAAACACTGTTGTTGAGACAGATAGGAGGCCTGTGCCTTTAGAGAGGTTTTATGTCGTGGCAACATATATACCCGTGGCCAAACCTCCACTGTGCCCAGTTTAAAGATTATGGCAACCCGGTTGTTTTAATCCCATATGCACACAATCATTGAACCGTGCGTTATCTTTTTGCTGTTTAGTCATGTTGACCCACGTACGAACACAGACCAGAGATGCTTCATGTATTCATTGTGTCGATGTGCATTAGAGGACGCAACCACATTATCTGTCCAGAGCAGCTGTGGTTTTATGGGCCAAAGCAAAGAGTGTCGTTGGGTGAAATGTATTTTTTTTTTTTTTTTAGTTAAGGACTCGATAGAGAGCCTCGTAAATGTGATTTCCGTTGCATTTATGAGACACTACATCGAGCTCAAATATTTATAAATCTCAAAACTCATTAGTGGTGTAGTTACAGGTTATGTGAACTCATTCATGTGTCAGAAATAATTTTTTTTTAAATTTCAGTGGGCCACACTCACATTGACACAAGACGTCTTTAAAAAAAAGTATATCAGGATTTTTACATTTTGAGAACTATTATGAATGCCTGATATTACTGACATGCCAAAATTTAACCTGTTCTGTACACCCCCCCCCCCCCCCCCTCAATTTTTATCTGTTTTTCTGTTTAGTTGCTCCTTCTCATTTTTCACATGATCATTGTGTCCATCAGGCCAAGAAAAAATATGAGAAAGAAGAAAGGAGGAAGGAGCTGAAGAGGCAGAGAGGGGAGGACACTTGGATGCTTCCTGAAGTAAACGAAAGACTGCAGCAAATAGAAGAGGTAATATACAAACATATAAAACTTTTATTAGCAATATTAAAAATTTTCTCTCATTTTTAACATACATGACTAATAAATATGGTGTTAGAAATATTTAGTTGGCCTGCCATGTTAAGTTATTTGTTCTGGAAGAAGGACTTAGGTGTTAATGAAAGCTGTGGATGAAACTGTAACCCCTCTAAATCATGGTAATAAACATTTTAATATTTTACTTTAGTTTGTTGTATTTTTATAATTAATGTTGATATATAAAATATTTAACTTTGGAGAACATATTTTTCTGACTCATGTGCTTCATTGAATAGATGAACATTAATACTGCACCATGTGTTGATTTTTTTTGTGGAAACATACCTTTGTTGAGTTTGTCATCTATGAGACAAATGAACCAAACTGGAGAAAAATAGTTTGTGATAAATAAACTGTCAATAATATTGTCTTTGGAAACTGAATCTCCAACAGGAATCATCTGTGAAGAGCAAGAAGAAGAAAGAAAAGAAGTCTAAAAAGAAAAAGGAGAAGAAGAGGGCAAAGAAGGAGAAAAGGGCAGCAGAAGCCAATGATGGGTCTAGTGAAAGCTCGGAGGTAAGAAATCAGTCAGTTTTCCACAGAGGTATTCATGGTTAATAAGGGAATAGTGTTTGCAGGTCCATTTTTGACAATGAGGCAGTACATTTCACTTACTTGATTATTATCACTTCAGTCTCTCTTCATATTGACATGATGAACCTCTCACACTGTTTTGGTTCAAAGTATAAAGCCCCTTATGGGAAACATGTGAAATTGGACTGTTTAGAAAACATCGACTTGACTTGTTAACTTTTTTCACTTACCTGCTGTTCTCTGTTCTTGTGCCAGGATTCTGGTGATGAATGGGTTGAAGCCCAGCCTCTGGCACAGGCTCCTAAAGCCTGGCAGGTTCCTGAGGAGTCCAAGTCCACAGAGAACAACCCCAGCACAGCCCAGGATGTCCAGGTAAAGCTTTGATCTGGCCTCACTGATTAACCTCTTAAAACTGTGGTGTTTGTCATATTTGCAGATGCGACATGTGAGAGAATGGTTATAGTTAATGTTCTAGCCTGTCCATAAGTCACCTTTTGTTTCTCTAAATGTTCGTACATTTCTTTGTCATTGTTTAAATCCTGTCTCCTTGTGTCCAACCTGTAGAGAGATGAATGGATGACCTTTGACTTCCTGGCAATGAGAACCACATCCACTGCAGACAGGAGGGCTGAGAAAGACCGACAGAAAGAGGAAGAGAGAGCCAAGGCTGATGCCATTCAGCAGGTGTGTGTGGGTGTTTATTGTTTATTTTTTCACCCTGTTGTGTAATTTCTAGTTCTTTTATCAGTTCTAGTCATGGCAGGTTTTTCTGTGAAACACAAGGGCTTATGATCTGCCTGATTCACATGGGTGTGTTATTAAAATTCCTAATATTCATATTCCTAATGTGAAATTACTTGTGTATGTAAGAGGGGGAGTGTGCATGCAGTGCAGACTTAATGAAAAATTGGCAGTTAGTCTCTTCATTTCACCAACTGTGCGGTTACCAGGCAACAGAGGGTGTCCCCTCTTGGCCACAACTATTTTTTTTGCTGTGTGAGCATACACATTGATGCCTGTAGGGTGTTATTTGTCTGGATTTTGATCATTTGTGCTCCTTTTGTGCTTCTGGGAAAAAAACACAATTCAAGTGTGTGTTTGTGCTCTCTGCAGGCTGGCCTTCACAAATTGGAGCTAAACCCTTACTGGAAAGATGGAGGAACTGGTCTGCCCCCAGAGGATATGTCTGGCACAGCTGTAAAAAAAGGTAATTACAGAAATTACCCCAGTCTATTGAATTGTTTCTAAGAGTTAGATAACAGGACATCACAGGCCTGCTCATAATTAGATCTTTCAGCTTCAGTAATTTTTCATGAAAGGGACACACTGGAGGGATATTTGCATATTTAGTTCTTACATTCAGAATAAACGTGAAGGTAACATTTGCCATATTTCTCACTTATTTGCAAAGAGGCAGCTCAATCTTTGCCCCACCTCTCCAATTAATTAACAAGGGAAAGAGCACCGATCTAGCAAGATTTAGTGTGATGAGGAGGGATTTACCAAGAAAAGGGGTGTGAAATAGAAAATGTAAATATTCTAAATGAATAGAGTATGTGTCATACTTGCTGTGTACAGGAGGTCTGTTTGTTAGACTGAAGAGTGTCTTCTACCCAGTGTGTGCTCTGCCCTGAGTTTTATGTTTTAAGATAAACATGCAGCATACAAGTACACTAAGCTGAAGGAAGAGAAGGTGATATAAAGGTACAGGTAAAGCCAAAGGCAAATAAGAAAATGGAGGCAGAAGACAATTTCTTGCAGCCATATACACCATCTCATATTTCTAGTGGGTTTTAAATTAATATTCAGAGAGATTGTTTTTGTCTGAGTTTACACTTTTTTTCACAAATATAAAGCTGTTTTATTTAGTGAAAATGTATGGAATTACTGTGGGTTGGTCATGAAGGAAAATGAATGCTCAGATTATTAATTTTCAAATATGTGCATTATTCAACTCAAACATACAAACTTAAACTTTCATTAAATACACAAATATGTTGTAACTTTAATTTTGTATCAGCCATTTCTGCAGTTAGGTCATCTTACTTCTTGCAATTCTACAAATGCACTGGATGATCTTGCTGTATTATATTGTTATGATTGCTTTTCAATTAACTGTCCTGCCTTGTAAAAATGTTACATATTGTGCCTTAAAATAAATAGGCAATTTTATGATTCCTGATATGAACTCGACCTATAATTGTTTATTAAACTTTGGATATTTTATAACGACTAATGACACTGAGAAATTGGATATGCAATATATAAATAAGCAATAATTGCCCACACCATCTTATTTCACAATATTCATTACATCGTTATTTTTATTACTTTGCTGGTAAAATTTTTTTTCGATTGATATTTTTCTTTGCAGATTTTTTAGTCCTGGAAAATATGAGAATGGGAAAATATATAGTTTTGCTCATTTTGAGTGAAAATCTGTACATATGTGATATGAAGGATAACTATTCTCTGTATTTCTTATGCCTACAGGTGCAATAGTGAATGATGGTGGTCTGAGCTGGTTGAGGAAGAGCTATCAGAGGATGAAAGAGCAGGCGGAGAGGGAGCAGCGCAGCATTGACGATGTGGTGGCTGAGAGATACGGAGTGAGAACCGATGGCACACACATCTCACACCTTCACATACACCCAGCACATATGGTTGCACAAAAAGCCACAGCGTTGATAAGGATGGTACATGTTATTACAATTTCTGTAAATGGAGAATTTGACTGTCATTTTTTTGCTGTGGGTAACTGTCCTTGGATGCTGTTTTATTATTAATCTCTTTGTGTGTGTATATAAAATGTACACCAAGAAGGCGGTGCGAACACACACAGCAGCTCAATACTTGGTAAAGCCATCTACAGCCACACAGCCAGGTTTAAGAACAGCTTCTATCCCAGAGCCGTGGCTGCTCTGAACCAAACCAAATAAACACAGACACTTTACAATGTAATTGCATTCTGCTACTGTGTAAATAGTAATGGAAACCATACTTATGACATCACACTACTCACTTTACTTAAAAAGACTTGACATTATAGTCATTACTGCCACCTGTACATTCTGTACATTTTGACACTGGACTTGCTTTTGTGTATGTGTGTGTGTGTGTGTGTGTGTGTATTCTTTACTTGATTATTTATATTTATATTTCTTATTCTTGACCGTTTTTATAATTGATGTGTGTAATTTACTTTGAACTTATTACAAAACATAAAACCAAATGTTGTTGCTCTTTACAAAGGTATTTTGACATGACAGTAAAGCCTATTCTATTCTATTCTATTCTATTCTATTCTATTCTATTCTATTCTATTCTATTCTATTCTATTCTATTCTAATGTACATACACTCGCACATCTAGCTGACAGTGTTGCCATTATTGTCAGAATTTTGTGTCTGCACCCTCTTTACTCATCCAGCTGCAGTAGTGGTTTGACAACAGATACAGAATCAACAGTAACAACCAGCTTTGTAGCTTATCACATAAATAATTTGTAAGCAAAAACGAGCACACAGATATTTAATTTTTACAGTAATTTTTATTAAGTCCATGTAGCTAGCAGAAACACACACGTGTTGTTTTGAAAGAAAAGTTTTTTTCATTTTAATACTGTGTCATGTATTTCTTTTTTTTAGTCAATGGAAGAATTTCAGAATCGACTTTCAGAGGCTGAAGAAGCAGCATATGAAAAGAGACGAGGAAGAGGAGGAGACAGCTCAGCAAGAGGTGGATGGAGGAAAGACGAGGGGGAGAACAGGGAAAGGTGGAAACGAAAAGAAGGAGATGGGCCAGAAAACGATAGATGGAGGAGAAGTGAAAGGGAAAGACACTCGTCGCCTTCAGACAGAGATAGATACTACGGTGGCAGAGGAGAGAAGGAAAGAGGAGGCTATCGGGAAAGAGAGCACGAGAGAAGTCGAGATGGAGACAGATATAGAGAGAAAGAAAGAGGACGAGACAGAGATCGGGAAAAAGACATAGAGAGTGAAAGGAATAGAGAAAGAGATCGAGACAGAGAGAGGGATAGGGAAAGACATCGAGATAGAGATCGTCCTGGTGCAGCAGCATCTGAACAACCCTGGAGTTCCCTCTCTACTGGCTCACTGAAAGGCCGTTTTCTCAAACCCTCTGATGATGATGACCGTGCTGGAGGTGGGTTTAGGTCAAAGCCTCACTAACTATCTCTGCATCACCCTTCATCTACATTATTATATCTATATTTGGCTCTATTTGGTGCCAGGCCTCGTTAGTAAGATTTTGAACTTGTACTTTTTATTAGAGCAAATAGTCAGATTAATAGAACATGACTTTACATCATATTTCTGTGCAAATGAAGCAAAGCATCTTTTCAAAGTCCAACGGAGGTGTATCTTTTCTCAAGCAGCTCCAGAGTGTCCTCCAGCAGCACGGTCATCCATGGGTTTTCTGAAACCCAGCTCTGATGACGAAGACTCCGGTCCAAGTAACATCAGAGTTTCAGCCAGGAAGAAAAGCGGCAGTCCTGTCCCTGAGCCCAGGCATGTAGAAAAACTGCAGCAGGACAAAGAGAGGGATCCTCAGAAACCCGTAGCTGCTCCTCAAAAGGCTCCACTTGGTGACAGAGCTGCTGTGGTAACATCAAGGTATTTGAAGGCATGTTTTTTATTTTGTTGCCTCGGAAACCAGATTTTCTGTAACATTAAACATTGCGGCAGTCACTTTTGATTATTTTGAAGACACTCCAAATTATTCAATCTATTGATTATCCACATATTGTTTTTTTTATTCTACTCTGACAGCTGTGGCTACAATTTACCCATCTACTGTTCTCTGTGCTTGAGTATCATCCTCTTCAAACCCCTCAGCTGTTGCTTTTAAACTTTGTATTTTGTCTGAAAGGTTTTTACTTTTCTGTCAACATCAAATGACTGGTGCTGAGGAAATGTCACAGTTCTCTGAGCTTTTATTCAAGTCAGAATTGTTAGCCTGTAACAGTTGCACCAGCCAGCTTCTTCTTCTGAGCCAGTAGTGGTAAAAAAAAAGTCTTTTAAAAGCTGTTCATGAGAAGCTTAGGCGTATTCCTCCTTTCTTTGCAGTCTAACATACTGTAGTGTTCCAGACCAGATGCAAGAATATGGGTGCTTTGCAAAGCCCTCTCAGTTCCTTGGTGTTTTGCCTCATTAGGCTAAGTTGTTTGGGTAAACTAGCACCCAGAACCCCTGCAGCATGAAATGAGTCTGCAGTGTCGCAGCAGAATGAAATGAGGCTATGAGAAGTGTAATAGCCTAGAACAACACTTCCCAAGCTGCAGTGTACATCCTTCCAGGCACAGCTGTAATGATCTCTTGGGGGCAGGAAAACCAGATGAACCATGGTAGATAAACAGTGTGAGAGTTTGAAAGAAAACAACTAAATGGTTAAATGAAAACTTCACAAATAACTTGTTTGAGGGGATTAGTTTAGTTTAAATCTTGTTGTTCACAGGGCAAGTTGAAAAAGATGAAATACGTTCCAAAATGTCTTTTACATTATGGTCAAGAGCACATTTAGCAATAGTATCAATGCACTTTTTCCAATCTTGAGGCAGACAGACAGAACATTTTCTTTCAAAACTCTTAATATAGAGGAAATGTTATGCTTCTTGGTTTTGCTCTGCTCTTCAAACTGTCCTCTTCATGCATCACAAGGAATGACAGTGACAGTGAAGAAGAAGAAGAGGAGGCTCCAATGCTGTCAGAGGAAGAGATGAACAAACTAGGAGCCAAATTGGTGAAGGCAGAAATCATGGGTAACCAGGTTAGTAGGCTGTTAATTTGTCAGATACAAACAATGATACTTAAGACATTATCTGGTTAAAGATAGTGTGTGAAGACTGAAATAATGTAAAAGTCTCATAAAAGTGCATGATTTATGTCAGTAGTGGAAGAAATATAGAAATTACATAACCAAGCAAGATTCTTGAGACTAATTTTAGATTTAATAAGATTTATTTTACGGCTTTTACCTTTCATTCTTATGTTTTTGAGCCACTTTTAGTCTAATTTTATTACACTTAATAAAAACTGGGTTTTCTGAGATTCTGTTTTAAGATGTGCTTTAATTTAACTTGGGTCTAACAGGGAGATTACAGCTCATGCGTCTTCACTTATCCCATTTGTTTTGACTTTTCATAGTGATGACTTAATGGCACATAAGGGAATCCATTAATTTATAGTGTTTATTGATCTGTGCACTCAACTCCCACTCTGTCTGTCTTCATGTGTCAATGCTAAGAGTGTTTTGGGATTGGAAGAGTGTTAGAGGGCTGCCTCTTACAAAATGCACATGCATGCTTATCCTATGACACTAGATATTATTGGCCTCACATCCTGTATCTCCCTACACGACAAAGCAATCAAATGGGTATTCCCAAACATTTTTGTATGTGTGTTAAGTGCCTTTAGTGGTCATGCACTGGGCTATAGTGCCCTGTATGTAAAGCTATCGACATATGTCAGGCAGGAAGACATTTATGTGTGTTTATTTTTCCCTGAGACAGATGCGTAATATCATTTGAAATGAGAACATATAGGTTTGGTTCTTTTTTTTTTTTTGTCTAAAGTGATGTAAACCCTTTGAAATGAACAAAATGATAAAATATGAAGGGATTTGAACACATTAAATTCAATTAATTAAAATGGGAACTGATGTAAAGTTTTCTTTGAATTGGATTCTTGACAGAAAATAAGCTACAGCTACTTTGATAATTAAAAAAGTCCTAATATTCTCAGGTTACTGCACTGCGTTGAGGTGTTTTTTTAAAGCATGCAGTTTACACATATTGGTATTTTATATTTTGGTTCAACGAGTATGAAACAACTTCAATACACCTGCAAAGTGTGACATTTTACATTTTATTGTGATGCAGATTTTCCTTCTACATTTTCCTCTTTCTGATATATTTGTGCATTTTTATATAATCAAGGCCATGGTTGAGAAGTTGAAAGCTCAATTGGAAGCAGCTCAAAAAGCCAAAGAGAGCCACACAGCCCGCAAAAAGCAGCAAGAAATGGCTAAAGCAAACAAGGTACGTACAGTACTGTATGTAGATGCTTTATCCAAGTCCAGCATTAATGAAGAATATGTATAAGATCAACCTTTTTAATACAACAAATTTAAAAACAACATGACGAGTTGAAATTACATAATGTTGTGAAAGATGATTTATTGCAAAGCTTAACAGCCAGGTTAGATTTACCACTTAGTTCTTAATATTAATCATCAATATGAAAAAAATCACTCTTAAAAGTAGACTTTTTTTTTTTCCCTTGCCTCATGTGTTTCCTGTCTCCTGCACTGCTTCTACCTACACAGCACAGTTTCTGCCTGATTTATTGTACGTGCAACACTCATATTCACACAAATTCTCAGGCATAGATCCGTCTTCCTATGAACTCCACATCTTTACTGGACATGGCAGTCACATCTCACACAGATATAAACACATCTACCACCAGGATAGGATGACGACAGACACACACATTGACTCTCCCCTCTTGTCAGATTTATCTCCTGGCTTCTATTTTCTTTCTTTATAGTCTAAATGTTAATCCAAACACTCAAGGCTATTTCTTTTCTAAACGTACTACTGCAGCATCCATCTCTCTCAACGTGCAGCCAAGAAAAGCGTCTTCAGATTAAATTAAACTCTCTGCTGTCATGTCTTTAAGCTTTCCTGAGGAATGCATTTGTTTTAAATCTCTTTTCTGCTCCACTTGTCTGTTGTTTTGACTGTATGGATGCTGCTCCTTTTGGGTGTTTTAAACAAACTTAATTTGAAACAAATGTCTTCAAGTGCACTGCAGACATGCTTCTACCAGAGGCCATTAAGAACATGCACATGTTATTTGTGTGTTTGAAAAAGAGAGTAACAGTAGAAGAAAGACAGGTCAGGAAGGAGATAGAGTGATTGTATGTGTCATTATTTGCTGCATTCACATAAATAGGAATCTATAATAACACAGCAGCTTATTTCTCACAAATGGGCCACTGACAATACATGAAAGGCAAGTTGTGATTATTTGTATCATATACAAGTAAAGCTGAGTTTATGTTAAGTAAAGCAACCCATCTTAAATGAGATCATGGCAAAAACGTCGTAATTCTCAGGTTTTAGTACACTTATCTGCTGAGAGCTACTTAAGCCCGCTTAGTGTTTGAGTGCTGTTGATTCAAGATCCTTCCAATGTATCTTCATATACTGATATATATTTGATATGTCTTGTCTTTGTTGTTGTGGGTTTTGACTCCTGTTGCTTGTCTGGCTTCCATTTAGTATATCCAGCTTTTTGCGAGGTCTAACTGTGGCCACTGGAGCAGACGAAACATTTTATTTCCTTTTGACAGTCCGTCCACCCCTCTGCTTTTGCCTTTTCTTATCTGTCTGCTTCCCTTTTGTCAGATTGAACCTCAGAGACTTTTTCTTTTCTTTTGGGGAGGGGTTCCAATCAGTTTGATTGACAACTCCAGAGTGTGCTTGATTTTTCTTTTTGCGAAAAGTTTGGAGAAAGTGTGCTGTTAATAAAAATCAAGGATAGCTCAAACACGTGATACTCGTATGAAACTCAACGTAATAAACCTTTAAGTCCTTGAAAACATAGATACTGAATGTCCTAAGTATTACATTTTCACCAAAGCAGGACTTTCAGAATGTCATTTTCATAAGTCGAATATGTGAATTATATAAGCCTCGTCATGCGTTTTCAAAACCTATTAAACTTCTATTAGAATAATTGTAGTTATTTGAGGTGTTCATGGTACTTTACCTTTTATGAACTGTGAGAAATGGCTCATTTTAGTGACCTCGTCCTTTTATTTTTCTAGGTCCCAGATCGGTCCAGTGAGGATCAGGAGGTCCTGCTGTTCAGAACAGACCAGACAGGTCGTGCCTGGCCAGTCAATGCTCCCTCTGGCTCTCAGGAGCCCCACGGAAGATGGCGGAAGAAGAAACCGGTAAGAAGACGGGGTCAAAGGGTGATGTGAAGATGAAAATGAAATGAAGACAGCAGTTTTATACTAAAAGAATAATATTAAACAAACCCCAAAGTGCTTCACAAAAGTGCATTTTCAACTTCAAATAAAATGTAAGATTTCAAAAGGAAGGAATTCTGCACCAATGGAGATTCTTGCATACAGTTTCACTAGAGGATTTATTCATCAAGTGAGGAATTCGGGAAGAAAAACCTGTTCTTGGCTTGTCAGTCATCAGTAGGATAAAGCGTTTGTGTCCTGCTATTTGTTCCTTGTCGTTTGGTGTTCATCATTGTCTGTTATGAGAGCAGACTCCACCTGAGATTGAGCTGAAACGTGTGTAATATAAACAGAATGCTCCACACTGTTCAGTGTTTAAGGTTCCTATAAAAGTATGAAGTGGCTTTGTCTCCTTTACAGTGTCTCCCTAATGATCACTATCTTCTCTTGCTCTATTTCTGACTGTCACTGTTCATTTAAAGAGATGAACACTGACAGACGGTGACATCTCTTTTTTTCCCCCCCATCATATTTTTCTCATTTGTCTTCCTCTTTCTTCCATTCCCTCTTCTTCTGTGCTACACATTCACATGTCCCTGTAAAATATGTTTCAAAGTGAAGTAATAGATTCTCGTTTTACATCCATTACCGAATACAGAGTTCATACAGGTGCTTGAAATCCCTGAAAATGTTTAAATTTCAATGTTGTGTTTTCAAGGCCTAAAAAGTGCTTGAATTTTAGTTTAAGAGCTTGAAAGTGTTTGCAATTATGACTCTCTGATGTGATTTATTTGCTTATTTTTAATATTAACTCTACCAAATTAGATGACAAGCCAAAGCGAGTTACAGAGAGGTGATACATTTTGAAAAATAAACCTTTTTTTTTTTTTTTAATTCCTGGGTGCTCTCAGGTTGACTCCAGGTAAACTTTCATCTTAACCTTTGTCTTGGTGCGAGTGTTTCTGAAGAACGCCAAGTGGCTTCCCCTTTTTTTTGGATAAAACTTTGCATTCTCCTTCCATTTGGAAACTTTTTGCGATTATAAAACTATTTTAGATGTTTCTAGCATAATAGTGTATATCATTGTGATTAAAAAGTGGAAAAATCATGAGTATATGTATTCTTATAGATATGTTTTTTACCCCAGTGATAAGGTGCTGTGCTGGGAAAAATTTGAAAATGAGCATTAAAAGTGCTTGAATTTGACTGTGAAAAATATGTACAAACCCTGAAAACAAACGTCCCTCCCTTATTCTCCGTCAGATTGAGACCCATGTCGACGGGCAGCGTGTGAGGTACTTCCAGGACGATGACAACATGGGTCTGATGGAGATGGTCAAGAGAGAGAAGATGAGCACTGCACAGGATCAGAATGCCCTCTACTCCCGCATGGCTTCCAAGGTAGGAGAGTGTTGCCATAATCTGTTAAATTCTGGACCATTTGTGTCTTGTCAGAATAATTTGAAAGTAACACAAAACAATGGATTAGCCATTAGCAGTAGTTTAGTTCGTATAAAGCCAAGTTAAAATCAGAAAACAGCAATGGTAAGACAATATTCATAATAATTGTCATAATTCAACCTTTATTTTTGCTCTTCCTTGGTTTGTTCAGTGAGGTTTTGTCACAGAAACATCATACTTGATTATTGGATCTGTGTAGTGGTGCAAAGTTTGCTGCATTGGCCTTTATTTTTCTGAAATTATTCATGACATGCTGCTCTGGGACTGTCGGCTTGTTTTCGATGCTTGCTCATTTAAGTGCCTGTTGTTTACTGTTTTCTGAAAATTCATTTTGTTGCGCTTTTAGCTGATATCCTTCGGGTTGCGTGGAAGTATAGTATGTGTCTATTGCTACAAGTGTCACGTGGTATTACCATGGCAACACAGACAGAAGTCTGGCTGCCCTGATACCCCAGGCAACCGGGTGTCAGAAAAAAAAAACACACACATCATGGCAACTGCCTGAAAGTACACAACTAATCCACAAGGGCAAGAACTGGGAGGGTTTCAAAAGCATATGATTATTACCAAAATGATTCCTGAGAGTTGAGGTTGAGTCGGAAATACAGAGCATAAATCGTTTATTCTCTAACATGGCAAACTAACATTGTATCACTGACTGTGTTTTTTCACATTTTGGCATCCTTTGAGCTGATGTTATCACAAAATTGAAGTTCCGAATTGAAATGATCTTGTCCAAACACTTCACTCTAATCACATGTAATCAGAGCTCCCAGGCTTCATTCAGTGAAAAGATACAATCTGCCTATTTAGTTTCAGTCATGCATATTATTAGAAACTTGATTTTTTTTTTTATTTCTGTAAGGATGTTTCCTCCCACTACCCAAAGCCATGTACCGATAGGTTAATTGGTTATTCTAAACTGCCTATAGGTGTGAATGTGAGAGTGATTGTTTGTCTCTGTATGTTAGTCCTGTGATGAACTGATGACACATCCAGGTTGTACCCCGCCTTTGCCCATAATTAGTTGGGATAGGCTCCAAGCGACCCCCACGACCTTAGTGACAATAAAGCAGGTTCAGATAATAAATTAATCTTTCCCCCTTCTTTTCTGCCATTGATCTACCATTCTTACTGTGATTTCTCTGACTGCTAACTAGTCAAATTGGAAGCCACTTCCAGTTTGCAAACAGAAAGTTCAGAACAGTGGTCACTCATTTATCGTGGGGTTACGTTCTAAAAATAGCCCGCAATACGTGAAATCCGCGAAGTAGTCAGCTTTATTTTTTTTTACAATCATTTTATATGTTTTAAGGCTGTAAAAGCCCTCACCACACACTTTATACACTTTTCTTAGAAAGGTATTAATATTTTCTTCCATTTCTCTCATGTTTAAACACTCTCAAAGTTCAAGTTTAATGATAAACCTATGAGGTTGGACACATAAGAAATTACTAATATTGACTCACACGTATTCCACAGTTCCTCTGACTTCTGCGTCCTGGTGCTGCTCTGCTGTAGCGTCTTTTTCCGTTGCGGACAGTTAAAACCCTTTTTACATCCTTGTTCAAACTTATTGCTGCTGTTGTTCTTATGTTATT
>JAQQZY010000006.1:20419760-20446654 GCA_030068375.1 Ostorhinchus rueppellii | reverse complement strand
CACACACACACACACACACACACACACACACACACACACACACACACACACACACACACACACACACACACAACATCCTGAAATTCATTATGGACATTGTGATGTTATTGTTGGAAGATTAAGGTATTGATATTATGTCCTTGGTATTATTTGTCTTGATTAGTTTCATCTCTTGATTTTAATTATTTTGAGTTCACGTAAAATTGAATGACATTGTATTTGGAACAAATGATGTCAATGAGCATGTTTTTTTTTAAATTTCAGATGTATATGTATCATAATGTATCATTTAATCTTAAATAGTAAATATATGGCAAGTAGTCTTTTTAACTGTAATGTAGCCTAATGGGTCTTTTTGAAGGCTATAAATCTATTTTCCCTATAATCATTCTTAGCTTTTAATGGACCATTTCCTGTGGGAAGACTGTCATCACTTTTTTATGTCACTCAGAACAGTAAAATTAAATAAATAATGATATCAATGTAGTTTTCCCTTCAATGGTTAAGCTGTGAATATAACATATTCAGGGTGTTAGACTGATCCAAATCAGCTGATGTAGTATAAACGTGATAAAATAATGACAGAAGCACTGTATCTATAAAATGTCACAGTTAAAATCCTTTTTTATTAAGAAGTGATTGTTGATGTTTTAACTTTAAGAAGTCTGTAAATCCCAGGATTAAACATGAATATGTTGCACTTGTTACACATAATCAACTGCAGCGTGGCTGTCTGCTTAGATGGTGCAGGTGAATGAATATGTAGTTGGGACACGTCTGTTTGTCATCCTTGCAACATTTAGAACAAGACTGTGCGTCAATAAGAAGTGATACTGATGCTATGACATTGATTCATGAGGTTTTTAAAACACCAAGAATGGAGGCCACTGTGGGTCACCATTTTATCAGGTTAAAATGCCCAAATACTGTATGTGCACTATGGCTTTGAGATATGCAGTCATATATCAGTGTATTAACATTTTTCCTTCATTTTGCAGACACAGACTGTTCAGGAGGCTCTACAACGAACCTTACAATTCTACAGACAACAAGAGATCAGGTAGATTTGTCTGTCCTCTTATTGTTCTCTGTCTCTCTTGCTGGTTATTCTCAGCTCTTCTCTCTGTTGCTTGCTGTCTACCTACTACCTACCTACATGTTGTCTTGTTGTGGCATTCCTATCTCTCATTTTCTTCCCTTTGCCGTCTATCTTTCACACATGTACATGCACACACCTGTTCTGTCTCTGTCAGTCTCTACCTCCTTCTTTCTGCATCCATGTCTTTGCCCTCTCTTTTTTGGCAGACAGACAGAAAGAACATCACACACATACCATGCATAGAGATACACTCGTTCACCTCCTGTCTTGGACTGTCTCTTCTTGTCAAAATAAAAAGAAAAACTCAGTAGAGTAGTTCCAACAACGGTAGGCTCATATTCACTGCATAACAGACACAGGACAGGGACTTTTTTCCCTCTCTTTCATGCTTTTCTTTTTTATCCTGCCCATATTCAGCATATGTTCCATTTGTTTCTGAGTCAGGTACAGTGGAACTGGCTCTTTTTAACTTTCAGATCATGTAGTGGATTGTGCTTTGACATTAGTCAGATCTTGGGTGAAAGCATTTTACAGTGACCTTCATTATAATAATTTGGTTACACTGATTTCTGGTTTTTTTTTTTGTTTTGTTTTTTTAAAAATACGAGTGACTTTGGATTGAATTAAGAATGGATGTTGTGCATTCCTAGCAGGAATGCTTTCCAGAGACTGTGAAACATGAAAGTAATAGATATTCAATTTTTTGCAGACTGGAGTTAGCCTATAGAGCTTAGAACTGAAAGATCATTTTGTTTATGTCATAACCATTGGTATGATGACCTCGAGCGGCTTTGTACACAGCATAGGTTAAGGGTCGTCTAAGTAAAAAACAAATGAAACAAACAAAGCATAGATGTTTAACCATGCAGATATTGTCAGTTTATTGGTTTTTCAGAGTAATGCAATGTTCAGTAAAATCTTTTACCATCTGCCCTTCAGCAAGAACACTCAAAAACTACTACACTGAGTTGAATGAAATTTGTTGCATGGTTGCAGCACGGGCCAATGATGAACACCTTAAATTTTGTAGATCTATGAACGGGTGCTGAAATTGTCCTTCTTTTGCATGGTGAAGCCCCCCTGAACATCATAATTATACCAAGTAAAAGAGCAATACTTTAAATAGGTTTTAATATGTGTTTAATATATGTTGTCTTATTTGCGATAAGTGAGATGAATAGGGAAGGTTCATATTGTTATCTTACTGGCATGTTTGTGTAGGTTCGTATTTGTCCAGGTCATCATTCCTCTTGGCAGTTCTTCTCCATTCAACTGGAGTGGTTTAGCTCTTTTGAAAACGTTTCGTCTCTCATCCAAGAGACTTCTTCAGTTCTAATAACTGGTGGGGGAAACTGGACTTATAAACCTGCAGGGGGTGTGGTCTGTGTGGGTGTTACTCCCAACTTACATGTTAGGGTTGTAAGAGAGGGTGTGTCCCTGGGAGGTAGGTTAGTGGGTATTGGCATACTTACATATTTTTGCTCATTTGCTAACCTTTCCTAAACTTATGTGTGTATGTCTTTGTGTGTGTCCTCAAAAGGTGTCAAGAAGTTGGCAGTGATGAGAGGCGAAGAGAGAAAAGAGAGGAAAAGTGCCCATTTCTGGAAAATTCTGGTTCAGAAGAGGATGTTCTACAAATTCTACAGTACATGGCAACCATAATGGGTAGGTTAATAAACCAAACAGAAGTATAATTCACATGTATGTCATAAAACAAAAGGAAGGAAGGGTCAGTACGATCATATGGTGGTATCTGATTGAATCTTGTTGGGTGTGTGTATGCATTTTAGTTTACTTTTTATCACTGTTCCGTTGTGTTCTCTTGTGTCGGGATCGATTGTTGTGTACTGAGTTATTTTTATTACTCAACTACGTAGAACATTCCCCAGAGGCTAGACCTTTAAAACACACGGGAGACACATCTAATGAAAAAGAGAGATCCAGTGTCATCGCCTTACTAGTGCACATACTGACACAAGTTATACAGTTATTTACACATGCACAAAGCACACGCTGACACAGCCATTGTGTGACTCACTGCTGAGGCTTTTACTGTCTCTATAGCCTAACATGAAAAAAACCCAAAACACACATACACGGTGTCCTGGTGAGTCACCCAGTACATCCTCTTCCACCCATGTACCATCTAAAATCACTTCCCCCTTTTCCTCCTTCTTGTCCTTCTCCCCACACTCTCCCGGTTTGAAGAGCATGAAGTGCATACCACCACTGAATTACCAAACTTCCTCCTCTCCCCATGTGTTTAATGTGTCCTTTTCCCTTTAACTCACTCTCTAGGCTATGACAGAAATGTTACAATTGTATTTATGTAAATAAAAGTACAGAGCAAATATATGCCGTTAAATCAATTTGTGCTCACATCTATGAGTAATTACAGTGACTGATTTACTGAGGCACCAGCTTGTTATGCAATCAGCACCTGGGAAAGCCTTCCCTGTGCATCTGATGAGAAAATGGTGCTTCGTTTGTGCATTTTATCCATTCATCCATCCATTTTATACCTCCTTATCTGGGTGTCAATCAAGGGGGCAACAGACAAAGTGAATAGCCGGAATATCCCTGTCCCAGCTGCATCTTTCAGCTTTTTCTAGGTGATCCTGAGGTGTTCCCTGGCCAGATGGGATATGTAATGTTCTTGGTCAGCCCTGGGATCTCCATCCAGTTGGAGGTGCATCAGGTTACACCCACAGGGAGGCGTCTAGTTTGTGTAATGGCCAATGAAGGCATCTGTGCTCGAAACCATCTCAGATGACGCTTTTGACTTTTAAAGAGCAGTGCTCAGTGCTATCACACTGTCCTCTGTCTATTTTTTCCAGTTGGTTTCTGAACCTCATAGCCATAGTAATCATTACATAGTGAATCAGCTGGTCAATTCACAGCTTCATCTTTAGGCTTGATCTAAGTTGTTTACTTTTTAGAGGACTGAAAATGTAAGATATTGTATTGGATGGCATTTTTCCTCTCTATAAGAACCTTAGCTTGAAACAGTATATTATTCGAAAAAGAAAATCAGAAAAAGAAGGGATTCAGTAAATTATAGAATCAAAGTGCTGTGAAGCCGACCTCTGAATTAAAACAGAGAAGTGAGAATTAGCCATTGTGCACTTGTATGTGACTGTGGGATCATGCTCAAAAGACCAACTTTGTATATGACTCATGTTTCATATCCTCTGCCTGAATATGCACACAGTATACCATCTTACTGCATAGATAAAAGTATTAGCATATGCTTAGCCTGGTTACTGAAAGACTGGAAATGAACTCCGTGTTGGAAAGGAATGACACAAAAACAGATTCAGATTAAATTCTGTATCCTCTGCATGAAATAATGGTATAGTTGTGACCAGTGCCAGCCTGGTTGTCACTTGTGTTCCTGATTTCCCTCCTCCCTTGTATTTTTGATACTTTGTGTGACAAAAGAGGGTTTTCTAGTCATATGAAGCTGGACCTTGGGGTTTGTCATTTTTACTTTTACTGAATTCTTTTTTAGTCTTCTACATGTTCACAAGAATCAGGTTTCAGTGATCCATGTGGAACTTGCTGGTTCATAAGTTGGGCCCTGGCAATACCCTGCAAATTATTTATTTTATTCCATTTTTATTTTAATGTTTTGGCTACAATCCTTTAATGCATTTTTCTCAGTTAATTAGTCAGTAAGCATGTGACATGGTTCATTTATCTCATCATTCTTCATTATTTTAGGTCTTTGATCTTTGATTATTTTCTGGCTCATATGCATACAGTAGAGTTATGTTTGTTGAATTTTGATTCTATGCTAAAATGCAGAGTGTCAAATTTTATGTAAAAGGCAGTTGAAAACAGAAGTGGATACTCATTTTCCTGAAACTGAAAGTTATGGTTACACCTCTTTTGTGTCTGCTTTCAGGAGTACCATTCTGTGAGCTGCGAGAGCATTTTGGTGAGGAGTTCTTTGGCCTCTGCTTTGAAGAAAATGAACGAGTGCTTCGGGCTGTAGGTGGAAACCTCCAGGACTTCTTCAATGGCTTCGATGCCATTTTGGAACACATTCGCACCTCTACAGGGCGCCGTGCCTCATCTGAGAGCCCCTCCTTCCAGTGCAAAGATCCCCATGAAGAGGAAAAAGGAAGACGAAAATTGGACAAAGTTGGAGAGCCAGAGGAGACAGACAGAAGAGGAAAGGTTTTGCTTCTTCACTGCTTCAACCCTGCTCCTGTTGTTGGCTTGGTCATGCCAGGGCTGATCAGAGCTGTTGCCAGGCGGATCTTTCATTCAGAAGTTGAGGTAGAAGAGGTGCCACCTCTAACCCCGTTATTGCCTAATGAAGACATAGAACACACAGACGGTGACTCCACAAGCCCCACTCCAACTGCATCACCCAATGCATCACCTTCATCATCCCCATCTCCTCCCTCATCTTTCCCAACTTCTGCTCCCACTGTTTGCCTGTCCTTCCAAATCCAGGAGACATCCCCTCCTTCCCTCTCAAATTCTGCACCAGTGAACTCCAAGAGGCCCCCCCTCTCACTGTCCATCAACCCCAGTGATCTGCGCATTGGCCTGGCAACATTTTGCCGTGCCTTTCCCTTTCATCTTGTTCTGGGACCTCGCATGGAGCTACTGCAGCTTGGGGAAGGACTGCGGAGGCAGGCTCGCATCGAGCCTCATCGGAGCCTCTCATTCAGGGACTGTTTTGAGATTGTCTCACCCAAAATGGAGCCTTCATTCAAGGGCATACTGCTGAGGCTTGCTTCGCCATTCACCATTCGTACCAGGCCTGACACCACACAGACTGGCACCAAGGAGAAGGTAAAGATGCATCTAACACACAGCACAATTACTGAAATTATACAACACAAATGATAGGAAATTGTACCAGTAATAACACATGAAATAAGTCTGACAACAGCAAAAGGCTGGCTGACAAAAACAGTAATACATTCCTCCTATAGATTAAACTATTTTCGTATAATACAGACTATACTGTACTATGAATGTTACAATATGGAAATGATTGAAATACACACATTTTTTTTATTGTTTATCGGATAACATGATTTGTTATTGCAATAAACATGATAGTATGTGTAATTTTATCACAACAGCACTTGTTTTTTTAAAAAAGTTGTGTTTGTTTCTTTGCATTGGCATCAACCATAGAGCTAAGCCTTCTGTGAAACAACAGATAAGACTCACATTTCATTTCTCAATTGATTTTCTGTTTAAAGGTGTATGTGTGTGAGCAAAGTGTTTATTTTCTGGGTTTTAATCTGGGCAGGACAGTAACAGTTGACAATATGGTCTTGGAGGGGGACGTCTTAACCACACGTTGTACTCTGTTCTCAAGCCTCCAATGTTTTTAGATGGAAGGATGTTTCAACTGGTTCCAATTCGCCACAAACAATTAATCTGTCTGGATTGTGTGCTATATCCAGTTCTTTATTGATTGGATAGTGTCCGCAGGCTGTCCATGACAGCGCCAAACCCCCTGATGATAAGCAAAGCTGACAGAGATGAGATTGATCAGTTCAGCCACAGGCCTATGCTACAGTGCAAATGTGCATTTGTATGTGGAAGGGTGACTTACTGAAGGTATGACTGCAACTTTGAATTGTCTTTTTGGCACATTATACCATAAAACACACATAGCGAGAGACACAGTGAGAATAGCTGTGCGTCCAGCATTAATATGTGAAGTGTTTGATGGTTCTTTAGCTAATTCTAACCATTAATACTTGTGTAAAGGTACAGTGACTCAGAAAACAGACCACTGATTAATGCGACCAGATGGCCACTTCTGCAGAGACTCTATCAGACACAGATAATGTTGGTTGTCATGAAGCCCTAACATGTGCTGGTCAGTCACATTTCTAGTATTTACATATTTAAAACTTTATTGTATGATGACTTTGTCCCATAGGAAAATGCAATTTTATAATTTTTTTGGAAGATACAGAGTAATGAGGCAGGATGCACAGCATTGAAAGTCTGCAGCCAAAGGCAGATGCTGCAGTTGCGAGTCCTGTCATGTCATGTTGTCCTTCTCATCATATTCTTTTGCAAAAATAGAGCCCACAGATGGCTAGCATACTCACACAGCACTCAAACAAGCAAAAATAGATTTCTAAACAAGCCTGATTTGATTAGTATGTGCAGGATGATTGTGCGTTGCTGCTTAATTTGAATTCATGTCAATTTCATGTTCTCCATTTCTGCATAGGCTAATATGTGTGCCCATAAATAACATTATGCATGGAGGATGTTAACAAGTTATTGTAATTAGTTGAGGTCATTACTGTCATAACCTGTGAACTTGGAGCTTTGAGATAGTTTGAGGACCATAACTGTAA
Organism: Ostorhinchus rueppellii; assembly: GCA_030068375.1. Taxonomy (NCBI): domain Eukaryota; kingdom Metazoa; phylum Chordata; class Actinopteri; order Kurtiformes; family Apogonidae; genus Ostorhinchus; species Ostorhinchus rueppellii. The sequence continues at coordinate 20,439,205 of JAQQZY010000006.1, read as the reverse complement.
ATATTACGTACTCTCCATCTCAGGGTTTTCTTTACTGCAGTTATAGAGTTTCTGCTCTTGCAGAAGAAACTAACTATAATTTAATAAATAAATAAAACAAACACCAGAGGTTTAGTGCTTTAACCTCAATAGATCTTTGTGAAAAGCAACAAAGCAGGATACAGGCCTTCCAAATCTTGAGATACACAAAAATAATCAGTCCACATGGCATCAAAAATAAGACCAGCAGCATGATTCTTATAGATAGCCTTTTAGCAGGTTTCATTTTCATCTTCAATTCAATTTAATTTTCTCCCCTACTTTGCTTTTTGCCAATTTCTGTTTCCTTTGTTAGCTTGTTTTCCTATTTCCTCTTCCATTACATTTTCTGAGTTTTATGATGTGTTAATACAGTAAATTAATTTAGAATGTATTTCACTCAAAAATTGAAAAATCAGCAAATAAGGCAACATCCAGTGCCTACTTATTCATCAGTCTTTCTATCCACCCCTTTCATTTTGACTAATAGTGTTCAATAGTAAAACTAATTTTAATTCTACTTCTGATTTACCTAAACAAATTCAATTTTTGCAGTTGTTTCACATGTTAAGAACTTTTATAGTTAATTTTCAAACAAATATAAAAATGTAGATTTAAATTTTAAATATTAAATATATATGATACAGATCTATAGTCACAAGATTGCAAGTAAATCTGTGAATACGCAAGAGTTAGGGAACGTTCTCTAAAGTATCTGTGATGGTGTGTTTTAATCACTGTCTTCCTCTACTCCTAATTTTCACTGTGGTTTTATCCTCCTGGGTGTGTCACTGTTGACCAGACCTGCTAGGTCTGGTTAGGTTTGACACTATTTCCAGCTCCAGAAGGCATAAATGTGGCAGATTAGATATCTGTTAAGTATATGTTTGTAGAGCAGAGTAGGGAGTCAGTTGTTGTCTTAATTTTTGTCCTATGAATCTTGTGTTACCTGAGCAGAGAAGCAGAAAAAAAGGGGGGAGAATGAGAGGGATGGGCTGACATTTTCACTAGAAAGGGCAGCGAGACAAGGCGACAGGCCAAGGTAAAGAGGCCACACTCCCCAGTGCTTTCCTGTGTGTATATTTGAGTGGTCTGTTGTGAAGTTTCAGTTTGACTTCTTTCCTTGTGTTCGCCCAGGGACATGGGCTGTGCAAGAACCATCCAAAGACCTACTGAAAAGGTCAAATCACACCTATCTGTCTTTTCTTTCTGTGCTAACTGTGGGGAACGTAGGGGAATGTACACAGGATGCGTTGCACTCTTACAAACATTGCATCATCTTGTGCATTGTGCTTCCCTCAGACCACCTTTTCCTACGACCTTATAAAACTCATTATTGTCTTTGCCTCGCTGGCCTCATCTAACAGAAGTCACAGTTGTCCAGGTTGTACTACATTTAAAAATCTAGATACTCTTATTGGATGACCCATATACACAATAGGCCTGCAAAGGGTAAAACACACAAACACTGTCAACTTTTTTGTAAACCTCCCATATGCCACTTTTCAGTCCATAGAAAAAGAAGCATTCCTCAGAGGTTTTGCAACTCTTTGACATGATAGCACTACACAGTTGCTGAAGATTTGTGTGCAGCAACCTCATAATGCATCTGCTGCTCCATCAAATCCAAAGTCCTGCACTGGTTTGACCAGTGAATGTGAACACAATGACTGGACTTTCTCTGAAACAAGTCTGAGATGACATGAATTTTGTTATCCTGATCAAAGTTAGCATTATAAAATGAATAAACTGTGGTCATAAAGGGCTGGACATGATCGGCTACATATAGAAAAGAGAGATGGTAAAGCATAGTGTGAATTGTCCCAAAGTCACTGTCACTTCGGAGGGTGAAAACTGCATACAAAGACTTACATTAACAAGCTTCCCAGTGTCAAACCCTTCACTAATAGTACATTTATTTTGTCTGTCAACTTAAATGACAACTGATGTAGAGATACAGTCATCTGAGTCAACATAACATAATCTTTAAATGTATCAAATGTAAAACCAATCTTTTTTTTTTTTTTCAATTCTATACATTTCTGGGTTCTTGCCACACAAGAGACCATTCTGACTTGCCCCTCCAAAGAAGGGGATGTTATTGTTTTGTTTCAGGAGAGCACATTTCGTGTCTCCTTTTATGTCTGTGTGGTTAGAAACAATACACAGATAGAGTGTAGCATTTAGATGATGCTCAATTAGTAAAGAGAAGGAAAAACTGAAAGTAACCCATTCACTTCATGGTTTGACGTGTTGGTACGATTTGTGACTGTTCTGCATGCATTTTTTGTAACGACTGGTTATGTAAGTTACTCTGAGCCCTGCCATTATCATGGCTTTTTCACACATAGATTCTCAGATCTTTTCTCTTTTTCATACTATTCTCTGTAAATCTTACAGATTGTTGTGTATGAAAATCTTAGTAGGTCTGCTGTTTCATTCCTCATACCAGCCCATCTGGCACCAACACACACGCCATATATGAAATAATTTAAATTGCCTTTTTTCCTCCTTCCAATGCTTGGTTTGATCTTTAGCAGTTTTCTAATTGCAGTGAGTTTCTGCTATATGATTGGCTGGAATACTTGCCTTGACAAGCGATTGTATCTGTTGATACTAATGGTTTGTCGGGCATTTTATTTCTCTTATAAGATAAAAAAGATAAGATAAGATAAAAGATAAGTAAGATAAAAAAGACAGAAATATCAGTGAGAACAAACACCTGTCTCTATAGTAGTGATGGATTTGCTCTAAACACCCCAAAGTTATCAGACTCCTCAGGTAAAAGAATCATCCTTTTGGTTTGCATAAGGTCATTTTCACGGTCACCAAAAAGCTTAGTATGTGTGTGGTGTATTAAGTACTAGATCAAAGTGTATCTTTCTTTTAGCAGATGTGAACAATATGGCATTTTGTATGTGCACAGAAGCATCCTTCTTTGTTGTGGAGCTGATTGATTTCTCATTGATTTGTTTTTCCTTCAATACGGAAGTTAATGACGAGATTTACATAAAGTCAGAAAGGGTTGCAGAGTGAAAGATGCTTTGAGGGGCCATTAAATGGTTCAAATCCTGCAGTGTCATACTCATTACATAACAAATGTGACTATTGCATTTGTAAGGTGTGCTGGTTATGTGTGCTCCCTGTATCTGAGTACAAAGGGAATCTTAACATAAGCACCACCTTTGATCTGTTTCCTGATATATCACTGCTGTGATGGTTTGTTTGCTCACTAGAGAGTTCTTTGATAGTAAATGGAAATACAAGGAAGGAGGAGAAACAGGCACAGGAACAACATTAGTAATAAACAAAATAAAAGTATTTTCAGTTTGATAAATGTTATGTTGATACTGTTCTTTTAATGTGTTCTTTCAAGCATACACCTACAGTTCAATCCAAAAGAGATCATGAAAATGACATATAGAAGAACAAAATCACCTTCATGAAACACCCATAAGGACCCAGTGTGACATTTGTGGGAGTTCCAAAATGATTTTTTTCTCTATATTTAACCTTCCTTAAGTAATTTGTCATCATTTATTGTAATGTTATCCTCTGTATTTCCATGAAAATCCTGTGTTTTCCCATGTTTAATTCAGTGATCATGTAGATGTTTTAAAAGCTCAGAGTAAAGTTGTGGGTTTTTATGTCAAAACAGAAAAAAAAAACTGAAGAAAAAGTGACTTTTTCAGTTCAGTCTCTCATTAACTGAACATAAACCAGTGTCTCCATCCACTGTCATTGATCCAACTCCATGGGTTTTACTGGTGAATCAGTGTTGTAGAAGATGACAGTAACTATGGAGCCTCGGAGCATCCAAATGGGTCCATGAAAAGATGAATTGCTGCATTTTCCACCAATTATTTACATGGATTAATAGGATTAATGGATTAACAGGTTTTAAACAGTTACATCAGGAGACATCTTAGGTTAAAGGTGGATGTCTGGGTCTTTATGGGTTAAGATCAACATAAAATCTTTGATTTGTGAAGCGTGAGCTGTCCTAAAATGGCAACTATACCTTTACTGTTCAGTTTTGACAGTTGACCAACTGTCATTTTGCTCAGGGTTTATGCATTTGGAAGTTCTCATTGTTACAATGATGAATCCCTCTTAGGGAGACCACCTCACTGCTGTGCCTGCTCTGTTTGAGAGGACAGCTTTGTGATGTCCTCCTGCTGAATGTTAATCCTGTATTATGTAGCACCTGTGGGCAGCATTTACTGCATTACTGTTTATATGTCGACTGAACTGTATGAAATTATTTAGACTTTAAATCTGAAAGGGAAATATTGATGACATGTGCATGACTGTTTGTGGTGATGGGGTGATTTGGACTTTTGTTGTCTCATACTCTCTATCCAAATTTTATTCCCTGGAAACTGATATTTGATGTAAGAGCTAATCAAATGAATACTCCTATTCAGCCCCAATATGATTTTTCATACGTCACAACATATGTCATACAATCTCATTTATCTCTTTGTACTGTATGTGTCACCTGCATTTTAAAGCTCCTGCTGAGCCTTTCCTCTGATACAGTCTGGTACAAGAACATAATATGCATTATTATATTGTGTGTATTTATCTCAGCTACACTCTGTGTGTTAGCATGTGGATGTGATTGTGTATATGTTTTAGTGTGAATGCTTGGTGTAACAGTGGTGCTGTATATATTCAGGGTCTGAGAGGATAAGAGAATTGCTGCATTTTGTGTGTGTGTACATTTACAAGAGACCAAGAAGGATGAGAGGGGCTAACTCATTGACTCTTTGCTGCTCAGAGCTTGTTTATGCAAATGAGAGTCTGTTGACGTGCCATAGTCTGCTTACAAAAGACAACCCATTAGCTGTCTGTTCCACCTCCTGCTATCCTTTGCTCTATCTCTTTCTTTCCTATTTTCCATTTTTCATGTCCAGTACATCATAATCCCCCTGCCGTCTCTTCTGCTTTTTCCCTACTCTCCCTCTGTTTCAACCTCTGGTCCTTCAAGTGTTTTCTTTCCTTTCTTGTTTCTCCTTAACATCTGCCCTCAGCTTCCTGTTGCCTATGGCAATACCAACCTGAATCTGTACATTTCACTATGTAAAAATGCACATCACGATGTGTGTTGCCTAGGCCTTACTATTTTAAGGCACAGCAGCATTTATGTGCCTGTGCAGTAACGCAAACCCCATCATGCATAAATGTATACACATTGACACTAGTACCTGGAGTCATGTAGCCCAAAGGACAGCATCCTTTAAGGGTTAATTAAGAAGGCTTAATTAATAAAGTGTTATTAGAATACAAATTTGCTGAAGAAGTTTTAACCAGATTAAGAAAGGCATTTTCAGTCATTGGAGTCTTGACAAAAGAGAAGAATAGTTAATTCTGTTCTGTCAAGGCCTTTAAAATAATGGCTCATGGTAATATTTTCCAATATCAGGGACCTTGAAGTAGCTGCATGCTGATAGCTTCAACATCCCATTGTGAGTGAATGTGTTGAATTTCTCTAACTATTACCAACATAGGCCTCTCATTGGTCTAGATAAAGTGAATATGGTATACTTCTGACATGTATGTAAGTAGTTAATAAACAGACGAATACAAGAATACAATTTTTTGCTAGCCTAGCCAGCAAATCCAGTTTTCTCAGAGTATTCAACACTGGGAAAACAGCCTGGAATTGGGCCAGTCGTTGTGAAATATGCACAATCTATTCTATTCTGACCTATCACAAATGTGGGGAGGCGGGTGTTTAACAATGTGTCATATGCACCAACTTCTTTTTGTCATGAGTCAAAGTCAGTTCCAAGTCTGCAAATCTCTTTACAACTTTACAACAAATTGTTTACTTGATTCAAAAATACGGATTGACTTACTGATTACCTCCGCCAAGGAGGTTATGTTTTTGCCCTGCGTTTATCTGTTTGTCTCTCTGTCTGTCTGTCTGTGTACAAAATAACTCAAAAAGTTATGGACGGATTTCGATGACATTTTCAGGATAGCTTGGGAATGATACAAGGACCAATCAATTAGATTTTGGTGAAGATCAAACACTACCTTGGCGGAGGTCTGCGCTCTCTGAGTGCTTTTCTAGTTACACCCTGTATTCTCAAGTTTCTCTGACAATAGCATCACGTTTGTCTTACTGGTGATTGGTTTACTCTGCACCTGTTAGTCCAGCCTTCATATTCAAGCTCCACATTTCCAGATGGATTTCTCATTGAGAACGATGGATGTTTGGCCAGGGTAAATTTTGCCATCATGACCTTTTTCCGGTCATCTCTGATCCCAATATAAACTTCTTTTTTTAAAAAAAAACCCCCAAATGATTTCTGTAAATTGGTGTTGGAGGGGCTTAACCTTTAAAAACGTTCCAATATATTATAATTTTCTGTGGTTTTACCGCTGCAACTTGATGCTAAACAACTTGTGTTCCTCTACAAAGAGGAGTCACTGCCACTGTAAAGGACACTTCATAGGTTATAGGTTATAACCTTTATTTTGTTCAACTGAAATTATCAATTAGTAAATTAACATGCATAGTTCCCTCAGTTGTCTCAAGTTGTACTGTTAATTTTTTCTTTCAATTCTTTTTGTCATATTCTTTCCTACTCTCCATCCAACTGCAACTACAATTCTACATCTCAAGTATTCTCCTTTTTGTTTCAGTCTTCCAACCTCATGTTTTTCAGTGTTTCTCCTACTGTACACCCTCCCCCCTCTTTCCTTATGAATATCTTCCTCTCTCCTCTCCTTCTTCCTTCCTTCACTTGGTTCGTCTTCTTCTGCGCTGTGATGACAGAGATGGAGGCAGAAGGAGAGGAGAGTGCTGAGTTAAACAGAGACGCACAAGTAGGCCAACACAATTGCCTCCAGGGATGTGTGTCTCTGTGTGTACATGTATATTTCTATGTCTCTATGTGTATCATTATGTGTGTTTGCGTTTGTGGCAGAGTAATACAGAAAATGAAAGTGACATGGAAACAGAAACAGACACCAAGTGTATGAGGTGATGAAGTAGTGGGACTATTAAACTTACTGTACATTCTTCCAAAAAGACAAAACAGTGTTGTTCAATAACCACCAGTAAAGCCATGAATTCAGCCTTTGGTGAATTATTTCTGTAGGAGAGCTTGATATAGCCCTGGTTATTGGCTGCAGTCCGGAGCATCCCACGTACAGAGATAACAAAAATGTACAGTAAAGTGACTCAGAGCATAGGGTACATTATCCCACACAACATAATTCAAAATAAACATTTTACTGTCACTAAATCACAACTTTTGTCCAAAATCCAAATAACAACTGTCTTAAAACACACAAAAAAATTTTAATCACTTTTTTTTTAAGTTAAGGCTTTTTTGTGTCGATATACATTTAGAATGTAACTGTCATTCATTATAACTTGTGCTTTTTTTTTTTTTTAAATAGATTTGACTGTGATGCCTATTTTTAATAACATTTTACTAACAAAGTTAATTACAGAAATTTGATGTGAAATGAAGGGGGACAATGACATTATCCCAACTTTCTAGCCTTGTAAGATGAAACTATTGCCAGCTGCTATAATAAGCATTGGCTGAAACACTAAAAATGAGGCCCAATTTTTCTTAAATCAGAGTTATTGTTGAAAGATAATTTGCAACAACAGCTTTATCTGAATACATCCTTTTATTACAAACTTTCCATGTGTTTCTTGTGTTTATACCTATGAAGGAAGCATTATGCTTCTTTGATGTATCAGGCTTTCCTGATTTTTCTGTTTCCATGGAGATGATTGTTAGTATGTCAGGCATGTGGGCCCTCCCACCCAGCCAGACGTAACCTCTGGAAACAGCAGCTCACATCCCCTGACTAAATGCAACTTCTGTTGTGTGTACATAAATGTGTGTATATGTGTTTGTGAGTTGTTAGCAGGGGTACTGTAATTAAAATTTCTTAAAATTTTATGTGATATTACAACAGCACTATGCAAATGTGAGGGATACACAAGTGGAACGATTGTAACAATAGCTGCTAGACTTGTGTAAATTTGCGTATGTGTGCTTTCCTCTGTGTGTATGAAAGTGTTGAGCCTGTCAATCAGTAATGTATACTTCTTTTATTACAGGACGTTGTGTTGCAGAGATGTGGGTGGGTCTTGAACTCAGTGCCTAGGGGCTGTAGATTGCATATGTGCTCATATGTTTGTATATATGTTTGTCATCTGTAAGTCAGTGTTTCTCAGGAAAAAAAAAAAAAAAAAACAGATGTAGGGGGTAGGTGTGTGTCCCTGTTGAGGTGTATCCTGTGTATTAGTGTGAAGATAAATTGTGTGTGTGTGTGTGTAGATGTAGACTGTATGTATTATGCAGACCTAGGAGAGCCTTGTGCTATAAATAAAACAGGGCTGCAGTGTGCTCACTGGCGGAATAATCTATCTGACACTATGGAGGAAGACAGAGAGAGAGCAGGGATGAAAGAGACAGAAAGAAGAGCACAGAGAGGGAGAGAAGGAAAGATAGGAAGGTAGGATGGAAAGGCAGGTAAAGATGCAGAAAGAGGACTAAGAGAATAGAAGAAAATGAAGGAACAATGAGGTGGAGTGAAATTTTGCAGAGTGATGAGAGTGGCTTATCCACCGGGCTTCAAACGATGAGAGTTAACATCATGAAAGAGTCAAGAGTCATATTCAGTGGGGTTTCTTTACTGGACATTCCCCTTGTTAATATGCCATACATGACCATCTCAAACCCTCCTCTGTATTTGCATGGAATACGAGGTGGTCATTTCCTGTATTATTGATACTCAGCAGATCCTTCACACACTGTATCTGTCTTTGAGTAAGTAAATGCTCTTGAGCGAAACATTATTTATTTAGTGAAATTTTGTTCACATTTTGCAGGTAGTTAGCATAACAATGCAGTACTGATGAAAAAATGACAGACAGACAGGATATCCATCTCTTATAATGAGCAAAACCAGCTTGAACGGGCAATTTTAGTATGATTATTTTGTAATTACAAAAAATTGCCTCAGAGAATATACCAATCAAGTATTATAAATATTTATGGAATCACTTGTGAGGAAGGCTGGGCTAACGAGCATGGGGTATGCCAAAATGGAAAGAATAGGTATAGAAATATGACCAGTGTACTGTTAATAAGAAACAATCCTTGAGTATATGATCACAGATATATAGTTATATACAATATGGTGACACACTAAACAAGACATCAAATAGCAGTAAGATCATAATGAAACACACGTCTATCATTAAATATATTTAATCTTTGGTCAGCATATAAACGGTCATATTGGTGGTTCAGGAGCATCTAGATGCCTATGGGGGTTTAACCACTTACATTATTGTGATAATAGTACAATACCTGTCCAGTATAGGTAAGCATATATATACTGTGCAGCCAGGCCTGTAAGTATTTAGAAAAAGACACATTTTGTAGTTTTGGCTCTGTACACTGCCAGAGTGGGTATAAAATGAAGCAGCCAAGATTTAACAAATGCTGAGATTAATCTTCAGGTTAAGGTGTTTAACAAAAATATTGCATTAACCTTTAGAAATTATTAGGAATAACTCCATTGTCAGAGGTGATATCAATTTGTGTATTGTGTATCAAATTTGTGTCACCATCCAAATACTTATTGACCTGACTGAATATATAAGGCCTAACTTCGGCATACCAATTAAATCATGTTCTTGCTGAAATTGTTGTCACTATATACAACACTGTGTGAATAGCATGTTGAACAGCATATATGCTCATTTACAATATGCAAGTGTATGCTGACTTATGATACATTGTAATGCTTGCCTTCTCATGATGTGTATTATAATATTGCAGATTTAAAAAATGCATAAGGCTATATGAACCATTTCTGTTCTGAGCCAATGAACAGTCCCCACTATGACATGACACAGAGATCAAAGAACAAGTAGCTTTTTGCGTATTTGTTATGTGACATTTTTATGTAGGGTAGGTTACAGATGGTTCACTAATAGTACATAATTTATGTAGCCATCCTCTGGCTTTCTGTCTGTAATCTGTGTATTGCTTACATGGCTTTAATCAGAATTGATTTTTTTTTTCTAAATGTAATTTCTTCTGAATTTAAATCTATAATGAATAATAAAAGAAAAAAATGACCTCATCCTTATTTATCTGAATGAATCACCACCCTTCTCTGTTTCAGGTCATGGAGTTGAAGGGTCAGATGATCCATGTTCCAGAGTCGTGCTCCCTGATGTTTCTGGGTTCGCCACGTGTTGATAAGTTGGAGGAGCTGATGGGCAGGGGCCTCCATCTGTCAGACATCCCTATTCATGATGCCAAAAGGGATGTTATCTTGGTGGGAGAACAGGCCAAGGCTCAAGATGGCCTGAAGAAGAGAATGGATAAGTTAAAGGTAGAATAATGGATTTAATAACTGTTTATTTAAAGATGTATTTACAGAGTAACTGAACTGAGGGAACTTGAATTGTTAAGGCTGATCAGTCCTTAGTCCATTATCTTTGCTGAGATACAGCATTAAATCTAATATATCAGTTGTACTGACCAGTTAAATCTCAACGTCGCTTGCTAAAAACCACATTAGCAATGAGAACCTGGCTTCTGGGACTTGCTCTTATAATTTAGTTTCAAAGTACCCTTGAGCAAGTCCCTTGTATCTCCTCACTGCATCACTTTCTCACTGGAACTACCCCCTCAGGCCACTGTTATAAATAGCCATATTTTAATCGACTTGCCAGCGAGAACAATGCCACAGCCCCGCATCAAACAGACTTGGCATAGAGAATCACGCCTACAGACGCAAATAAGCATATGCAGATACACACAATCAAAAATAAATGAAATTAATGCATAAATACATTTGCATGCACCAGCAGTTTTAATTTGGTGCAGAACTCCCACATCTCAGCATCACTGTCATCAGTGCCTTCATCAAAGCAAAGCATGCAGAGCAGAATTCATAATCTTCTCTCTGTCCCCATCCTCACCTAGGCCACATTAGAGCGGACACACCAGGCGCTGGAGGAAGAAAAAAGGAGAACTGTGGATCTCCTTTACTCCATATTTCCTGGTGACGTTGCCCAGAAACTGTGGCAGGGCCAGCCAGTGCCTGCACGCAAGTTTGACGATGTCACCATGCTGTTCTCGGACATTGTGGGCTTTACTGCAGTGTGTGCCCAGTGTACGCCTATGCAGGTCATCTCCATGCTAAACGAGTTGTACACACGCTTCGACTACCAGTGTGGCATCCTGGATGTTTATAAGGTCAGTAGACAGAAGCATCACAAACACGAGGCTGTGCTGTTGTGTATATTCAAACAAAACAAAGTAAGACGTGCAGACACATAAATAAACAAATCATGTTATAATTACAGTCCCAAACTGCTCAGTGTTGCTGCCTGCTGTGCTGATGTTCAGAGCGAAGCACGAGCTGCTACTGATGTGCTTTACGGATGTGGGACTGGTTGTTCTTTATTAGCCAATTAAAGCACATTCATGTCCCCTCTTTAGAATCCCCCCTTGAGTCTCATAATAACATTATCATGGAAAGCAGCTTATCTTTGCCAGTATCAGTGAAGGCTAGTTAACATTGCCAGCTTGGAGCTACGCTAAATGATCTTAGAATCAGGCAAAATCATTGATGGTAAATCTAGCAGTCACAGGGCTTTTCTTGGAAGGTAACAATACAGAAGACACCTAGATGAGAAATGGAAATCATAATCAGGACCTCCTGGAAGAAGAGATCTTGTATCTCAATGGTACATTCTTGGTTAAATAAAGGGTAAAAATGGTTCAAATCTAATCCCACAGAGTTTATCCTGTTGATGCTTCACCAATCTACCTTTGTAATCATCTTTTTTCCTTTAAATTCTCGTTCTATGATCTCAGAAATGTATAGATGTTTGTTAACTGAACTGTTGACATAGTATTAGTTTATTCTGTCTCTGACAATCCCTGAAAATGTTTGTTTATGTGGCAGTGCCAGTGGTTTGGGATGAGTGATTTCCTTGTGAGTATATATATTCGTCTGGTTGTGAGTGTGCTTGTGTTGTGGAAAAATAACTGATTAATGTCTTGTCTGTGGAAGCTCAACAAAGACGTGTCAGTATTGTCCATCTGACAGAACAGAGCCTGTAAACAGCCATTGAAGTATATCTTCCTTCCTTTTTTTATTGCTTTCTTCCCTTTTATCAGTTCTGCGTTTTCACTCATATTTAATCATTCCACCTTTTCATTTCGCCGTTATCAGCTCAACCTACGTATTTTTGCCAATTTCCAGAAAAAAACCTGCTTATCTGCTACATTAGCTGTCACAAATGCCATGTAACAGATACATAGAAGAAGTGATACAGAACAGTAGCCAGAGAGATTGAGTTTATGTAAGTGGATTTATGTGGGAATGTGTATGTGTAAAAGCGAGCACAAGAAGAGTGGAGACTGAAGCACCCATATGTTACCATTGTCATGGTTACTGTCTGAATGACTTAGCCTGTGGAAAGCCTAAATGAAAACCGTTTGTCTTCTACTTTCCTTTTTTCCCCACTTAGTTTCTCTTTTCCTCTTGTGCTATCTCTCTTTCCCTTCAAAAGGTCATGACATTTATGAAATGACATCTATGACACTTTTTGTTTGCTTTTCTTTCTGTCTTTTTTTTCATAAACATGAGTTTTAGTCTGGCAAGGAATTAATTCTTAAACCGGAATACACAGGAAAAACATACTTTATTACTACTGCTGCTTGTTTAACTATAATCTCATTGTCTGTTTTTCTAAATGCTACATATTTTAATATCAGTCAATGTTGATAATATCAGGATAAATATCAAATAATTATTTCATTTCAATCAAAAGGAGTGTAAAAGCAGACCAAGTATTCCTTATGCATGACAAACACTTACTGGAGATTTTGAACAATTCTAATGGTAAAATGTTTGTTCGTAATCAAAATATTTAATTAATGAATAATTTTTCACATCACTTCTCAATAATTTTGTTTTCAATTTGAAAATAAATAAAATAAAGCAAAATACCAAAGAAAAATGTGCTTTGCAATTAATATTTATGGACAGTCTAGTTAGATCCCACTAAAACACTGAAAACTAAGCCACCAGACATAAAACCATATGTTTATCAAAAGCAGGATTTTCCACAATGATTGCAATGTTTTTTCTTTTTTCCCCCAACAATTGTTAGAATGAATGTTACATCAAAAAGTTAAAATGCACAGCTAACTACACTGTTCTTAGGACTAAATATACAGTGTCTATCAGAAGTAAATCACCCCCTTGGAAGTATTATCCTTTTATTGCTTTAATAAGTCAACCTTGGTCAGTAAAATTTGACCTTTTTCCACACAAGTATTTATTGGAAAAAACTCTTTAATGTCAAAGTGAAAATAGATTTCTACATAGTAATGTTTATTGAAGAAAAATATATAAAGAAAAATAATAGTTTCAGTCTGTGGACCTTCCAGACACAGGTGTTTTATACCTCAATCACTTGAGGCATACCCACACCACTCAGGGGACCCTCATTTCACTAATTGTGAGACTATTGGCACCAACTGGATGGACTTATATTAAATTAGACCTTTAAATTTAAACAGGGGTGAATAATTATGTAAACAATTATTTTTCTTTATATATGTTTGTTTCACTGACATTACTTTGTAGAAATCTTATTTGCACTTTGAAATTAAAGAGATTTTTCTAATACATTTTTGTGTAAAAAAAAAAAAAAAGGCCAAATTTTATTGATCATGAATGATTTGGGACAGCGATAAAAGGGTAAAACATCCTAGAGAATGAATATTCATGATAGACACTGTTATGTATATAATCATGTTAATATTTTTAACGAATGAATTGCATCAGGCAAATATTAGTAAAGTTATACCTCATGAATAAAATAAAGACACACTGCTTTTATATCTATGAAGCTTTGTCCTCAGTGTAAATACATAAGGTTACAGTGTCTTTTATGAAACTTACAAATGTAGTTATGGAAATATCAGTCATTGTGTGGCATTGCAGTGCATTAATTTAATTTTGATTAATGTTTACTCAATTTTGCATTTAATCATTGTCGTGTAAAATTTTAACATGTAATCCCAGGTATTCAGTTGGTATGAGTTACATCATCATTTTTTCACATCCCTGTTTACTAATCTTGGTATCTACCCCTCCTTCTCACTCTCATTTTCTGGTGCAGATTGAGACAATAGGTGATGCTTACTGTGTGGCAGGAGGACTTCATAAGAAGGTTGATAGTCATGCAAAGCCGATCGCTCACATGGCTCTGAAGATGATGGAGCTGTCAGAGGAAGTGCTGACACCAGATGGGAAACCTATCAAGGTGAGCTTTCTTTCATTCCTCACCAACGGGTGTCTGAATCAGTTACATAACTAGCATTGGGCTGGATAGATGATGTTAAGATCCACCTTATTTATTCTTTCATCTGATGTATTTTTTGTTTTTTGTTTGTTCTGTAAAGCTATAGCGTGATTGGTTTATGAGTCTTGAAAGGAAGCTAGACTCATCTAAGAGATTTAAAAAAATAGAAAGTAGTACAATCTGGTCAGTGACACACCATGGATGCTGCAGTTCCAGGAAGTAACTGCTGGAAGTCTATGTTTGAATGCAATATGACAAAACAGATTGTATGTTTGTCTGTTTTTGTCTATTCTTGCACAGAGTATATGTACTGTGTATCACTGTTAGCATTATTAACTTGCTCTGAATGCACATTGATGATCAAGGTTACTGAAATACAGGCTATACAATATGCAGTTGCCATGGTGATAATAAATACTTTAGTGGTAAATTGTGTTTGTGTTTTTAATTCATTTTGCTCTATTTTGCTGTTGGATTGTGAGTGAGAAAGGTACAAATTATGATATATTGAAATAGAGACTTCCTTTCAGCTTTCAGCCATCATTCTAGACTTGAACCAAACATTTATTTTAGACATTTTGGGCCTTTTGTATTGATGCTTCAGTTCAATGCACATTTACAAACAGAAGGAGATATAGAACATTTCAATTTTATGTAAGTGTACTTATTGTGTGGGATTGCTGTAAGTGTCACATATAGGTGATGTTGTGTTTCATATACCTGGATATGTTGTAGGTGTGTTTTTTCTTTTTGTGTATGGCCTCTGTATATGCATGGACTTGAAACTGAATATTCTCGTCACTCAATATCCCAAGGGCTGCTTGACTGACATTTTTTTATATTCATTGTGAATTTTGTGCCTTTATTTTGGAGTTGACAGTAGAGAGCAGACAGGGATGGATGCGGTTCATGGTCAGTACTCCTAACCATAACTGAACTTCTCCCTGACTGACACTAGTGGAAAACTCTGTTGCGTTGTTTGATTCACAAGGGGTCGCATAAAACTGTGTGCACTGTGTTCAACTACACTACCCTCGGAGCTGGAATGAAATATTTTTACCTCTTCTCATAAAATGATTGTGAATATGTGATGTATTATTGATAGATGAAGTAACTGGAACTCAATACGTAATCAGTGTATCTGGTCAAAGATGATTATTGATGTGTAGAAATAGGACTAAAAAAAGAGGAATGTGTCTGAAAACAAAATTATTCCAACTTTATGGGCAACAGTGTACACTGAATATAATATAGGGAATATTTGGGGAACAGTTTTTAGTGATAAATAGCTTTCATCACACTGACTACTGCTGATATTGTACTTGTTGACTGTCCTACTTTTTATCTAATATGCCATTTTCCATCATTTAAAAGAAAAGTAAGCTACTCTTTTCTAGAAGGAAAACCTGTAAATATTAAGTAGGAATTCAAGGTAGAAGTCATAACTGAAGGAATTAAGGTCTTAAGCTTCTTCAGGAGCAATGTGGGACCACATGACATGATTTGTTTTTGTCTGCCCTCAGTCCGGGCTCTGTCAAGGTGAACCATCACTCCTAGGCTGCTGTGGTAGATTCTGGATAACTGCCAGTGTCATAATGAATCTGAATTTGGCACAGATTGTCAGTGAACTAGATCGATGAGACTTGAGTAAATGAGATGGTACATATCAACTGATGACCCAAAAGTATTGCCTCAAAAATGAAAGTTTTATCCTGCTCTGAGGTATAAGATAGAAGTCCAAAAGTCCAAAAATACATACCGAACCTACACTGTTGCCATTTTCTGTTATTGTTAACATTAGCATAAATACGTAATAATATTGTTACATATGTGAGAATAATACCAGCATTAGCACTCTGTATTTGTTAAAACAATATCACTCACCATTTTAGGAATGTACTACATCTTGGTATAACCTGTTTATATTCTATGTGCAAAATATTTGTGTCCTGGTTTATGTCTTAGGACTGAATAGCTTTAGGTACTGACTGCAACAGGAGGCTAGGAGAGCATTCTCAGGAGAAGTACTTGGACACAATCCATACTAACAAGATGTGAAACGACTATTAAATTTCATCCTTTAACATTACAAGAGTACTTGGTGTGTTTACAGATGTTTTGATAAAGCACATCAGTATTTCAGCGTGAGAGAGTGAAGCTAAGTCTAAGGCTGCAGAATAACAGGCAGGACACTGTTCTGTGTGCTGCTGTTCTCCTAACATTGTCCATTTGTCTCAAAATAGAAAGGCCTTGCCAAGCATTTTTGGCATGCTCTCCTGCTCCTCCATTTTCTCTCTCTCTCTCTCTCTCTCTCTCTCTCTCTCTCGCTCTCTCTATATCTGTCCCTGCTCCTTCCTCTCTTCTCCCTCTCTCAATCTGCTGCACCCTCTATTTAATTCACGCCTTTAATTTTCCTCCTCAGTTTCTGACTTAATGTTTTTTGTTTTTATCCATGTACTTCTTGTCTTCTTTTTGCACCCTCTGTTAGACTCTCTACTGTTCCCCTTGTTTTGGAATTAAGGAGTGTTACAGAGATATTTGACACTTCAGCATGATAAATGCTTATCACTGAGTGCACTCAACTCCAGCCAGTGTTGCACTGTTATGCAAACTAGCATGAGAGCTCTACACGAGGAAAGTGAGTGAAAAAGGTTTAGTGTGAGAGAGAAACAATGAGAGTGATCTGAGGACATCGGGAAAAATATAGAGGAGTGAAAGGTCAAGAGAATAGATGTATAGGACCTAAACATTTGTATTACTGCTCTAATTTCAGGCCTGTAGCATGTTGTGTGTGCACAGGAGTATAGAGGATATCAGAGATATGGTGCTTTTCCTGAACAAGATAAGATATTTTAGGGACAAATTGTGATTCAGCAGCGATTCAGCAAGGTTTTACAAGTCCTGAGTTCACATAGATTTTCTAGATTAGCAGAGGTCTGTATGTTGAGTAGAAATACACTGATGTAAACAATTGAATGTGCTGCTTGTTTGAGTGAGTTGGACCAATAAAAGCAATTCATAAAACATTTATATATTTACATTTTCCACATGCCAGTCCTCATAGAAAATTGAGCTAGTGGCATGCTGTTTTCTAGTGTGGTATGAAGGTGTTTAAATGTTCATGAATTGACCATTAACCACTTTAAAGAAGACCCCACGACACAGAAAGCAAGTGAAATTTTAAC
The DNA here is from genome assembly GCA_030068375.1 of Ostorhinchus rueppellii. NCBI lineage: Eukaryota > Metazoa > Chordata > Actinopteri > Kurtiformes > Apogonidae > Ostorhinchus > Ostorhinchus rueppellii. The sequence continues at coordinate 20,421,613 of JAQQZY010000006.1, read as the reverse complement.
CATAAATCATTTTATGCACATTTCTGTGTTGAAGCCTGTCTGCTGGCTTTTGTTCAGATGGAATTTCATTTAATGACATTTAATTTAGTTGTTTTTTCATCTGTTCATGTAGCATTACATATTCATTCCTATGTTATCATTTTGGATTGAAAAAACATCCAGGAGATTACTGTAAAACACTTATTTTCATAACCTACACCAACACTGACTTTACAATAAGTTCTGGATTTCTAGCTTTACCTTTCAATCCTTCTTTCTTCTTGCCCAAAGGGTAGAATGTGATTGGTGATCTGTGATGCTGCGCAATTTGCTGATTGGTTTGCTGAGGGCCATGTGCTGTGTGGATGCTGACTCATATCAAAAAGGAGGGGTGGAGTGTATTAGTGTTTCCAGTGTCTGTGTTTTGAGACTAAGGAATAAAGCAGAGAGTGGGCGCTGGATGCAGATTTGTTTGTACGTGTATCTGAATGGTTGTCTGTGGTAGAGACAGACGTACAAGTGTATAGCCATCTGTGAGCAGTTTAATTCAAAATTAGGTCACCCTTTTGCACCCACTACCCCTTACTCTCTCACTTTCTGTCTCTTCATTTTCTTTATCTCTGGACTGTCAAGGTTCTGCCATGTAATTATAGGTTTATTTTCGCCTCTTTCTTTCTATTGTCTTTCTTTCTGTCCTTCTGTCTGTCTATGCTCATTCTACCTCACTACCCCATTGCCTGTTGTTGCCATGACTACCTTGCAGTGTGCTGACATGCTCACAGTGGCGTTGGTTACCTAGGCGATGAGATGCTCCAGCAGATCATTAGAAATCTCCTGGATTCCTCTATTTTTTTGTCATTGTAAGAGCGTATGTCTATGTCTGTTCTTTCTAAAATCAATAGTTGGCCAAATAGCCATGAAGTGGAATGGTCTGACGAATATTGGCCAGATAGCTTTGCCTCGAGCCATTTATAGATTCAGGCTTTAGCCAGATTATGGGTGCTGTGATGTCTTTTAGGAACAGGAGATTATTTATTTTATTTTATTTTGTCAATTTAAAAAAAATGTTTCCACATGAGCTAAGATTAGATAATAGCAGAAAGACTGGTGTGGAAGTATGTTTATTACAGTATGATTACAACTCAGAGGATCAATGTCTACACAAAACAATACTGGCCTGTGTGATATAAGGTGGACAGCATGTGAATGTACATGAATAACATTATGTCAGTGAGGAGAGCTCGTTTTAGCACAGTGGCTTAGTTATTATGTTATTGCTATCTGTTATTATGAAGTATAATACCTTGACCTTAGTTTGAAGTGTGGTGAACCAGAGCAGCATTTCTAGTTTTATGAGGCAGCACACCTTGTGAAAGTGTTTATTCCTACTATAAACCATCTGTACTACTTTAAATGTGTAATATAAGATATCTGCAGGTAGATGTTTCTAAAACAAACAAAAAAAATGGAGGTTTTGAAGTAGCACAGGATCACAGATGTTGATAATAAATCCATCTTAGTCTTGTTTTCAGATGGGGTAGAGGATATGAAGTGAGAAAGTTATGTTGGTGATGTTATGTTGAGTATTAATTTGACATTACTTGCTATTGAAGAACAAAGCTGATGAAGTCTCTTGGATGAGGGAAATGTTTTGAAGAACAAAAAAATCAGTGCAGTTGAACTTTGAAACCAAACCTTGGATGAACAATGTACAGGACAAATGAGAACTTAGACAATGCTAAATATTAATGTTAGCATATATGACACCACTGACAGGCAATCAAATGACATGAAATAACATTCATTCATTCATTTTCTATACCCGCTTTATCCTCACTAGGGTCACGGGGGTCACATGGAGCCTATCCCAGCTA
>JAQQZY010000006.1:20347519-20362519 GCA_030068375.1 Ostorhinchus rueppellii | reverse complement strand
ATAATAGTGTTACAAGGCTAATCACTATGGCAACCGTTGCGCTCTGCCATTAGTCAACAGGGTGGTGATGATATCAGAGCTTGACGTCTCTGTGCCACCCTCAATCTCACAGCATCTTTATTTAGCACCACTATTCCTCTGCCTCTCCATCTGTGTGTGCAAAGAAAATGCGAAAAAGAAAGAGAATTGGAAAGAAGGAAATGAGCCTTTTAACATTTCTAAGGATGAACTACAAATAATGTTGTAAAAATCTAGACATGACCAAAAAAAAGTCCATGGTAACAGAACTGGAATGTGCACATACAGTAAGCTGCTAAATGTACAAATATGTGCATGTCTTTAAGGAAACAAAGAGAATGTTATGTTCACTGTTTTTTCCTTCTCATACACACATTCAAAAATGCTGCATGCGGGGCCCAGAAGCCATGCAATGTGACGACAGGGTAGTATGGTTGCCATAGTTACCCAGTGGCGGTAGAACGCAGCAAGCTGCTGGTGCTCTGAGCCGGCTGATTGGATGATGCTCCACTCATAGTCTGTAAACTGACGAGTCATGATGCGGAAAAACTCAGGCACAGAACTGCTACCTGGAAGGTGAAAAGAAAAAAGGCGGAGCGAAAAAAGAATGAAATTAATGAAAGAGCATGAGAGCAGGAAACGAGTGAGAATAGATGAAGCAGAGAAAACAGAAAGAAAGCAAGGGACAGTGGGAAAGGAAGGAAGAAGAAAATGGGAGAGTAAATGAAGGAGCCAGAACAAAGGAAGAAATACAGATGTAACAAAGATAGAAACTCGTACTTACGAGGTTCAATCAGACTTTGTTTTTGAGACTGTCTTAAAATATCAAATACTCCAGACCTGTATAACACAGAAAAGCCCACTGCACCTCCTACTGTAACAAGCAGCCTTGAAGACTTTTGACGCAAGTCAACAGTGCCCTCTTGTGAATAAGTTGGTTATTACAAATGCAGTGCAAATCTTTGGTGCATAAATCCTCTATCTACAGCATCTGTTTGTCTAATTTCAGTGCTTTTAGAAAAACAGTACAGTTGATGTTTGTGTAGTATTCAACATTTACCTGGCATTGTGGTCTTCATTATATCCACACCAACCTGCATCCCCTGCTCTGCTGCGAGAACAGCAAAGTCCCCCTGATGTGAGACGTTGAAACTCCAGGTTTGAGGGTCAGAACCTGAATCTGAAGTAGCCTGAACACCAGTGCAAAAGAAAGAAAACATTGTAAATACTGTAAATAAATAAATAAATGTCCTACATTCCAATGTCCAAATTAAGTCAAAACAAGTGTTGTTTAAGTAAATAAAACACATTTAAAATACACAACATTTATTAATTAACACTAAATTTCACTATATTAACAATATAATTTTTTGGAATTATAAATTTGGACGACATAAATTAGTTAAATGATTGTATATCCAGTATCAGGGTTGTTCCATGAGAGAACACCCTCACTCCAGCAGCAGACACACACACAAAAAACCCCAATGGCCCTCTCAGAACTATGTGGTTTAGAAAATGAATGAATGCTGTATTATGACAGCATTACACATCATACACTAGGTCACCACACACACACACACACACACGACGTTAACATAATACATCAAAACCAAAGCCAAATGTACATTTTTAGAATACAAAGTACAGCTTCATGACTCACTCTTCTGCCAGAGGACATTGTTCATCAACTGCAAACAACTTGGAACACCTCTGGGAACACTTATTAATGCCAGAACAATCATCTGAAACACTTCATACAAATACACCAAAATAGATTGATGATTTGTTATTTTTATATGGTTTATTAACCAAAGAGACATGATTTTGGTGAAATGAGCTGCTGTGAATTAGTGTGTTTCATTGTTATAAAAGCTGCTGTGAGTATATGCTTGTGCTCCTTTTCTTCAGTGGTTTTACTTTACTGAGTCTTTTAGGGCAAAACAAGCTGGAATAACAGAAATACACAGAGAGAGAAATTGGAAGTTTTATAGGTTTTCACCAAAGAAGGCACTCAGAATATACACCAATAAGAGATTTAGGATGTTGAATATCAACTGTAATGCACTGAACAACAAGTATTTTTTTAATTTTGGCCTAGTAGTTTTTGTTTTGGAACTTTTTTTTTTTTCTAAAAATCAGTCCAACTACATTTTGACACCCATTTGAACCCCAAAAAGCAGTTACACAGCCAAAACTCCCACAAGGAAAACAGCTTAAAGCCCAAAGAGTCTATTTTTATTGCAAGTCGGTCTCACTCACTGGTCTGTTTCCCCCCCCATTCCACTGGCAGCTGGGGAGGGAACTGAGCATGCTCAGATGTCTATGGAAAGAACAAGGTCTATTCTATCAGCATGTTTTTATTTTTTTCTTATTGACCAAACACTGAATTTTTAAAAAATAAATCTTACATTCAGAGCACTCACCACAGACACATCAGGGGTTAAAGGGTTATTAATAACAGCATTAAATATACATAAACTAAAATACCTTCCCCAGCTCTAAAAATGTCTGTTGCTCCCCAGTTGCTAGACTTCTGAAACTCTCTTAACAATAAATTATCTTCTCTAGCTATTTCATATTTAACACAAGATTGTGATAAAGGTCAAACAATTCTAAACTAATGAAAGACAACACTGGGACCTTAACGTAAGTTTGACAACGTAGAGGGGAAACCCTGCTTAAGACTGATGACACAATTAATAGTGTGAATTTCAGTGTCATTAACCTTCAGCGGTGCTGCCAGGTATGGTTTCCCTCTGGGAGATCGCTCCAGTCTGATGTCGGACCAGGGGATCCCCATCTTCTCACAAACAAACCTCCTCAGCAATAACCTGCCAGCCTGACGAAGTGATACACAGTGAAGGAAATATGAAAGGGGACAAAGAGCAGGACCACCGAGGATGACAGTTTGAGATCAGTTTTACCATGGCTGATTTGGCATCCTTGGCAAACATAAACTCTCCGATTCTGTCCTTCTCTTCCGGCTGAATGCATCGAGCAGCGAACAGCCACTCGGACCTCCCTGGAGCCCACGACCCACAGCGAAAAGCCCAGCGAACAGAAGCCATCACTAGTGTCACAGTCCCATCTGAACTCTTCAGTCAACTTCAGTATGCTCACAAGTTAAGAAGCTAACTTTTACATGATATATAGGAATAACGACTCAACTATTGTAATATATTAACCAACAGCATTCCGGAGCGACACATCATCTGTTCTGTGACGGAATGCTGGAGGAAAATCTTTAAAATAGCTGTAGTTTGGATTTGACAGCCACTCACATTCATACCCGGAAGAGACCGGCGAGATATAATGTCGTCATCAGTGGGCGCGGTGGAGGATTGACCAATAGGAGCACCTATACCAGTGCGCCACTAGTGATGCCTTAAAATACTGAAAAGAAAATCGTAATTTACCTTTTTTGTCGTTAAAAACGCTTACATGTAAATGGGAATGCTGATGTTAGGCACTTACTTCAAATAAACAAGATTTACATGGGAGTTGCAAGGAAAATGAAGTATTTTTTGGCCGAATACACCTTAAAATTTACCTAAGTCCGTCAGGTGCTCCAATGTATACGATTAAAATGCTTTCAGTCTTTTTACTTCTGCACTACAGACGTATAATTTCCCTTTTAATTCTTAAGAATTCTGTTGCCATTGATGATAAACGCTGCATTATTTTATACATAAAGAATTTACAATTGTTTTCGGAATTAACACCACGAAATCTGGAACATCCAATATACACGTAAAAGCACCATTAAAATCGCATCGCTACTATGATGTTTTGATTGCGGTACATCTGCGATCAGTAAGGTGAGTTGTTTTACAAATATATAGTACATATATTGTACATAGCGTTTCCCAGATATCTTTATTTTGGGGGTAATCATGGCAATAAAAGGAAATATAAAACTGCAGTACTGGTGATAGGTGAGAAAATGTGTTACGGTTATTTGTAAGAAATAGCTGTACTGTACATGAAAAACCATTAATTGCAAAACAACATTAGGAAAAACAACAAGCCATATTGTGGATGGACAGAAGTACTTACTTAACAGGGAAAGGAACGTTTTTGGTAGATTATTGGTGAAACGTAAAAACCCCAAATGAATAACCCAAAATGAATAACGTACAATACGTTTTATACACTTACACAAAGATATTATTATTATAAATTGGCTATATATTCGAATAGCCTATCGATACCTTATAGAATATCTAAAGAGAGGAAAAAAAATTAACTATTGCATAATGTTTATGTTTATGATGGTTAATTACAGTGGGACTGGAATCTCAATTGCAACCCCTGTAAATTCATATTGTAGATCAATATAATCTGGACATTTTGCCAGTAGGACTTACTCAAAATCTAATGTTTTTACACAGCATCCTCAAATATAATAACTGATTGATTTATTAAAATACACTTTTCTTGCAGGTAGTGCAATAAACACTCCACCCCACCACACAATAGCATGAAAATACAGATCACTGATATATTATTTTAATGAATTTACTTTAATTCTATTAAGTAGTCTTTTCTTGTGTTGCAGAGCCATTTTGATCTGTGGTGTTTCTTCCGGCTGTGAGTTCATCAGGCTGCTGCCCAGTCATGGAAGAAAAGATGGAATAAAGACAACTACAAGCTGAGAATTTACACTGACTATTGCTTCATTTTTTTTCTGCAAGTCCTGAAGTATCTGCGCCTGAGCTACATTACTTTAATATCTCTTTAAGACAAAAAGGGAAGCCTGTACTCACATGTGGGAAAAAGAAGATTTACTTTTGCAGTGTATCTTGTGTGACCTTTGTGGGGTTCAGACATTTCAAAAGCCTCACATGTTGCTGCATAAAGGCCTTCAGTGAAACAGCTCAGAGCAGTCTTCCACGTGAAGAACTTCACAGCAGCTCATGGTGCCACAGAGGAATTCCTCCCGATGAAAAACCTTGTGCTTTTAAAGAAAGCGGGACATATGGATCCCGTCTAACACAGACGAACCTTAACAGCAAACAACCACGCTTCTGTCCATCTGAGAACCGACTCCTTGCTTCACTCTTTCTTCTGTGCTCCCATTCTCTCTTCCTGTGATCCGACAGCTTTCTTCTCAGCTTCTCTGTCATTTCCACCATCCTCCTTGTCTCTCTTTAATCTCTGTCTGTCTGGGGTTTCTGTCCCCTCTTTGCTGCCAAGCTGGATTTTTTGCAGGTGAAGCATCTAAAGAGGAAGAGGAAAAGTAACTACAGCGTGAGAGAGACGCAGACTCTCATCAGGGAGATTCACAAGAAGAGGGAAATCCTGTTTTCCAGACAGCAGGTGCAGACATGGCTTCTCTGATAAGAATATGTCAGTATATAAAAATTTGCAACAGGTCAAGAATTCCAGCAGCTCTTGTACAGAAAAACATATTTAACTCTACAGTTAGACAAATGCATTTAGGCTTTTGGCTTTCATCACGGTCATACACAACCAGCTACTTATAAACACAATAAAAAACATAAAAATAATGACAAAAAACACAAACAAAACAAAAACAAAAGCATGCAACAAAAATTGTAATCAGTATGTAAATGCATATGATTGGGAGTTCTTTACCTGTTGGAAGTAGGTTCAGTTGTGCCAGAACCATCTACCAAGATTATTAAAATATGACCAAGTTATGCAGCAATAAAAGCCAAACATTGTAAAAATCAATAGATTAATACAGGATGTTAATGTACAAATCTGTTTTTTGTTCTTTTTTAAATCAAATGTAACAGACAAAAAAGTCCAAGTGGACCCAACATTCATTAACTGTGGAGAAATGTTCGACAAAGTCCTGATTTCTGTGATCCACGGCTTGTGAGGCATGAACTCAACAAGAGCCAATTATCCAACTCTCCTGTCCTACCTGATTAGCAACACACACCCCTCTTATCTTTTCATTAATGTGTGAAAACACATTTTTTTAATGAGTTCTTATCAATCAAATCTCAACAGACTGCAGCTCTGACATATGAGTTTATATATTGCCTGATTAACTGAAATTGTAAATTTGAGACAAGAGAAGGTTCTCACCTACAAGTTAAGCCCTGTGAGTCAAAACACTGCATAATCAGGTGAGCAGCAGTGGATAGGTCGTTTTATATGGAAGACTCACACCTCTGTTAGTTGGACAAGAACCAGTGTCTTCCCACTTGCCTAAAGTTGTAAACAGGCAAAAGGTTTGTTAGAATTGCCTGAATGAAACCATCTAATTGGTGGTCTTTGTTATTTTTCTCCTCCTTGTTCTTGAACAACAGAACACAGCCATTAATGAGCTGAAGAGACAGGCATGGGAGGAAGTGGCTCGAAGTGTCAATTCACTCGGCGAGGGAGAGCTGCGTACTGCTGCTGAGGTGAGTTTAAATTGTGCTTCTATGTTGCAGCAGTCCTGGTGTTTTAATGGTAACACAGAAAATAACAAATGTCTTAATAGCTGGCTTTGCTCATTCTAATTTCCTCTTCAGGTGAAACGCCGTTATCTTGACTGGCGTGCACTGATGAAGAGGAAACAGATTCAAGCTGAGCTCTCTCTCTCCTCCTCATCTTCCTCTTTGGCCCTGAAGGCGGACTATGATCCCTCCTCTCCTGAGCATGAGGCTGCGTCCCTTGGGTCCGGGTGTGACCAGCTGCTTGACCTCTCAGGCTTCCCAAAGGACTGTCACTGTGACTGGCCGGAGCTTGTGGCTCTTGGCGAGCCGAGTGGGCAGGCCATGATGGCACCACTGGGCGTGAAGATGGAAGAGGACGCCACTGGATACAGAGTAAGAAACACACGCATCATCATTTTGTTCTTATAACGAAACATGTTCACGGATGAAGTCAGTTCAACAACAAAGTAAAACAGGCTTCATCTTGTACATATTGTGATTAAATCGAAGAAGGATTTGATTTAAGTAATTAGCTCCATACAGTGTTAATTTACTACATCTCTCATGTTAAAACCCCCCACTTCAGTGTCTTATTAGAAAACAAACAGGCTATAATAGTATTCAAGTATGGGCTAATGTTTTAATTATCTTAAATAATGTCAGCGTAGATAGTTATGTTAAATATATCATAGTAATTAGGTCTGCACATTGTGCAACATAAGTGCTTCATTAATTCAGTCTTTTGATTGGCCTCATGTCGGGTCACAGGATACAGATCAAACTGAATCATTAACATCATTTACTAAACTCTAGATTGTTTTTTTTTTTTAAACTTCAAGACATTTAAATGTTATTTACAATTTGATTATGATCTAATCTAACATAGAAGCACCTGAGGGAGAATGTGCTTAGACCTTGAAATAAAACCCTGACTTTTCTGTCTCCTTCATCTATTTTCACCTTACAACAATGATTTCACTTTATACAGCAATTTTATATTTCATTAGGAGCCTAATATTGATTAAATATGATGCTTTTCATTAGAACATTGTTCATATGACTTCTTAGTTTTGTGAGAGCATCACTTGGCGTCTTATTTTTGTGTATAAATAATTGACAAAAGTTAACAGAAAGCCTTTGTAAAATATCACCTTAATGTCACCGCAGAACGTTTATGCATTAAAAACAACTGTAATCAAATAATCAAATAATCTCTAATATTTGTAACAATGTAGAAATTCAGAAAAACTTTAATTATTTTAGGTGTAATGGGCCGTTTTATTTGGTTACCAATGATCTTCCATGATTCTTCACAAATGCTATTGTTTTTTATTACTTTTTTTTTTTTTTTGGGAGACCTCTAGTGTCAGAAAGATGATATACTCATGGTGATATACCAAAAAACGTGTATATTATATATATTCTAATAGTGTATATTACAGTTGCATATATTTTTCAGACAAACCAAACCTTCTTGTGTCTTTGTGCGGCTGTGTTTAATGACCTCTCTCTCTTACTGAAGCTGGATTGCGATGGTGACATAGCAGATGCAGACATAGATGAAGATGATATTCCATCTCTGCTCAGTGACATAGAGTCACGTGGCGAGGGCCAAACAGCCGAAGTCTACTGCAATAACGACTTGGGCACGCTCAGTTCCTCCAAGGCACCGACCTCCACCACTCACAGAGACTTACCTCCCACTGGTGGCCTGGTGGGCATGGCGACTCATTCTCTGAGTGGATTAACCAGCAATGACAACATAGGAGCAGGGGTACTGGTCGCTGTTGAGAAACAACGGTTGGAAGTGGAGAAACAACGGCTGGCTGTGGAAACTGAACGCCTGGTAGTAGAGAAAGAGAGACTGATGGTGGAGAAGGAGCGACTTCACCAGACGGAGGTCGAGCGGGAACGACTCCAGCTGGAAAGAGAGAGGTTACATGTGGAGAGAGAGAAGCTGAGGCTTCTGCTCATCGGCCAATCCGAACACGTCGACTCCTCCTTTAACCTGCCGCCACAACAAGGCCCCCCATCATCATCTACGTCCACTTTATCCTCTACTCATGATGGACAGAGGGACAGCGAGAAGGACAGTAAAGGATGGATATCAGTGGTGGATCTGGAGACAGAAAGGATGAAGCTGGAGAAGGAAAGACTGCAGTTGGAGAAAGAGAGACTGCAGTTCTTTAAATTTGAGTCTGGCAGACTACAGATTGAGAGAGAGCGCCTACAAGTGGAGAAGGAAAGAATGCAGCTGCACAAAGATCATCAGGGCCACTGACCGACAAAATGAGATGAGATACTAAAAACAACACAGAACACACAGATTTGCATCGGTAGTTAATCTCTTAAGGCAACTATCCCATCATTCTTGGTTGGAATTTGGCCAAGGATAGAACTGATATATCAAACTGGCATCTTTATGGCCATGATGATAAGGCCCCACGTTTTAGTCTTCATAAAACATGTGAGAAGACAGAAATGGCACCATGATAAGATAATCAAATCTAGCATTTGCCTGGCAGGCGCCGGGTGCTTAGCCCTAAACATATCTAGTTTATGAAAGCAGATGTTCAGAGCACCTTCCAAGTGCTCTGATTCACAAAATGTGCAGAATAAAATATAATCATTGGAGTACCAATGCAGACTCCCTAACTGGTGTGGAAACATCTGTCAGAGGTTGTCTGCTTTAAAAGGGCTGCAGTGTCCTTTTCTGCAATCAGGTTGATGAAATGACAACATGGTACTTATTTAAGCCTCGAGTATGTCAGAGTCGACTCAGCGTGCACTGCTGTCACGTGTACAAGTGTTTACTCTTCATGGTGGCTATTGTGACTTTGTATATTTGTATGCAAGTATTAGACTGAAATGATACTCTTGTAACATTTTCTGTTCTTCTCATGAACATTTGAAGAATTCGTAACAAAAGTTTACAATCATGTGTAGTGAGCATGCTCGAATACTTAAGTGCATGAGGTAAACTGTTCTTTAATGGCTGCGTTTTCTTTGGCTTTATTTAATTTTATTGGGCCAGCTACTGCAAAGTGTGTACTGCTGATGTGTAGTTCAGTTAATCATCCATTTCCTGAGCTTCATTGTACTGAGGGGACACTTGTTTGTCTCTTTAACTAGTCACAGGTTCATGTGACTCTAACAACAACCTTGAAGCCAAGTTGTGATTGTTATTGTCTTTTAACCCATAAAGACCCGAACAGCCACTGGGCGACCAAAACCATCTACTGTTCTAAACTGTTTAATAACTGTTGATCCATGAATCCTATCAATGCATGTAAATAATTGGTGTAAAATACAGTTTGTCATCTTTTCATGGTCATCACATATAAGCCGTTCAGAGTTACTGTGGAAACACTGCAATCTTTTACAACATTGATTCACCAGTAAAACCCACGGAGTTGGACCAATGACAGTGGGTGCAGGCCCTTGTTTTATGTTCAGTTAATGATAGATTTTGATGGAAAAAGTCACTTTTTTCACTTTTCTCTGTTTTTCATATAATAAGCCTCAACTTTAATCTCAGCTTTTATGAACGTCTACAAGATCAGTGAATTAAATGCAAATTTTCATTAACAAATTTTCCATCTCTATTTTTAAATAGAGATGGAAAATCATTTGGGAAATGCCACAGAAATAGTACCGGGTCTTTATGGGTTAATGTGTTAATATTGATATTTGTTTTAAATCTATAAAAGCATTTATACATTTTTCATAATTTGCTACTTAGGTAACATTTTCTATGTTTCTAAGTTTGTAAATAAAGCTAGTTCAGAAGAGGAAATGTGGCTTCCACATATTTTGTATTAGTATGAGAAAAAAAAAATGGCTTTGTTCTGCATATATGTAAGTCTAGTCCAGTATTAGTTCTGGTATCTAGTGTCGATCAGAGGGTTGGGTCAGGAAGGACATTCAGTTAAAGCTTCTGTCAAATTCCCCATGTAAATTATGAATACCATGAGGATGGGACTCCCAGGCAGGTGGCAAAGAGGAAGACCAAAGAGAAGATTTATGGATGTGGTGAAGGAGGATATGCAGGTAGTTGGTGTGTGAGAAAAATCTGCAGGAGACAAGGTCAGATGGAAGCAGATGATTTGCTGTGGCAATGCCTAAAGGCAGCAGAAGAATGTGATAGTCTTATGCAGCTGCAGATAAAAATATTAGACCACCCTTGTTTTCTTCTTCAATTTCTTGTTAATTTTAATGCCTGGTACAACTAAAGGAAATGTATATTATATTTTAGGAATATACACTATAGCACCAATACAGACGTTAAGTTATTGTGGGCTTTTAAATAATAATATTCCATTCTGATTCAATTCATACACTTAAAAACAAACCTGAATTTATCTTCATTCATTTGTGCCTACTTTTTGTTATGCAACACTCAATGATCACACAAGTTCTTCTACTTCTGCAGATCCTGGACCTCCTGCAAAACCTACATGATATCAACACATCCTTATAACGCATCAGGTATACATATGTTCATGGAAAAATGATTAGACCACCCTTGTTTTCTTCCATTTCTTGTTCATTTTAATCCCTGGTACAACTAAAGGTACATTTGTTTGGACAAATATAATGAGAACAACAAAAATAGCTCCTAATAGTTTAATTTCAGAGCTGGTATCTATCCATTTTCCATGTTTTCTTGATAAAAACCAAAATCACTTCAGTTCTTACATCAATATCTGGCATTGTACTGACAAAAACAGTGCTTTTAGGCATTCCATGTTTTCTTTTCTGTCTGTTTTAGTCACATGATACACACAGGAGTTGGCACTTGATTACATAACCATTGGTTTTGATGACTTTTGATGATCTAATTAAATTTTTTCCATCCTTGTTGAACAGTCTGGATTGAAACGAGTGAAGGGCTCAGTTATATTTGCAGCCTTTCTCTGTTTTTACCTTGTGAATCTTCTCATTTGGGTCCTTCGGTATTGGAAGGAGAAAAAGCTTCTGGTCTCACCTGTTATTTTTGAAGAATAATGGTATTAGATATTTTTGTCTCCTTTCTATTGATGCTCCACAGAAAGCCTGTCAGGAGTTCCCAGATCTGTGCGGGCTAATGAGAAGAGGTGAGCGTAAAAAAAGTCACTTTGAGAGCAAAACACTGCATCTACAACAGAGTCAGCTTTTGAGAATTTCAATGCAGCTGATGCAACTCGGTGACACTCGTGTGTTTTGATATATTCCAAACTTATTATATTTGTTTGTGTCAAAACGGCATTGAAGTAGTGGAAGAATTTATTGGACCAGTAAGAGATGACAGTGAAGAAGAGAAATCTGTAAGCAAAACCTCATTCTTCTTTTAAGCTCAAAAAATAGATCCTTTCAGACACACATGCACATCACAGGCAGGGATCTGAAGCAGGTCGACCGAATGAAAATAAAAGTTTATTTTTCCTTTTAACAGTTATTTTGTTGTCTGTCTGTGAGATCAAAGTCTCTATTTCAGCTCTGCCTGGATATGAAACTGGTGCAGAAATCCACTTTATTGTCATACAGCAAAAAGGTCTTTCAGCTCTGGTGCTTGCAGTGAATTGTTGAGTTTTGTGGGGACGGTGTGCAATATTTTTTATTTGAAATATACTAAAAAAATATTGTGCTACAATCACAGAACTCGCAGAGATAGAAGTTGCAAAATGATCAATGCACCTTTGTGTATCTGAGTTATCACCTCATGTTCAGCCTGAATCACTACACATTGTCGCATCTTTTTTCTAAGTCTAAAAACATAAGCCTGGGCATAAATAAGCTTTTTGCCTCACCAGCAGTAACAACCGCAGAAGCATGAGTTGCCTCTGCGCTCTGAGAGTTTTGGTGCAATTTAATTTCCTATCCGATCAGGAGTGATACTTCAAAGAAAAAAAAGAGAGCAGTGGAGCTGGTCATGACAGAAGATGGAAATTTGAGTTTCTCATCCACTGAGTTTGGAGTTTGAGATAGATTCCCCTGAGAAGGAGATACAAAGAATGATGAAATGAAGTATGGCAGGGTGAGGATAAAAAAAAAAAAAAAAGAACAGAGTGAGAACAGTGGAGAAATGAGGAGGTGCATGAGGGGAGGGGGATAATGCATAGCTGAGAGTGAAGAACAGCAGATGAAATGATCCAATAAAATAAAAGGTGAAAAGGCTGCTTTGACTTTGTGGTGATGATGAAAGAGGCACACGGAGGGCATGTGTGTGCATTTGCACATGAGGGTGCAAAGTTAAAAGGGTGGCAGGACCGCCTCAAAATTGTTATTTTGCTTCAGCTTTGGGGAAATGGGAAATACTTGTCAGTAATAACCCAGCATGGTGGTACGTGTATGAGTGTGTGTGTACGAGTGAGACGGGAAATAATGGGAAATGCTTGTCAGTGATGGCTCTGCCTTTGGAGCGTTTGGTCCCCATGGATTGCAAAAAGGAGCTCAAATGACAAAATCACAGTGGGGGATTTTTTAACCCTGTAGCTGCTGGCGTACAACGGTAGCCTGCACGGCTGAACCTAAATATCACACATGAAAACGGAACTGATCCTAATTCCTGCTGGGACAGTGGATGATGTATGATAATGGATGGATAATATTCTATTACAGTAAAAGGGGGTCACATCCAGCGGTCGTGAGGGGAGTAAATAAACTGGAAAAAAGTTAAATTTAGCAGAAGTTTCATTCCAAGTGCAGTAACAGAACTGAACAAACCATTAAAGAGGCTGTAATGTGTTAGTTGGATATGTGTGCTGGTGGTGGAACTGTTGGGTTTGCTGCTTTGGGTGTGTATACGGTGTGCAATTCCTGTTTTTGAGTTGTGTTATGCCATTGTATTTTTTAATTTTTATTCTTTATTTCATTCATTGTAAAATAAACAGTTTCATAGAAATACAAACGTTCTCCGTACTCGAATGAAAGGGAGCAGAAAGAAGACCAGTCATATGTTTTATGAGTGATGTGCTGTATTCTCATGGGTGTACGGTTTGTGGAAACAATTTTCCTGTGAAGATCAAACAATCTAAATGTATTTTCATAATCAGAATTAGTTTACAATTACAGTATGTTAATTACTACTGAGCCAATAAATCTATCTCAGTCACCAAACAGACACACTTCTGTAGCGGTCAGTTGTCCGTATGGTTTCCAAGGTGCCTAAACTAACACATGATGCTTTAATTATATCAAATAAATCTGCCTTCAATGAAACGGAGCATCTGAAAAATACTTAAGTCCGTCTGTCACCTGTTTATGCTCTGGTCACACAACTGATGCACATGAAAACTCTCATAAGCATATAAATCAATATATTTTCCACACATCGTTCTCCACATCTACCACTGTTTCATGCAAAAACAAAAAAAAATTTGATTTTGTTGAAATAAACAATACACAAGAACATGGTAATTCAATATGTTGAGTAAAATCATTTCTAGGATTTGGTTGTAAACAAGTCCCTCAGTTGGGAGTGCACCATATTTTGTGGAAATAGAAGCGCTGGATAAATAATCACACTGAGAGAGGAGGTTTAGCATTGATGTTTTACTAGAAAAACAAACCATATGGAAAGAAAGAAATAAAGCGAGAAAGAAACAGAGTGTTAAAGCCAGAGTGTTGACAGCACAGCAGTGAGCTTTTTGCCGTCTACGCATGAGACAAAGAAATAAACAACAGTAACATGGAGAGTTTCACTGCCTGGTTTGTCTGGTTCACTGATGGCGTTAA
Organism: Ostorhinchus rueppellii; assembly: GCA_030068375.1. Classification (NCBI taxonomy): domain Eukaryota; kingdom Metazoa; phylum Chordata; class Actinopteri; order Kurtiformes; family Apogonidae; genus Ostorhinchus; species Ostorhinchus rueppellii. The sequence continues at coordinate 20,348,387 of JAQQZY010000006.1, read as the reverse complement.
CACAAACGTATCTAACGTAGAAATCCACTCTTTCCATTATTTTCCATATGCCTGAACGCTGCACTGCTGCTGCACTTGTTCCCTGGGCTTTTTTTTTTTTTAATATCCTGAAACAAAGCTGTATGAAGAAACAATTGGAATCTTTATTGTTTTAACGTCTTAACATGTAAATATCTGCTGAGCTGTTCATGACCGACACATGATGTTAAGGGATTGTTTTTTTGTGTGTGAAATTAAATGTTAAACACAAAACCTACAACTCAGAACTAGGAGCTAAAAAACATAAAAATCCAATTGTTTAATAACTTCTGGAGTTTTCATTTCGTGTCTCTCAGTATTCTGGAACACTTTTGTGAAATATTGTTCTTATTATTATAAGGAGAGGAGCAGGAAAGAGGTGTGAGAGAGAACAAAAACAAAAACATACGGATGGAGATTTCAGAAGGAGGACAAGGGGTGGAGGGAAAACAAAATGTCAGTAAAATTGAAGTGAAGGCCAAGGAAGAGTCAGAGGTGAGCAGAGCAGACAACACAATATCTCATCCAGACGAACAATATCACATTGTATTCGGACACAATCCCTATACAAGCACCTCCATCATCGCTGTGCTAAACTTGTAAATAAAACTGCAGAAATGGAAAAACTATAAAAATATCTCCTTTTAGCAATTGATCAAAATATTTCTAATTCTAATGCTGGATTCCCCCCCCCCCACTTTTAAGTATTATTCCCAAAACAGGCAACAATTTTCCAAGATTGATTGCTCCGGCTGAACATGATGGATCCAATCGCATCACACACACACACACACACACACACACACACACACACACACACACACACACACACACACACACACACACACAC
>JAQQZY010000006.1:20333073-20344332 GCA_030068375.1 Ostorhinchus rueppellii | reverse complement strand
ACATACTTCTACTTGCAATACTTAAGTACAAAAAAATGTGAATACTTTAGTACTTTCACTTAAGTATGATGTTTAAATAACACTTCAACTTTTACTCAAGTCAGTTTTTTTGATATACAGTAGTACTTGTACTTCTACTCCAGTACTTTATACATCTCTTTGCATTAGTTAGCCTAGTATTAAGTGTTTTGTTTACGTGCCACATAATACCAAGGACATTGCTATTACAGAAGCAAACTCAGTAGTTTATACCATTTTCAGGGCAGTGGGTATTGTAAAACTAAATATCTTTTAACTCATTTTTTTCTACTGACATGCTCTTTAAGAAACACATTCCTAAACCACTACTGAAGGGACATTAGTGAGTGAGTAGTAATTGTTTACATATTTCTACTTGTAATACTTTAGTACAAAAAAAATGTGAATACTTTAGTACTGTCACTTAAGTATGATGTTTAAAGAACACTTCAACTTTTACTCAAGTCAGTTTTTTGATATTCAGTAGTACTTCTACTGCAGTACTTTATACATCTCTGATTATTATTCAGTAAGCCATGCATCTCAAAAAATTATCTTGTGGAAAACAGAGTGAAAATGGTACATATTTTAGACTTATTACATGTAACTAAAATGTTTCAAGCACTTTTACCATTTCAGTTTTGCTGATTTTCACTTATACCCCATGGGAACCAAAATCCAGTTTCTCTGAATATTTGAATATTTCAGAAGATCATTGTTATGTTTGTTTATGTCTTTTTATGTTTAAGGATCACTGATGGTATTCAGCTTCTGACTAAATCTCATATATTTACGCAACGTCGTGTATTTGTTTTGAGTGTTTACCAATATGCACTGTCCTCGTGAAATGAAAAAAACAAAAAAAAAAATACAAAAATATATAATTGTCATTAAATAACTTCATGTCTATGTTTATTTATGCACTCAATATTTGGCGAGACTACTCTCAATACACTTTATACGTAATGAGTCTAAAATAGTTTCACAGTTTGAATTAAATTATGGAAAAAACAAAACACTTTTCAACACCCTCCAATTGTGAAGATCCAGCAGGCTTACTTATTTGTTCTGAAAACTTGACTACATCCCTGTTTGAAGCTCATTTGTCTCCTTTTCTAAACAAATTGAACTAGAGGGAGACTGAGAGTTACTTGAACTGATCCAAAGCATAGTGTGAATGCACTCCAAATAAACAGTCAAATCTCACTAGAAGTAAACCAAACAGTGCAAATACTATAGACAGTTTGATAAAGGGCAAAAGCAAATGTACAAGCAGGCAACAGTCAACAAACATACAAAACAGACACAGGGATTTGGGTTGTAGACATCTGCATTTCATAGGTGACCATGCGTTTCTGGGTTGAAAGATTTGGAAAATTCAGGTGAGGATTTGAAAGGGCAGGATTTGGAAAGTGAGGATTTGGAGGGACGAAAGGAAAACTGGTAGGTGTGATTTTTCCTTCATGGGTTTGGATTTATAGAGAGGGAGTGACGGACTATACTGCTCAGAGTAGGGTGACACTTCACATGGAAAGGCTACTCTATGATGTTTCAGTAAAAGAATGAGCTGCTGCGGTCATTTCGAAACCTCAAATCTGACGGCATACATCGGCTAGACTGGAAATGTAACTTTATCTAATAGAAAAATGAACCTGTTTGGCTTATTATTGCCTCATAATTAAGTCATTTTTGTCCTTAATTTTCCAAAAATGTCAATTTGACGCTTTGGCATGCTGTTTATGCTGATGTTTGGGTACAATCACTGCCAATATAATGCCTGAGAATAAGCTTTTTAATGTACATTTTGTGTATTATAGAAAATGCTACCCATATAAATACTTTTTACCCTTATTTTTCCTATTAATTTCAGCCCCGTAAAAAAGAAAACATGAAAAAGTCTCTGCGTAATTGGAATTGGTAAGATTTAGAATAGATCATCGCATCTTAACTTTTCTGAATAATTACATAGTCAAACACTCGAGTCCAGAGGGATTTATAACAGACAGGCACAGTCACTGAGGTAGATCTGTTAATGTTACTGTAATTACAAGTAAACGCCACAATAATCTACTCTCAAAATGATTGCTTTTCTGTAAACATCACACCTGACAAAATTGTCATCGTTGCCTTCTGATAATAATTTCCTCCTGCATTCTTGATGATGCTGCCAATTATCTCAACAGGATGAACATACCTAGTGTGATGGCTCTGAAAGGTCTGCCAAGCCTCTCACTAAAATCAAATTTTATGTTTGCTTCCACTTAAGATAATTAGACTTTAAATCAATAAACATTAATCATATTTTTTACAATAACATCACTAAGTAGCTGTTCTTTATGAAGTGTTTGCTTCATCATTTATTCCTCATCATCGGAGTTAATAATTGGGCTGTTTTGATTTCATCAGGGCTAAAATACACCGCGGATTCTGTTTGGATTGTCAGCAGCAGGGGTGCACGACTCCAGTTAGCAGGATACAGTAAAAAACAGGGCTGGATTAGAAGCAGTGAGCTGTCACTGCTGGGAAAAAAGAAAGTCTGACTCATGAAGTGATCGTCTTTGTACTGTTGTTGAAACTTATTGCATGTCTTTGGCTCATCTACATCTTAAGTATTAACACCCACAAGATGTAGACATACTGTTTGACTGCATATCAATGAATTTTAACATAATGTTAGGTTTCACGTTGCTCAAGCTGCCCAAAGCACCTTGGACTCATCGTAAATTGGTTTGAATTGGCTCAGCCTGAACTGACCTCAGCAGGCATAGAATACGCTGAGTATTTTCTGCTTTAATGCCCACCTCACAAATTACTATAATCATTTTTCTGGCACTGCAGTGGTGCTAGAAAAGTTACTGAAAGTATAGTTATGAAAGTTGTAGTGAAAGACTACGACAGATCCACTCAAACGAACCCGATCTAATAGTGTTTCTATTACGTTATGGCAGGAAAAAACTTAAAGTTGGACTAAGATCAATTAAAAGTGGTGTCCACAAGCTAGCTAATTAAATTATAGCTGGGAGCATTTAAAGATTTTAATGAGGAATTCTACATGACTACTCACAGGGTAATTAAGTACCAGTGTAGACGATCGCTGCAAACTAAAAATAGTTTGTCCAAGAAAATAATGATACGAGAAGAAAATCTCAACACATGAGTTTTGGGTAAACGTTATTAGAACACAGACCTGTAAGGAAGTCACTTTTACTTCATTTAGTCACATGAGGTTTAGGACAACCATGTTGGAAATGTCAATAACTATAGGACATATTCACACTGAATTTGTACATAAATGAAAACTGCTTTAGTGATTAACTGTTTTTTTTCTAACCAGTGCTATCAGACAGCTGTGATGGATGTGCTCAGGGGCATTTCTCTGATTTTTCACTTAGATACTTTTAAATTAATTCTTATCAACATCAAATATGTGTCGTTGAGGAGCAGATTTTAGTATGAAAACTCACCAGTCCAATTTTTAAATAAATACATTAATAAAAATGAAAAACATTGTTTGTATCTTTAATGTACTTAACCCTGAAAGACCCAAACATACACTGCATACACTGATATAAAATGTTTCAGAACTTTTCAACCACTAATCTTATCAATACATCTTAACAACTCAGGTAAACTGCATTAGCATCAGATATGACTCATTTGGATATTCAGAGTTTCCATAGTGAACGTGGAAACACTGTAATCTTAACTGATTAACCAGTAAAACTCATGTTTTACAAGTGATAGTGTTTGTAGACACCCTTTTAATGGTAAGTTGGTTTTATATTTTGTAGAAAAATGTACTTTTCTTCAGTTTTCTCTGCTGATCATGTGCTGCCTACAATCTGTGTACATTCACAGACTGAGCTTTTACACAAATCTACAAGGTTCGTAAACTGAATATAGAAAAATACCTGATCTTAACCGAAAAACGGAAAACATTGAGGGTATTATAATAAATGGCGATAAATCACTTAAGAAAGATTAAATAGAAAGATCAGAAAGATCCGTTTTGAAGTTGCCACAAAAGCAGTTCTAGGTCTTTCTGGGTTCAGTAAAAAAAGCAGTTCATTACTATGCTCTGATGTTGGAGTTGTGCGTCCCTGCTGCATTTGGACTCTAACAAAAGTACAATGCAGGTGCCTAGTCAAGTCATCAGCCAAGAGCATCACCATCACTGTCATCATCATCATCATCATCATCATCATCATCACCATCACCATCATCATTTGCAGCCAAAGACGATGGAACCAAATTTGCAGACACACAAATCAAAGCCCAGTCGGTCCTGGGGTGAGCTTCTAAAGAATGAGACATAAAACCATAACAAAACACAAGCCAAATTTAAAGTCTGTGAAATAAGCTTTTAAAGAAATAGCGACATTGGTTCCACAATGCTTGACCACATCCTCATCACCACATTAAGGACAACACGGTTGCAGGGGGCTGTTGCGACAGCCGCTACAGCGACAATACAATAATCTACAGCACCACCACCATGATCAAGATCAACACCACCATTACCCCACCTATATGGCAGCCTCTAAATCCTACCCCTATATCTTGACCCCCTCGGAGCCGTACACGTTGTACCCCTCCCTATAAGTGGCTAGATTCTGGGTGCTGGGGGAGGGGCTGGGGCAGTGGGGGGGGCTAAGGTCCACCTTCATGCGCTTGGCTTCGGCCCGTGACTTGTAGCAGAACTCGACCAGGGCCACCAGCATGGCCAGGCCCAGGCCGCCAACCAGGATGTAGAAGACCCCAGCCACGTTGGACAGGCTCAGAGCCTGGGACGACTTGTCCTGGAGAGCAAGAGGAGGACGGGTTTGGGGAGGTGTGGGTTTAAGGGGTAAAGGCGGAGGGGGGGTGACGAGGTTAAAATAAGGGAGTGAAGACACGGTGGTGAGAAAAAACAAGTGAAACAACATGAAACATAAAATAAAAACAGAAATGACGCAAAAGAATGTGGAATGAAAGGTGGTGGAATTGAGGAGGGTAGGGCAAGACAGTGGAGAGAGGAAAAGTGGAGGGGTGAACGATGAAATACGGAAGTGCAGAAGGACAAGACATGTCGGAGAGTAAAAGGTAAGAAGAGGAAAGGAAAGAGGTGGGAAAAAGCAGAGAGAGAAAAGCATAAACAGGGTTAGAAAGAGAAAGAGACAGTAAAAACATTCAAAGGCAGTATTTATCATATACTTTTACTTTGTTACTGGAATTGTAATAAATTTCAATCAGGAAAAAATCTATTACTTTATAGTGTTACAAGTACAGTTAATACTACTATCACCACAACACTTAATACAAACTACACAGGCTTAAATAAACTTAGCACATGAATACTTCAACGTAGCAGCTTGACTCAACCTTTAAGTAAAATAAAAATCTTTCCAGTTTGACCTTTGAAAATAAAATACAGGTTTATATCTGAGCGATGATATTTTACACAATTAGTGGCTGATTTTAAACACAATATTACATTTTCTATTTAAGAATGTCAACACAAATCAAATGGAGGTACAAGGAATAAATTAGCGGTAGCATTGAAATGTTACAAGTGACTTCAAACACTGTGAGTGAAATCAAGACGAAGCTATTTCCTGAGTGCTAGAAGTTGTTAGCAAGTAAAATATATAAATGAAATAGTGGCATTCTCATCTGATGGATGAGTTTGAGGTTTTGGGAATGGGCTAGTACATGAGATCAAAACAAAAGCATGAAAGTGACAATTGGCTGATGATAATTCAAATTTACATCACATTTCCAGTGTGCAGTGTTGTGAAGATGGGACTGCCACAGATTGCTACAGAAACTGGAGATTCTGAGTTTAATCTGATGTGTATTTAGGATGTAGTTCAGCATTAAAATAGAAATGTAGTTGGAAATAAGCACATATATTTACTTAATGGTCAAATGAGGGAACACATTTAAGATATGTGTCAGGGGCAGTTTTAAAATGATGTTGCTAAACAGTAGTTGCAGTAATCTGGAGCGTATTCAGGATGAGTTTCAGGCTAGCGTTCTGTGGGCCGCAGCAGCGTGAGACTGACCTTACTTCCAGAGTCCTTGGGTCCACACTCTCCCTTGTCATACCACCATTTGTTTTTCAGTTTGTCTAAGACGCCTGCTTCGCTCAGTTTCAAAACTGCAAGGTTTACTGGGGTTCTTCGCGTGTAAAAATAACATAAATAACATCATAGGTCATGTTATTTTATGTTATTAGGGTATTTCACATTTGCATTGCACAGCTCAGTCACATAGAAAGGTACTTTTGTATAAATCAAGTGACCTAGCATGGGTCCCACTGAGTACATGTGTGTATGCTCGTTCAGGAGGGGCTGGGGGGAACGAGGAGCTAAGGCGAGCTACAGACATATGAGTGGGACCCACCTTTGTCACTTCAGGTAACACACCCATACTGCCCCAGCTGCCCTGGACTGGACTAGAGGGAAGTACTGTTAAGACAGAACTATTGGCATGAGGCGAGCACTGGGTTCAAACTGGGAGAGACAGAAAAGGCCCGAAAAAGATCATGTTTAGTCGCTGAATGTTATTGTCTGCTCTATTTCTGCCCTGTTTAGGAGGCATCAAATCTAACCTTGCTAAAATATGCATTGGAAATAAAAAAAACAACAAAAAACTGGTGTTAAAATCCTACAAAAATGAACAGGAGACGGAAACTGTATCCTGTAATTGCATTCTGCTTCTATCAATTATTCATCCTCCTCTTTGCCTCCAGTCAACCTGAGCCTAAAAGAATCACACAGCTACAGTTTCACTTGGCTCTCACTTTTTAACCATTAGACGTTTTAAAACCACTTTTATTTGACACGCTTTTGACCCAACAGGTAACTGCTTCCTCTTTCCTCTCTCCCCAGAGCTGCCACTAGGGGGCGAATATTGCTGCCTTAACAGTAATCACACTCCTCATATACCCATCTACACACCCACTTCTCTCACACTCTGTTCCTCCAGAGAGGCACGACTGTATTGATGCCGAATACACTCAGAAATGGTTATTATGATGAGGTGTTGCACTTGCATGTAAAAGTGGACAACTTTTCCTGCATGATTATGAAAATGAACCGTTTTTCTCATGATAAAAAATAAACTTAGATCATTACATGCAGAGGAGGTGTTTTGGGTTTCAGAAAGGTACAGCCAATGCAATTCTGTAGAAAATGCCCACATCATTTTTTTTTATTTAGTTTTTTTATTATTGCTAGTAATTCTCAGTAGCTCAAGTGCTGTATCTTTGTCACTGGGTCTGAACCTTTTACATTAAAAGGCACACACCACTGACGAAAGATGCAACATTAAGCTAGTTTTTCTGCTGCATGGGGTCTCAGGAGATTTGGGGTGTCGCTTTTGCCCTCCCTGTATACTGGTTGACTTTGTGCCAGGGCAGATGCATGCATTACTCTCCCGGGACAGGGGCAGTCGCGGGCCTCCCAGCCGGTGAGCAGCCCCTGTCCCCCTAGTGGTGGGGTGGGCAGACAGAGAGGGCTAACCTTGGAATCCCCTCCCCCGCTGCCACATTCTCCTTTGTCATACCACCACTTGTTTTTCAATTTGTCCAACAGGCCCTGCTCGTTGAGCTTTAGCACGGCCAGGTTGACCGCGTTTCTTTAAGTAAAAAAGGAGGGACAGATAAGATAGTTTGGTCAGAGCAGAGGATGGGGGGGTTTGGGGGCAGACAGACAAGATGGACGTGGACCACAGCCAGGAGGAGAGAGGGAAGGGAAATGAGAGAGGGAGCGGAGGGAGGGGATATCAGATGAGTAGAGGGTACAAAGGTGAGTTAGTGAGGAGGGGAACACCCCAGGCAACACTTTCTCTGACAATGTTTCTGAGATGTTTCTTTATCTTCTTCCACTTGTTTGGTCTCCTCTGTGCCTCTCTGTATACCCAGTTGTACTAACACAGGATGCTCCCCAGTATGTGTCATTTTGCTGGTATAAAGTGTGTTAACCAGGTCCCTGCAGCCTGCTGATGGTGCTCTCGTCCCCTCCTACTGTTCTCCTGTTTGTCAGTGGGTGTATGTGTGTTTGGGATTGTGTTTTTCCAGTTTCCTGCAGCCTTCTTGCTCACACCCCTGAAGGGATTGACCTCCAAACAAAATCCAGGGACACGGGGCTAAATATCAGCCGTTCACGCTGCTTGTGCATATGCATAAGCTCTTTATAGCCGGCATGTTTTTCTAAAAGAGCGACTGCAGTGCGATCCAGTTTTTATATTAATCTGCCGATCTGGCTTCACGTCCTATCGGGTTCTAACACATTTACCAAAATATGTACCCTTATATCACAGCTGTTCTTTTTTAAAGCATACCAGTTTTCTGGCAGCCTCTTTTTTAGTTTAACACATCAGAAACTCCAGAAAACTTTACATTCTGTAAATAAACACAGTATAAAGGATTTACATGTGATCTTATTTTAGTTTTACAGTTTGATTTCTGGTGAAAATAATCCAATACAGAAGTTACGAGGAATGTATTTAACACTTTTGGACACAATATTAAGTATTATTCAATCATTTTCCAAAGTGCTTAATTCTCTAGAGGGTCACAGGGGTGCTGCAGAATGTCCCAGCTACCAACAGGTGAAGATGAGGTGCACCCTACTCACATGTTACCAGTGCATCAGACATAAACACATGAACAACCATTTGCTGTCACTCTCCTACTGTCCATTTTGACTCACCAGTTAGCCTAATCTAACTGCATGTCTTCAGATGGTGGGAGGAAGTCGGAGTCCCTGTACAGAACAAGCAGGACCTTTTTGCTGTGAGGTAACAGCACTAACCCTCAGAGACCTTGAACATTTTTTGTGTTTTATTTTTCTAACCTATAGTACCAGTCAGTATCAGGTCTCAAACATAATCTGGTTCAGAACCTTAGTCTGGTCAGTACTTTTACCCAAAAAGGGAGGCAAGGGGTATTGTTTTTGGTTCGAAAAGTGTTGGTTAAATTCATACCAAATTGGGTTTATACATTGCCAGTGACGCAGAATAGATGTGGTTACATTTTGGGAAAAGTAGGTCAAAGCTAAAATATTTTATGAATTTTTTTAAAAGTCTTGTTTTTCTCCCATTTACTTATAATGGGCAACATTTCAAATGTCTATAAAAAATGAATTTTGTTTTGTTTTGTTTGATATATATAAAGGCAACTGACATGCTGACATCAGCACATGCATACACATGATGACATAGGCTGGATCCATGCCCAAATAAACTACAATACATGTGAGGGGCGGGGCTTGTTGTGTCAGGTCTCAAACATGATCTGATACAGAATCTTAATCTGGTTCATTTAAGTCAGTATTTTCACATTTTGCATTTTGTCTGAGGATGGAAAATAAACTGCTACAAAAATAAGGTATTTACTATGAACTTAAATAATACCTTTAGGTATAAAGATTCTTGTATGCAGATATTTTAAACCTCCAAATGAATTTTAGTCTGTATAAACATGCCTGAACGACTTTAATTTACCGGCTCAAATCAAGAAATTATGGTCAATCAATGCTGCAGAATAATTGGACTTTAATACAGTCACTCTAGAGACGTATAAGGCACCACTTAGAAGCTAAGTGCTGGACTCATGTGTCAAACACTGTCAAACACTTCTAAAAATGAACCATTTTAGCCACAGGTGTTAGTTTTGGTCTTTGAGGATTAACCACTGCACCGCCATGACCCCTGGAAGAGTAGCAACCACTATAGGAGAAGCTAATGGGGATCTGTATAAACAATAAACAATACATGTAGAATCATCTAAAGTAAAAGCAAAATATTAGAAAAATATGTTATTTGAGATCTGCAACAAAATTGGTATTGACTGGTAATATATGACTGGAGCATAGAATTATAGCAGGGTTACTGCTATAGGGGCGCTTGTTTGAACATTTTTAATGTCACCAGTTATGTCAAATTTTCTTTGGACTCTTGCCATATGCCGCCTGTCTTTGCGGTTTACCGCTGTGTTGTGCAGCTGAATGGTTTTGTCACTTTATTCCCTGCCTTTTCACAGCGACCTGTAAGAAACCATCCCTTTCTTCTGAGCCCACCCTCTGTTAAATTCTCTCTTGTTTGTGAGATGCTGTAATCAGCTGGACTAATCTCTAGCAAAAAGGTCACTACAGTCACCGCCAGCCTGTTTGCTAATGTGCCCCTTTGTGTGAACACCTGCCTTTTTCAAAGTCTTATCTCTAACTGAAGTGTGATGGTGGACTGCACAGAAGCTGGATTGGGTTTGTTAGGTTTAATCCAGGCAGGGCAGGGACACATCCCCTTTTTCAACCGCAAGAAAAAGTAAGAAAGTACCTCACTAATGACAAACGAAAAAGGTCAACTTCTATGTGAAATGTGGTTTGAAGCTAATATATCATCTCTGCTGCATATTATAGGCAGCCAGACAGAAGATCATATGTATGAAAGGCATGATTTGTATGTGGCTGCTCCTATGAAACTGGGTTCATTTTGGAACTTGGCAGCTTTTTAGACCAAATAATAAAAGGGAAATTTAGAGATATTGCCCCCCAGGTTGAACCTAATGATGAACTCAGATAAATGTGAAAAAAATAAAATAAAATAATACTCTTGCTCTGAGTCATCCCAAAATTAATGAATTTTAAATAAAATATTTTGGCAAAAATTGGACCAACATTGGAACATGAAAAACTACCTAGGTGTCAGTGCATGTGATCTGGAAAACATGGATTAAAATAGTCTTATATACCGCTATAAATAAAGACACTGTGTTAAATGTGATGATCCAAGTGGTTTTTCTAATCCACACATTCAGGTTTTTCATGAATCTCAGTCTCATTCCAGGTTGCATGTGTAACCCATCGTGTCCACTGGCGTTACATGCGGAACCTGCTCATTTAAACACAAAAATTGTGAGTGATTTTGCATAAGTGGTCATTTTTGTGATACACTGCGCCTTGCATAATTAGCTTGATTCCCAAAATGTACCTGAGAGAATAAAAAAAAATTAAAAAGGACATAATTTTCGTGTGCCTTTTACGGTGTTACATACAGATTTTTACATAAAAATGAGATAAAAATGTGTTTTATCTGAAAAGTAGTTTCTCTTTTAATTACAGTAAATACTTATTTTTAAAGGGCGACAGGGTGGTGCAGTGGTTAGCACTCGTGCCTCACAGACCTTTCTGTGTGGAGTTTGCATGTTCTCCCCGTGTCTGCGTGGGTTCTCTCCGGGTACTCCGGCTTCCTCCCACA
>JAQQZY010000006.1:20305552-20315796 GCA_030068375.1 Ostorhinchus rueppellii | reverse complement strand
CAGTGGCCTTTGAACCGTTTGAACAGGAAATTAACCTACATATTTATGCACAATGAACTGAAGTCTGTTCAACTAACGTACTACAGTTATTAAATTATTAACATTTTTAATCCAAAGGCAAAACAACAACATTACAAGATATTTTTATATAGCTATTTAATAGGAGAGCGTTTTTTTTTAAATGTTCAATAAATGCAGTTCTAAATTCAAGACATAATCGTGTAAATAATCGTGACTTCAATATGGATCAAAATAATCGTGATTATGATTTTTTCCATAATCGAGCAGCCCTAAAGTCATCACATTTTGACCACTGACAGGAGAAGTGCTAATAATACACATTTGTCCAACACCTCCCACAGATGCTCAGTTGTCCTCAGGTTGGGATGTCCTTCTTTAGTCCATGTTTGGTCACTACTAAACACTGCAGACCAGGAACACCCAACAAGTCCTGCAGATGTGGAGATGCTCTGACCCAGTCATTACCATTACAATATGGACCTGGTTTGAGTCACTGAGTTCCTTATTTCCTCATCCCCCAAAGGGGAGGTAAGGGGTAGGGTTTTTGGTTTGGGTTATTCCAGGTTATCCCAGACAGTGAAACAACAGCGCTGCCCCAGGGTACTGCTAGCTCAGCGCCGCTATACTCATTTTTAAATTCCTTGTATTTCCCCCCGATAATTTTGCTAAAATCTATTGAAATCCATCAGGTTTGCAGGGACACGCTCCATTTTCCAGTGCCATGTTGTTTTTCCTTTGAAATCTCGCGGAGTTGCATCTATTGCAGAGTTTTAGTGTGAGACTTTTAGTGTGAGCCCCCCCCCACGTGTTTGTTTGTTAACACTCTAGCAAAAAATTGTTATCTCAAACATTGACAAAGGGTTTCTGAGTCTGTGTAATTTTTCTTTTTGCTTTAAATCATTGTAATAAATTTAATTTAAAAAGTTTTAAATGTTTAACCTTTAGATTTCTGAAACATTTATCATGTTCTGAACCTAAATAATACTTTAAAATCATAAAAACCATCTGGTTTCTTTAACTCTCACTCATCAAGAAGAATAAATGTTTAAACTTTAAAGAAATATTGATTTTGACAGTAATTATAATAATTATCAACTGACATGAACATTTTTATCAGGATAATATTTCAGATCAGCTGGAATAGGAGGTCCTAGCAGCCCCATATGTTTGTCCATATAGTGTAAATCCGACACACCCTTTAACTGTATATGTCGATGGATAATGCGCTGTGAAGTTCCAGAAGCAATGACACATTTCCATCACTCATTAGACATGACATCTTGTCAGCTGTTGAAGTCACTTCCTGTCTTGTTACTGAGTTTTGACAGCATTCAGTTTTTATAACTATCAATTACACATCTTATTATATAAAAAAAATTAGATAACTCAGTAAATTTGATCAAAAACATACCAGCGAGATGCGGAACATCTGATATCAACCTGACAGAAATCACCTTTTGAGAAAAAAAAAAAAAAAGGCATTTTGTACTGATTCTTGAACTGGTTCTGTTCTGGACTCTTGTAACCTAGTTTAAAGGCTCATATTTTGCTAAACCCACTTTTATTAGTCTTAGGTTCATTTATTTGTGTATTTGGACCCTAATTATTCATAAAGTTTGAATTTGAACCCTCCAGCTGCTGCAAAACTATCGTTATATTCATTCTGGCAAAAATCAAGTTGATTTCTACAACCCGTTTTAATTCCTGTTTAATTTGTTACATCTATAACGAGTTACATCACAACATTTGCACAAGACATTTCTCCGAGTGCACTATAATTGTTTGTCAGCAGCAGTTGTAGTCTATACTGAACATATGTCCACAATTTGAGCCAATTACCAAAAACTGTTGGTTGAATAGGACAGAGCAGCACACCCGACAACCTGGAGGGGGCGGGACCTAAAGTGGCTCATGCGCATTTAAAGGGCCAGCGCTGTGTTTTTGTGTGTCTTACAGCCTTTGTTTATGTGTATTTAAATCAGGTCAAAGTGATTTACAAAGTAATTTTATTGCAGTTATCACATATTATGAATCAATGTTTTTCTTTATAAAGCAAATCAGGATCAGTGCAAATGCATAAAAGAAAACTGCACTTACAACAGGGAAATTACACCCAATTAAAATGGTCTCAGCTTGAGAATGATGTGTTTATATAAATTATATGCTTAGACAGACTCCCTTGCTTTTTGTCAAAGACCTGTGGATGTGGAAAAGGCTGGACTTCAGGGTGCAGACTTTCTTTTCAAGTGACATTGACAGACATGTTATGTTGACTCCGTATCTCTGTGTCACTGGAGAGCCAGAGCTTTATGGTCAGCTGATACATATCTTTGTCCTTCTGCTTTTCAAAGCAAATAAGAACATTAAGGAATGTGGCTAGACGGAAGGGTAGCCTTGCTTTTTTTCCCCATGTGTTTTTCCTCTCATTTTTTTTTTAATCTCGGTTAGCTGTCTCTTACATGGGCTACAGGTGTGAAATAAAGTGAATCAAATGATTGATTGAAACAGGGAAAAAGACGCTACAGTACATTGAGTCAGAAGAAAGAGCAAGAAGGCAACACATCAAAGAAAATCAGATTAATAGATTAAAGATAAGGAGCAGCAGGCAGATAATGAAAGGCATAATGAAATAAAATAACAACATGGATAATAAAAGTGAAGCAGAACAGATGTGAGATATCCAGAGAGAGAGAGAGAGAGGAACAAAAGATAAATCACAAAGGATTTATAAACACTATTGGTGGTAATTTTCAGATTCACAGCCACTCAATATGATTGGATGCTAATCAGTGACCTTGAGACTAATCATTAATTAGTCAGTAAGCTTCAGTGCTCCACTGTTGTTTGTTAGTCATGCCATTAGCTGGATCTGTTGCTACCATTAACTATTCAACACACCCACAGCCATTTACTCAATAGTTACACATGACACTCAGTCACTTACACACACAACACACACAAACCAAACGCAGTGAGTGCATCCACCCAGGAGCATCCACACATGCACGCCCACACAAACAAGAGAGGAGAGCTGTAATTTCAGATGTTTATTGACAGAGACAGATCCAATCCCTCCGAGATGTTCACTGCTGATCAGTTTACCTCCATTTCTCTCTTGCACTTGCTCTTGGTCTTTTTCAGCATACACTCTGTCACACTCCTACCATCAATTCATCGCCACCTTTCAAAAATAGTCCCAATTTGTGACTGTCCATCACTTTTTCCTCTCTCACCTTTCGTCCTGCGATATACAGTACACTGACATTAAAGACCCATGGCAGGTGTGCGGTGCAAATGCTGCCTCAAGGTCACTCTGATGTGTATGAGAGTGAAAACACACTCATGTTCAGCCATTACCTTCTGGTTGATTGGAAAGGTGAGTGAGCTGCAAATCAATGCGTTTGCAGGAGAGGGTTCATGTCTGCATCTCAAAGAAAGTGTCAAGGGTTTGGAAGATGATCGTGAAGAGGCTATGCTGTAATTTCTGCCTGTGGACATGTCTGTGAAGACAGCTGATGTTGACACTACAAAGCAGCAGTAATTGGCAAGAATATGTCCAGAAAAAGATAGGAATTCATAAGAAAGAAGGGAGGAGAAGAAGACAAAGTTGGGGAGAAAAGAGAGAAGATATGGCGATTAAGATATAGAAAAGATAAGTTGATAGCTGGTTCAGTCTGGATAGACAGACAGACGGAAAGGAGAGAGTGGGAGAGTTGGACGTGTGTTGTACTGTGTCTCCCAGACTGCAGAGATGACTGCAGCAGGGAGAGAGGGACCCACACAGAATACCAATGGATCTACTCTGGCAGCTCAATACACAATGCAAACACACACAGTCTCATACACACACATGCAGAATATAAAGTCAAACACCCAGTGTTTAACACGTAGGTTGTTTGACCGACAGACGTCCATAACAGTTCTAAGACGGATAAGAGAGCAACCATAATACAAGATGTGTACAGAAACACAATTACAAAGCAGATAGCCAAAGAGGCAGAATGCAAAGAATATGCACACCCTCACAGTGTGAAATAAACATACACTGACAATAGAGAGAAAGGCATTCAGCGAGACTGTAACAATATCTTCTTGTGCAGAGGTGGCCTCTGTCCCTTTATTCCCGGCTTCACAGTAAATGCCAACCTCAATATTCTGATCCCTGCTGAGTATCCAGGGAAGATGCAAGTGATGGATGGAGGGGAGGAAGGACAAACCCAAAACCAAAGTGGTCAGGGTGAAGTCATACCCCGAAAAAGATAAAAAAAAAAAAAAAAAAAGTAACAACCATTAAAATCTGCCGTATTTTGGGTTTTGAATATTTTAATGATTTCCAATGACAAACTAATAAAAGGGAAGAAAAAAAATGAGAGCAGCTGCCAAAGGAGTAAATACAGTGTCCAGATCTTTCTAAAAATATTTTTCATCATCTCATAAACTGAGGATGTAGCAGGTACCTAATATGAGAAATAATGACACAAGACAGGAAAGCGTGGGTACTGATTAATATGCATGTAATGCTATGATCACATTTCCGTTTACAAGGTCTTTTAGAGAATGCTGTTGAGTTTTGCATTTTCTGTCAATTAACAGGACAAGCAAACTAATAAACAGGCTTATATCTAATATAATTAACATTTAATGGTTCATAATTTCCACCCAGTTAAATAATTTTAAGAATCTGACTTGATCATTGATGCACAAATAAAAGCTGCAGTTTAGCCCAGATGTCTGTGTAAAATTACACCTGGCTCATAAATGAGCACACCACAGAGATACACGATATGATCATTAATTAAGACTCCGTGGATGTGAAACACCAGTTGAGCACCACAAAACTGGGAAAATGTCTTCTTCATATTCTGGTATGCTTTCTTCTACTGGCTTAATAAATTGGGTCTAATGTGTTGTTGGTGCACATTATCAATTAGCACAATGAGGTCATTAATATGTCAGATTGTTTAGAAATAAAGTAATTTACTTTCATTAACAAACGATACACCTTCGGTGGTGGAAATAATTACCTCTTACTTATTTCAATGAGAAAACAGTCTTCAGGGATGTGCACGGCAGGAAAAAAAAAAATCAGCCTTTGGTGGGTTGTGTTGTTATTTGTGCGACAAACTGCAGTGGCAATATGACTTTGTCCGCCTTCGAAGGTAAATGACGGATTGGTAGATTAGAGGAAATGCACTGAAAGGACAGAAATATGATATGACCCAATGATATGCATGACACGACTCCTATTCTGAGGACATGATCTAGTGTTTCTGCAAAGCTGTGTCACAGTGAAGGCCCATTCATCACATGGTTTTATGGCAGATAAAGTTGTCTGTGGCCTATTTAGTTTTGAACAGTATCTATTTTTCTGCCTCTGTCTCCAGGACATTAAAGCTTTAGTGCATTTCTATAGCATTTTAATCAGACGTTCTACGAAAATAGTCAGGCTTATATGGGCAAAACAAGCTCCAGTTAATGTTCAGATGTCATTTTAGTATCACCACTCCTCACTGAATATATGTACTTTGGACTATCTTTAGTTTCAGATTAGGTTAGTGGTAATAACTTATTTCTACTCTGTCAGAGGAAAGTACAATGTGTGCATTCAGGTATGCTGGGGTGGAGGGGAGGTAGTGATGATAGACTGATGCTCACAGCAAGTGTTGTAGCAGCTTAAGCAAACAAAAGAGTGAGCAGAGCATGACAGATTAAAGAGACTGCCTTATTGCACGGAGTGTGCAGGATAGGGTGAAAAAAGTGAGTGTACAGCGCATCTTGAATGGAGAGAAGTTGCAGTCGTTATCTGCCTTGTTTTTGTGAACTTTCCTAAAACACTGGTAGGCGGTGCTTTTTAGGCAGGGAGATTTATCTGAGAGTCATCAATAATAACAGTGACTTCTGATAGCAAGGAATATAACTCATAATGAGGCAGATTATAAACAGTGTCTGTTGCCTTTTGTGCTGCTACAACAGAGGCGGGAGCACAACTATCAAATCAGACATAGGTACAATTGGAAAACAACAAAAACAAATGAATTCCCAAAGTCAAAACACAAATGCATTAAGATAGTATTAATAATAAGCAATAGTGAGCATGATGCTTAACCTTTGCTCCGCATTTAGTTTCCTCTAATTGGGAAGCATTTATTTAGCTTATGTTGGTCTGCATGTGCTATGTGTGAATATTGTGAATATTGCATTTAAGTGAATTAAGTGTTCTGTATCTCTGTTCTGTACACATGAAGAGGTTGCATTTCCTGAGTCAAATGTGCAGCACACTTTCAGTTTGTTCCCTGATCATAATAGGAGACATCTTCATACAGCTTTCCAGAAATGTATTCAAAGTAATGTTCACAGAATTAATTAATTTTATTTACAAAAAAGCAAAGAAAACAGAGAATCTGTGAATCGTGTTTGCATTGAAAACAAAGGAAAACAGTCTAGTGAATAAAATCAAAGCGGGCAAAATGTTTCTAAGTGACAGTTTTCTCAATTTGAGAATATAATCTGGCATTTATGAGTGCACTAATCCAGTTCTATAGAAAACTTGGGCTGTATTGGAAGTGACAGAGCCTGGTGATTTATATGACGAACACTGGCTTCATGTTAAGTATCACATTATCGCTATGACAGCTGTACTGTAGCTTATGCACACACATATATAACAAGGCCTGTAAGTGATGGAAAGCTCTGTATGTGTGTGTGTGTGTGTGTGTGTGTGTGTGTATGAAATGCAGCTATGTGTTTTTTTCTGTTTGTGTGTCTAAGTAGTGTTCGCAGTCATGTGCACATCCTGTGTGTTTGTGCTTGTGTGAATCTGTGTGTGTGTGTGTGTCCACTGTGAGTGTTTTGCATTTTGCGTGTTGCAGTTAGAAATGGCCTGTCAGTCACAGTAAAGTGGGGAGGAGTGGGAGACGACAGGTGTCGGGAAGCGGAGGAGAGATAGAGGGAGAGTGTGAAAGAGATGGATGAAAGAGTGAAAGAGGAGGCAAAGGAGCAAGAGAGGAGGAGGAGGAAGAAAATGAAGTTTGGGCAGCTGGTGTAAAACCTTGTTCTCATTCCAAAACTAAATGGAAATGTGGCGATCGGTGGTTTAAAGCTTGATTAAAATGAAAAAAAGAGTTTGAGATTGTGTGTTTGTTACAAATAGCTTGTTTAAAGTCTGTTAGAGCTGCTGAAAAATGGTAAACGCTAAAACTACTCTAACACTGAACATTAAGTGTTCTGAACTGCAATACAACTGAAGCCGTTTACTGGGAATACCCGTCTGCGGCAGACTGCGATATGCTTTAACTTCACATCTTTTGAAATATGAGAGCAATGAAAACTGTTTGAAACAAATATAGAGATTATGAAACGTAGGTAGCACTGACTTCCACTAAAATGGTTCATCATTTTTTAAGAGAACAAAATATGACAGTTAAAACGAAATCAAGGCAAACAAGAATCTTACAGATAAGAGAAAGACAACAAATGACCTTTATCCTGCAGAAGAATATCATCTTCTGTTCATTCATACACTCTACCACCAACTTATTTGTCATCATTCGCCAACGCAGATACTTAACTCATGCTTTTCCCTCTTCATCCTCATCTTCTCTCACTCCTTTCTAACTTTTGACTTGGCGTAAAGCTCTCCCTGCTGCTTCTTCTCTCCTTAGATTTACTCCCTAAAGGTCCTGAAGATGATGGCCATGAATTTTTCACTAAACTGCATTCTCAGGTTATCAATAATAAAATGCCATATTCTTATAAATATTCTAAAAATACAGCTGGACTCTGCCTCTTCAGAGATCTATTAAAAATTCATATAGACTTAGCAAACTGCTAAATCTCCCACCATGGTGGACCTATGTGGACACGATTACTGGAATGTGTGCAGGTGTTTTCTTTTCACACTTGTGTCTTTGTGTTTGAGCAGCAAGTCCAGTTTAGTGGTCAAGTAGGAAATGTGCTAAAAGAGGCGATTCACATGGTTAACACCCTGATTCAGTATGGCCTAATATTACAGGCCTGGAACATACACAGTTAGGCAGACACACACGCTATGCCCAGGTGACACACTTTTTATGGACACGTAGCTCACAGGCCCAAATGTCTGACACACTCTCATTCACTCTGCATGCCTCTGTCTCACACACATTATTTGCCTCCCTCACCGTGGCGAGATGTCACAGCCCTGTTGCATGAAGGCTCCCAGAGAGAACCAGAGGGAGTTGAAGATGCCAAACTCGTTCGGAGGTTGATCAGTGGGGCCCTGCTCGGTAGCGCCCTCCTCAGGTTCCTCTGCGTGCCACTCGTATGGACTGAAGCGACTCACCTGTGTGAAAAAAGTCCGACATTACTGGGAGGGCAATGAAGAAACAAAGATCAGTAGAGATACATTAATGTGGTACAATAATGGCCCTTTTTCACTGGACGAATTTGTAATGACTCTACCCCAATATGGCCCTTTTCCACTGGGGGTTGGACCTGGGACCCGTTACGATTTTTCATACCTGTTTCAGAGGTGGGCCTAGCCGTGCCATGCCGGTACTAAAATGTGATGTGAACAGTGCTGTCCACTGATTGGTCAGAGGAAATGTTGTCATACATGTGACGAAGCTCGGGGATCTTAAATAATCACCCGCCAGACAGACCTGACGACTGTTTAGGCGTTTTCAGTAACAATAAACAACAGCAGCAGTACCGCATCCAGTGCCTCCATCATAGTTGTTTACTTTACTGACCGCGGCGTGACACTTTATTAGTCGCCTGAAAACAATTGTGTCCACTCTGCCAACTCCACCCACTTCAATTAGTCCCGACTAGTAACGGCTGGCAGTGGAAACACAATCGTGCTGGTCCGATAAGTGGGTAGAGTCATGTCCTGCTGATGGGCCGAGTAGATTGGTGTAGGGTTCGCAGTGGAAAAGTGCCTTAAGTGTATTATAACTGTATATAAGCTAAACAATACAAATAACACCCAAAGCAATCGTTTCCAAATATAATGCTGGAAGAAAGTCTTGCACTAAAACCTTGTGATAGATGAAACAACATGGTGCTGGAAAATGGAGTGCGTCCCTGCAAACCTGACAGACTTTGGTAGATTTTAGCAAAATTATCAGGGGAAAATAGAGAAAATTTGAAAATGAGTATACCGGCGCTGAGCTAGCAGTACCCTGACACAGCGCTGTTGTTCCATTGTCTGGGGAGAACCCTGCTGTATATTATTAAAAATCTGAAACAATACTTTTCTACCTTATTTTTTACCCTTCAATAAAAACACATTTCAGTGACATAAGGCTTTAGTCATTGGTTGTAGTTGCGATGGACGGCGTATGGACTAAAATCTTGCCCAAGGCATAAAATTGGTCTTCAAAACATGAAAACTTTCATTCACTGTAAAGGACACTCTGAAGGAGGGAAGTCATTTTTTTAATGATAAAATGCAATTAATGGTTGAAGCCTTTTTAATAGTCTCTAAAACATTAAAGCTTCAGTCGGCAGATTTTTTGCATCATTGGACAAAAATTCCCTGACATCTTTGCAACATAATGTAACTGAAGAAGTCTGAGGAAAAAGCTAAACTAGTAGAACTCTGGCTTTAGAAAAGGACGTGTCCAGTCACAGAGGACATTGTTATTGACTGCCTGTGACATGAGATTTTGACCAGAATCAAGACTTTTCGGAGGGAGGCCATGAAAACGTGTGACTAACAGCCATAGAGGCCAATTGTCAGGACTCCATTAGATGCATATCTACAGTACCAATTCGTCACAGAAGCTCCCCTCCCACAATATTTTTGCATTTCCACAGCAGCATGTAACTCTGTTATCTCTATTTCTTATTCATGCCATACTTCAGATAAAGAGCAGAGCTGAAGAAGGAAGATGTGTATTATCAAATTCTTGCATATCTCCCTGATTTCTGCCTAATGAACTTCAGCATCATGTCAAAATAGTAACATACATACAATTACACATGCAGACAGGACACCATGGACACTGTAACAAGCCATATAAAAGGTGTGTTTTTTAACCCATTAAGACCCGAACAACCACTAGAAACCAGTAGTAACAACTGAACTAGAAACCAGTAGTAACAACTGAACTAAACTGTTTAACCCTTTAACGCCTGAATCAATTTCCAATTGTGGAAAATTTTTTTTACTTTTGTTTTTTCTTTCAAGTAGATAGTATTTTGGTTGCATGTTGAAGCTGGGGGGGGGGGTGCTGCGAATT
>JAQQZY010000006.1:20278109-20294809 GCA_030068375.1 Ostorhinchus rueppellii | reverse complement strand
TATCTATCTATCTATCTATCTATCTATCTATCTATCTATCTATCTATCTATCTATCTATCTATCTATCTATCTTGTGTGAAAGCATAGTTTGTAAATATACATTTTTTTATGGAATTGTACATTTTTCAATGAAACAAAGAGAAAATTTAGGAGTTACTATAATGTATAGGCTATTATGATGGGTTTTTACAGATCTGGCCAACTTTAGATCATATTGGACTGGATGTGGAACCTGAACTAAAAGGATTTTAAAACTATTGATTGTTAATATCTTTAGTGCCATTTTTGCATTTCACAAATAATCCCACAGGCCAGACTGGACCCTTTGATGGGCTGGTTGTAGCCAACGGGCCACACGCTTAAATGAAGACCTCATCCTTTAGGGCAGGGGTGTCAAACATGCGGCCCAGGGGCCAAATCCGGCCCACTAAAGGGTCCAGTCTGGCCCCTGGGATGAATATATGAAATACAAAAATTACACTGAAGATATTAATAATTTTAGTTCAGGTTCCACATACAGACAAATATGATCTCAAGTGAAATAACAGCAAAATAACCTATAAATAATGACTCCAAATGTTTCTCTTTTTTTTTAGTGCAAAAACCCCCCATTAAATTATGAAAATATTTACATTAATAAACAATAAAATGTAAATAACCTGAAATGTCTAAAGAAAATTAAATATTAAATATTATATAGTTAAATATTCTTCTTGTTACTAAATGTTTTGTGCTGTTTTCAGATCTAATCCGTTATCCACGTGTATAAATGACAAATTGGTTGAGACATTATATTGCTAAAATTGCACTTATTTTTCTTAAGAAAGTTGAGTTTTTTCATGTTATTTACATTGTTGTAAAGGATAATTGGTAGATACAAACATTTTCATTGCATAATTTAACTTTTTTCGCTCCAAAACTTTGAGGAAAGTTTGGAATTGACATTATTTCTATATTATTATGTTATTATTTTACTGCTCCGGGCCACTTCAGATCAAATCTGGCCAAATGTGGTTCCTGAACTAAAATGAGTTTGACACCCCTGCTTTAGGGCATCTAAGTGATTTCACTTTTCAATAATATATTAGAGTGTAATGTTTCCAGGGCCTGTGTTTGGTGTTTTTAAGTGGAATGTGAGTGTGTTTCTCCTACATTTAATTTCTAATGTTATAATATCAACACTGAAATAATATATTTTAAAAAAGACAAAACATGAATTATTCAGTTTCTAACAAAAATAGAGAAAAAGTGGCTCATAAATCATCTTAATTTTACACTTTAAGTTCATTGCAGTGCCTCAGAAACCCCAATGGAGCTGAAACAGGAAAGTTGACGGACTTGGCATGACCGAGTAAATTTACAAAGTGACAGAGCAGAAAGATGACGATGAAGGGCTGAGGTATCAAAGTTACAGCTACAAAGTGCACGACAGTCTGTGAATCCACTCTCCTCTCTTATTGTCTCTTGAAACGAAAAGAAAAAAAACTTTTGAAAAAGGCAAAAACAAAAATACAAAGACTGTGTGTTCCTCAGGAGTGAAAAATGCAGATGAAAGATGCCAGCGGTTTTATGTGGCTGAAGGTCAAATCTTGACACAGACTCCCTCGAAGAACTTTCATCCAAATGTGAAGGAGATAAAAGACCACAGTCAGTGGTGTTGAATTTCCATTTCAGATTGAAATTATTGGTCTTCTTTGCCTCATTTATGTACTTTAGCAGAGCAGTAAATAAAAAAAACAAAAAACACTTCATCCAGTGTTCCAAAATAAAATGATGATGCCCAGAGTTTTAGAGACACTCTGTCTATCAGTCTGTCGTCTGTGTTTCCCGAGGGTCTGCGACTGAGGCGAGTCTCTGTTGCTCTGTCTGCAGACCAGGCATCAGTGTCGCAGCAGAGGCTTCCTCATCATCAGAGGCTGTAAAGAGGAGGAGGTGGCTGAGCTAACATTAGCTAAGGTCTGCTGAGGTCACCATCCACAGAGAAATATGTGTGGGGTGGGGTGGGGGTCATGGGGGTAAGAAACAAAGGGTGTGGGTGGGGGAATCAAGGGACATGTTGAAATAAAGGAAGACAGAATGACAAAGAGAAACAGGGAGAGAGAGAAAGTATAGTGGCGTTTGAAAATAATAAAGAGACACGGATGGAGAGGAAAAAAAAGGGAAAGAGCAAACTTGGAAAAGAAAAACAATAAAGCCAAACTTCTCATCTCTTTTACACACAAAATGAATAGAATTAGAAACGCCACAGGAACAACAACAGACTGTGATATATTGCAACAGTAATGGCATATTAACATAATAAACACATATTCATAATTTTGCCACAGAAAAACAACTTTTATTAATTTCTTTGTGTTGATGTTTTTGTATTTGCCTTGGCTTGGGCCTGGCTGGAGGCGCAGCACCACCGCCTGCACTGGGGTTTAATATATTGCCAGTTGACTGCATTTCTGGAGGTGCGTTGTCACAAGGGACATTTAGTCTGGCTGAATTCATTTTTCTGAACTGTTTCCTACAGCAGGTGTTGTTTTCCTCTGGTAAATACCACTATTGGCCACTGGGGGCACTCAAGCCTTTCACTGAAGTATCTAGACCATATCTTTGAAGAGTCCCCCCTTTTTAGGCATTTGATTGCAAAGATAAGTACAACTACAGATATTTTGGACATACTTATGCATATGGTGCATGAGGCAATGTGTCATGGAACAAAATTGCCCAAGCATAAGCATCTGGGGCTTGTTTTATCTGGGGGCTGAAATTAGACTTTTGAGTTGCTTTCACTTGCATCATTTTGCATGCTTAATTGAATTAGACTGATTGCATTTACAGGAAGGGGATAGCCACCATAAAAAGGCTGCAGATGGGTGAAGTGAAATCAAATGTAAGCGCAGGATGTGCACAAATCCACCGATTAGTCCTCCTTTATCCTTGTTTGTAGAAGAAAGTGGAATAATTAAACTGGCTGTGGACTGGTGTCTATGTGAAAGCCATTAGAAGAGGCTGGACTGAGGTCACTTTTAAATGGGATCTGAGGTCAGTTTTAGATTTGCCTACTAATGAGATATTAGTGTAATCTTCCAGCTGGACAAGTGCCACTCCCTGCTGGCCATGCTCTGAGTGCTCTCTTCAACTCATACAGCTCATCCAGATTTTTCTTCAGCCTTTTAAAACTCATGACTCAAGCAATGCACTCAGCAAAGGAGAGCCAAGAAGTAAGGTACTTCTCTTGTATCTTTACTGATACTGGATGAATCTTTAGGTCTGTAAGAGAAAAAATAACTAAGGCTACATTTACACAAAAAACATCTGAACCAAAAAGTGCAAAAGTGGCGTTTCGTTCTCACTTTTAACTACACATTTAGGCGAGTGTTTCTGGGTGAAATCTGTGTGCAAATGGATACGCAAAAGTGTGTGAAATTTCATATACAGTTGTGCTCATAAGTTTACATACCCTGATTGAATGTGCATGGGATGGCCTTAAATGTCCCAACATGACAATGACCCAGAACACAAGGTTAAGTCCACCTGTCATTGGCTACAGCAGAAAAAAGTGAAGGTGAAGGAGTGTCCATCTGAGCCTCCTGACCGCAATGTCATTGAGCCACTTTGGGGAGGTCTGAAACATGCAGTTCATGCAAGAAAACCCAAAAAAGGAACTGGAGGTGTTTTGACTAAGAGAACGTGCAGCTTTAGCATCTGAGAAAATAAAGAGCCTCATTCACAACGACCACAGAAGACGAGAAGCTGTCATCATAGATGTTAAAGGAGCCAAAACAGAGGCTGAAGAACAAGGGGATGGAAACTTTAAACCAGGGTTATTACCTCCGCCAAGGAGGTTATGTTTTCATCGGCGCTGGTTTGTCTGTCTGTTTGTCTATTTGTCTGTCTGTTAGCAACATAACTTAAAAAGTTATGGACGGATTTTGATGAAATTTTCAGGATATGTCCACTCTGGGTGAAGGAAGAGATGATTAAATTTTGGAGGTGATCCGGATCACTGTCTGGATCCAGGAATTTTTTAAAGGGATTCTTTATCAATGTGATAGGGCATGGTGGACCAGAGCAGATTATGAGGTCATTCAGCACCATCTAGTGGAAGAAAGTACAAACACTACCTTAAAAAAAAACAAAACATACAAACACTATCTTGGTGGAGGTCTGCGCACTCCGAGTGCCTTTTGTGCTAGTTTGGATATTTTCTGTTGTCAGTATGATTTAAAAACAGCAAACACATTTGTTTAACAGTGAATGGCTTCACCAAACCACTAGCCATAAGTCAAAGAAATATTCTTTGTATTATCATTCATATTCTCTGAAAAATGGCCAAAGAATCACAAATTCTTACTCTAATTCTTATTCTTATCAAAAACTTATGAGCACAACTGTATATGGATGCAGTATACACACCGGATGGCTAGGTGGCAACACTCCCCAGAGTGCCTGCCTAGAATCTTTTCACTTCTCTTCCACCTGTTCACGCCTAGAGCATGAAATACAGTAAACAACAGTAGAAGTCCTCCCAGGTCACATCCACAGCTGTCTAGGTCATCTCCTCTATATTGGTGAGTGAAGAGTTTGTAGAACGTAGTTAATTCTTGGTCTTTGTTCTCAACTACTCTCTATCAGGATTCTTATCAGTTGTTTAAAGGACTCTTGGATGTAAATTACAGCGGCTAGGGCAAGTTGAACCTCCATCACAGGGCTCCGCATGTTGTTTACTTGTTTTTCTGGTCCTGTCACATGCTTGTCATGTCATTTCTTTGTGACGCGAAATGCAGTTTTGCGTTTTTCATCTTTTACACGGTGATGTGAGGGTGGAACATTTTTAAGATTTCCACTCTGAAGGGTGGTTTAACTTTTTTGCGTTTTCAACCCCCCAAAACACTGTTACCATCTAAACGATATGGAGATCCAATAAAATATTTTGCATTTTTCAGCCCTGAGTGTTATCGTCTAAAGTGCCCCTAAAGTTCTAGTCCATAGTTCAACCTCTATCTTTGCTTTTTTATGTCGAAGCATAAACACAAACTCGTATATTCTGTTGTACTAACATGCTTCCTCTCTTCATTCCCTTTCCCTCCTCATGCATATAACATACCTGTAAGACAATACAGTATGTGTGTTTCAATCTACCTCCTGCTACAGGGGACGGTAATAACATAATGCAGCAGAGAGTTGCATCAATGTTTTGTTGTGGAATTACATGGATAAATTGTTGGTGTTATACTGTAGCTTCTCTTAAACCTCTAACAGCATCCAATGAACCCCTAAAGACAAATAGAAGTATTCAGAGGGTACATTACCATGATGGTTGTCACGACTACAGTGCGGTTCTCCATCGCTGAGCTGTCATTAGACAGTGCGTTTTCATTCTGGACCAGCACGAGTTTGTCTATATCGTTCCAGTAGCCGATCTGAAAGAAGCAGATTTTAAAAATTACAAAATGACATAAAAAAAATAAATAAATAAAAAGTGAACTTTAGTGGAATTCTAAATCTCTCAATCACAAAAAAAAACACAATTCATCATTAACAATTACCTTTTAAAGAAAACCTCAAAAATATAGACGGGAAAGAAAGAGAACCTATGTGAGATGGAAAATAATGGAAAAAAAGAGTCAACAGAATGAGCTCACTCCAGCAAATTTCCCATTGGAACTGTAGAAGATATTAAGAGATATTGAGTATGAGCCAAGAACTTTCAATAAACACACATCGCTGTCAAAGGAACACTTGAAAAGCTGGTGTTAGCATGGTGATATTTCTTTATTATACTGCAGGTGCTACATGCCTTTTGGCAGTAAAGAGAAATTATGAGTACTTTCAACCTGCCTTGTGTCGTTATAGAGAAGGATTATGTTCAAACTACAGTATCCTTTTTTATAATCAGAGTTTTCAGACTCAGCTGCAGTTTTCTGAAGGCTTTGAGAACTGCAATAACACATTTCTTAAATAATATATGACGATGATAAAGATGTATTTTGGAATGAATTTAATATTCAATAATCATGAGGAGGTCTGTAGTGATTAAAAAGGACAATTCATGCCTATATGTTAGTCCATGAAACGTTGAAAAATTAACCTTCACAGGAATTATATTGTTGCTCTGGCATTCAACAGTGCATTTCATTACCACAGTCAAACTTCTGCCATGGACTACTTGTCTGTAATACTGTTCACAAAAATTAAGTAAATTCATATCACAGTTTCTATGGGGCCTTCATGTGTTTATGAAAATCACAGAGAGAATCTACAGTACCTTGCGTGGTCCATTACTCTTCAGTTCAAACACGTCCATGGTATAGTTGACCCTTCGACCGTAATGATCAAACTGAATGTTCCCCGTCAGGCCTTGAATTCGCACCTTGTTAAAATGACAAAGACATTTTTCTCAAAAAGCCAGAAAAAATAGATCCTGAAATAAAAACGTAATCTCAGACATTCTGAAAACTACACATCTGTGTATTGTTGAAGCTTAAATCATAATAAACAGATGTGTTTCCTTATCAAATAAATAACAATAATAATATATCTTGATAATAAATCCTTGTTTTTATATAAATCTGAAGCAATTATTCTTTCTATACATTTACTGATAGTCTTCTTCTGTGTCTTGTGTTGCCTGGTATGTAAACTTAAACTCATCCTAACCTGCTTGAGTGCTCGTTCCATGTCTATTCCTTGATTCCAGGGAGCAGCAGGGTTTGCCAAACAGTCACCAGCATTGCCGCGACGACTGATATCAATTTTCTGACGGCGAAGAGTCCGGAAGGCTTCAGCCATCACTAGGACGCCATCATATGTAAGGGAAGAGGTATACTGATGGATGCAAGAAAAGGTAGAAAAGAAAGAGGAAAGGGATTAAAATGTAGTCTTATTTTTCATTATCCTCCAGCGAGACGCATATAATACTTTATTTCAAGTGTACGTTTTGACATACACTAAATATATAATAGTGCTATTCACAAAGTTTCAGCTACTTTCAGTAGTAGCTATGCATTTCTCCATAGATTAGATTTTATTATAATTATAGTAAATGTATAAAGAGGACGGTTCTGGTACAACTTTCCCTACAGTCGTGGAAAAAAAAAACATTAGACCACCTTTGTTTTCTCCAATTTCTTGTTCAGTTTAAAGCCTGGTAGAGCTAAAGGTACATTTATTTGGATAAATATAATTATAACAGCAAAAATAGCTCGTAACAGTTTAATTTCAGAGCTGATATCTATCCATTTTCCATGTTTTCTTGATAACAACCAAAATCACTTCAGTTCTTACATCACTATCTATGGCATTGTACTGACAAAAACAGTGCTTTTAGACATTCCATGTTTTCTTTTGTCTGTTTTAGTCACATGATACACACAGGAGTTAGTTAGTGTTTCTGATGACTTTTGATGGTCTAATAATTTTTTCCATGACTGCACTTCCAAGCTGCATGGAAAAGGATATAAAAGTAATGAAGTAGGTCAAAAACGCTCGCATTACTTGTATTATAGGACAACTTTATTATGCCCATCCAATGCGTTTTGGCTTGTGGTCTTCATTGGACTCATCAGAATATACACAACCAGCTGTATTGAAAAAATAAAAATAAAACTAGAAAAGCACTCAGAGAGCGCAAACCTCCGCCAAGATAGTGTTTGTATTTTTTTTAAGATAGTGTTTGTACTTTCCTCCACTAGTTGGTGCTGAATGACCTCATAATCAACTCTGGTCCACCATGCCCTATCACATTGATAAAGAATCCCTTTAAAAAATTCCTGGATCCAGACGGTGATCTGGATTGCCTCCAAATCTAAATTTAATCATCTCTTTCTTGACCCCAAGCGGACATATCCTGAAAATTTCATTAAAATCCGTCCATAACTTTTTGAGTTATCTTGCTAACAGACAGATAAACCAGCGCCAGTGAAAAGATAACCTCCTTGGCGGAGGCAAAAATTACAATACCATTAAAAAATGGGCAAGGAAGCAATCACTCCAGCACATCCACACACTATTTGACCAATGGGGGGTAAAGAGGATCAACTTTATTGAGTTTTAGTAGTCTAATCTTATCTAATCAATGTTTGGTTGCAGGTTTCTTTGAACATCTTAAACCAACTCAACCAACCTATCCAGTATGTAAATGGGCTGACTAGAGCTTTAATCTATCTCACCACTGCGACTTTTATTTGACTTCCACAGTTAGCACCAATGAACATCAATCAACACCACTGTAAATGTAACATCACTGTAAAAGTGCCACTTTTAGACAGGCTTATAGTTTTCAAATACAGTCTTGCACTGAATCTTAACGCTATTAAAATGACATGAAATCCAGTGTAAATCATTTTGTAAACCTGTTCATTAAATCCACCCCACCAGGAAAATCCCCTTAATGGTTAAATCCCAGGATTTCAGAATGTTGAGTTCTATTCCGAAGCAGGACGTGTCACATTTGAAGAAACAGTGAAAAAAAATAACGGATAAGAGATGATCTACTCTCTGATATAATGCCTTAAATGTAGTTGAGATCTTGACAGACTGTTTGACAAATTCATTACAGGTAAGACACAGCACAGCAGGAAACAGCAACTCACTCACACACACACACTTACACAGCAGAAACGCCCCCACACAGCTCACACACAGACCCACACAGTGCCACACAGATAGAGGCAGTCAAACACACAGCGGGCTGCTTTCACATCACAGCAGAGACAAGCAGAGAGATGAAAATGGGAGGAAAGAAGGAAGTCAGCTGAGAAACTCTCTACGCCTCTGCAGGTAGTTTTCTCTCTTACTGACATCTCTTGATTTGTATCCTACAAGGCATGTTTTGGAAGACTTTCCAACCCTGTCATCCCCCTTTCATCTCCCTTCTTTGAAACTAAAGAAGCCTTTAGGCATGGGACTGACAGATGATGGCTATAAAATTTAAATCCAGGTGAAAAAACAACTAAACTGAGCCAGCTACGCATTTCTGATTTTTGTCAGAGGCAGGACAGATATACCTCTGAGGCACAGAAACAATCTAAACTGATCCTGAAACTATTAATAAGAAAAAAAATCATTACAGCTTAGTTTTACTTTGATTCTTTTATCTGTAAATGTGGACTATTTTAAATATGCAAACACTGATTTTATCATCCTTTTAGAGAATGTTGAACAGCACGGTACAAGCCCAAGGATAAAATGGCCAAACATAGACAACAAAGACTGTCTTCTTTTTTCTGTGAAATATGTAAGCTTTGCAAAAACAAAATAATAAGAAATATTTTGCAAATGTTGAAAGACTGGTAAAAGCAGCCCACTGACTGATGAATATGCTAACACATACCTTATAAACTTGGTATTATGAAAAGTGTGTGAGAAAAATGAGATGGACCAAAAGCCCCAAAAGGGCTGGAATTCATCATACTGTATGCATTCTGAGTTTTGAAAAAGTTAATGTATTACTTCACCAGGTCACTGATCATTTTCATTACATTTCAACAAAATCTCCAGACATATGAGAGCTCATTTCAAGGCACACCAAGTGAAAATCACTGGGTTAAGAGATTTTGATTGATGGCCAAAAGCAGCTAGCTCAAAATCCAGTCTACAGTATGAAAGGGACTAGTCCCAGCGGTGGTTTTCACTCTGCACATTATTAGACCCGAGTTCTACTTGGCCTGAGGCTATGAGTTGGCCCAAGGCTAACTGAGCTTCATTTTATACAGCATCAATTAGCCTACAGCAATTTGGAGGCATCTGTTGTCACTAGAGATAGCTCGTTTCTGTCATTGTGTTATATCATTAAAGAACTGCATTTTGGTATTTCCAGAAAAGTGCAGGTAAAACATAATTTCATCTATTATGTTTGCAATATTAAGACAAGCTTTGAATGTATTTAATGGAAATAAATAAATAAAAACACCTTGCAGTTGCGGACATTGAGAATGCTGACAGTTGTGATATTTGCTTCAATTTCCAATTCACTATTCCTTCAGTAATGTGTATGCATAAAGAAAGATCCATTAATAAGTTAGACTGCTGGGGACTACTGATGCAGCCAATATGCAC
This sequence comes from Ostorhinchus rueppellii, assembly GCA_030068375.1. Taxonomy (NCBI): domain Eukaryota; kingdom Metazoa; phylum Chordata; class Actinopteri; order Kurtiformes; family Apogonidae; genus Ostorhinchus; species Ostorhinchus rueppellii. Next base: position 20,284,758 of record JAQQZY010000006.1, on the reverse strand, counting down.
TGATGAGAAATCATCAGGTGAATCTAAGACCAATGATTAGCTAATTAGCAGTGATCTGTGGGTGAAAAATGGCATGACAATAATAAGAGAATATGACCATCAATTTATATTTGCATTGCTAGAAAGCTAATACACAGTGTTATCTTTTAATAGACACTACATGGTGTGTGTTTAAGAGGGTGCCTGGAAGCATGTGTATGTGAGTGAGAGTGAAGAACAGAGCTGCAGTATTATGTATTTTTAATGGATAGGTGGACATATTTCCAGTTAATATATGCACAGTCCAAATGCATTTGGCTTCAGGTCAGTATCAGGTCAATAGGGGTGTGCTGAGGGAGGAGAGCACCACAAAGACAGGGAAAGGGAAGGGGGAGTGAAGAAGAATAAGGAGAGGTATACTAATGCGACCTAGAAAAGGTAGATAATAGACACAGAGGGTGGTAAATGGAGATATCATGACTGTGAATCATAATGGAATTTATCAGGTCAATTACAGTTTATCAGTTAATTCACCTCTTCCACACACGGCAGCTCACACTCTGATTGCCTGGATCAAGTCACACTCTGAACTGTTAAAACTATGAACATCACAGGTCCGACCCCTAATACGCCCACTATTTTCTCGCTTTGAGTGAGGAAACAGACTCGAGAGGGACCCATGGGGCGTCATCTCTGGAAAAAGGTCTATTACAGTCCCATGTTGAGTTATGCGACCATTTACACCTGTTCTGTATGTGAGTTTTAAAGATAGTTTCAAGACAGGTTTAATTTGTTATCAGCATCAGACAAGGGAAATACATAAATACTTGAGAAAGACTACACTGTAAAAAGTAAAACATTCAATCAACTTAAAATTTTTTCTTCAATTGGTCACAAATTTAAAAAAAAAATTAATTGACTGAACCAAATTATATTACGTTAAATGTAATGCATTGAATTTAATTGGGTTCACCCAATTAATTATTTTATGTGTGATCTATTGAAGAAATTTTTTTTAACTTGATTCAATGTTTTACTTTTTACAGTGTACACGCCACAAAGTCATGGAGGTGACATCAACAACTGTCTCTATTGATAGTGTATTCAGGGTTACTGATGTCATTACAGCTTCAACATGACCAGACATGTAGTGATTTTCACTTCTTTTTATAATCTTTCATCTCACTTTTGAAGAACAAAGTGAAATATACTGAAGTACTGGTTGACTGAGCTGTTTCATGTAAAATGAGTTGTTACTGCACTATCTTTACAAGAAATTATGACTTTGTTGGCTAATATATTTATTAAGGCTGTTCTAACTGACAAATTGACATGGATTAATCCATCTACATGATCAATCTGATTAAACATTTTAACGCAATTAACCCACAATTAACCCATCTGCAGTATAGAATGACTCTGCATGTCTCTGCCAATGCATTTGGGGCAGTTTGTCCAAGTAGAGTCACCATTATGCATGCACAAATGTGCAGTTGATCCAGTAGTGACAGGCAGCAGAACCAACCCATAAAGATGGAAGACACTAAATTAAACAGAGTTGGTCCTCTGGATGGAAATATGAGGACAAATAAACCAAGACAGAACAGTCGACTGCCATAAAGTATTTTGCACACTTCTTTTCACTGAAGCACTTCCATCTTAAAATACCACATTAACGCGAAGCATATGTTAGTCAGAGATTCTGCTAACACTTCAGCTAATGCATGGTCCAGCTCGCGACAAACACATAAAGTACATATATACATATATATATTTCTTTCTATCTTAAGTCTGTTTCCTCATGCGAAACGAAACACAATTAATATGCATTAAAAATACATGATACTTAATCATAATGAATGAAAATTAATGTACAGCAACCCTGTGATTGATCTGATTAAGAATTTTAACCATTTGACAGCACTAATATTTACCTCTGCCAAGGAGATTATGTTTTTGCCAGGGTTTGTTTGTTTGTTTCTTTGTTAGTGAGCAACATAACTCAAAAAATTATGGATGGATTTTAATGAAATTTTCAGGATATGTCCGCTCTGGTTCAAGGAAGAGATGATTAAATTTTGGTCTTGATCTGGATCACTGTCTGGATCCAGGAATGTTTTAAAGCATTCTTTATCATTGTGAGATAGGGCATGGCGGCACAGAATTGCATATGAGGTCACACAGCGCCATCTAGTGGAGGAAAGTACTAACACTACCTTAAAAAAAAAAGTACAAACACTACCTTGGTGGAAGTCTGCGCTCTCCGAGTGCTTTTCTATTTATCTATTAAATTGACAGTTGTATAAATGGTGACATAAGTAGTTAAAAAACATGGGCCAACAGGAGGGGCAGGCCTCACATAATCAGGTTGAGAGTCATAAACATTGTTAAAACACTGTATTCCAGATAGCCAATAAAAACAAATGTAATGGTCAAAGTTGTGACATTTACATCAGTTGGACCGCCAGCTAACATTTACATCAGCTGTGGGTACAATAGTTAACACAAGTAGCAAAATATACTTTAATTTATCATTTACTTTTCTTTCAGTTTCTGTACATGAGATTGATTTGCAAAGAAACAACGCAAAACCAATCTTTTTAAACTGTTAGTTTCTACTGCATCCACGTCGCCTGAAGGAAATGAAAGCTTCCATTGTGTTTGACTATTTGAGATTGTCTATTTGCATATAGAGCAGATAAATGAAATCCAATGAAGAGTAATCATCTCAGATGCATGTGGAGATGCATTCTAATGTCAGGTGTGAACAGATTTACATAGAGCTGTCCACTCGTCATCAGGAAAATTCATTTTAAAGCCAGGTGAAAAGGACGGTTTCTTGAAGATGGTTTTGTTGGGCTGTGATTGTAAATTCCAGACATTAAGCCAGAGCAAAGCTAGACCCCCTCGGCCTGAAAAACTGCTGAAATTGCAGTGCAGATTCTTCCTCTGACTGTCACAGTTCCTGTCAGTACCTGTGTGATGGGAATTCCAGCTCTATTTGGAGAGCCGGTTCTTTCTTTTGGTTCGAACACACAAACGCCGCCACACATCTTCACCAATCACGTGCTGCTTTTAGAGTAAAAAAAAAAAAAAACAGCTCTAATCATTCACTTAGAGGCAGATCATTCATGATCGACCCATCACCAAAAACCATATCCTCCTCCTAGGCTTTTCCTGGTGGTTTCAAGTGACCAGTCCAGACGGATCGGAGTCCCAAACCCACTTACTGACAGGGTATCGTCCTGGTCTGATTCACTGAGCTGGGACTCCGTGATCTATACACTCACCAGTCCAAATATTGATACTTAAGTCATTTGACGTAATCTGTATCAGGAACACAGTACAAAGTAGCTAAACTATTGGGATTTTGTCCAAATGATATGCAGTTGGTGGGAACTACTTCTTCTTCCGCCTGGGTAAGTGTGTACTGCGTCACGCTTCTCAGTCGGTCAACTCTGCCTCACTCAGTCTGTACTGAGCAAGAAAATGAACAGACTAAAGTGGAAAACAGTAAATATACTACTATTCCTTAACAAAAACTTGTGAATGAGGGAAAGTGTCAACGTTTCATGTTAAGATGTTCATACAACATGAATTAATGAGCAAAATTTCATTTTTATAAAGTTCTTAATAATTGTACAGTCATTACTCTCATGTCTTGTATTCTTTATGAAGTTGTAATTACCTCCACCAAGGAGGTTATGTTTTTGCCAGGGTTTGTGGGTTTGTTTGTTTGTTAGCAACATAACTCAAAAAGTTATGGACAGATTTTGATGAAATTTTCAGGATATGTTTGCTCTGGGTCAAGGAAGAGATGATTAAATTTTGGTGTTGATCCAGATCACCATCTGGATCCAGGAATTTTTTAAACGATTCTTTATCATTGCAAGGTAGGGCATGATGGCACAGAGCTGTATATGAGGTCATTCAGCTCCATCTAGTGGAGGAAAGTACAAACACTACCTTAAAAAAAAAATACAGACACTATCTTGGTGGAGGTCTGCGCTCTCTGAGTGCTTTTCTAGTTTGAAATACACAATTTATTTATTTATTTTTCTGATTTTGTACAGATGCATTATCGGATCAGTATCGCTGATAACCGCTTGAATTTTCCTTGGTATCAGATCGGAAAGAAACTATCGTATCAAACATCACTACTGTGAATGCCAGGAGACAAGATTCTCCTATTTCTCAAAATCCGCATCTATCTGTTGGGTGGTCTACTAGGTTGTATACAGTGGAGTGTCCCCTCCTGTATTATGTTATGTTGTTTTCGGACATTTGATCTTGAAAAAGCAGGTCACAAAATAGGTCTAGGTCACCCATTTCAGAACTTGTCCAAGCTCTTTACATGATGTATGGTTAGAAAAAAATGTAAGGTCCCAGAGTTGGAATGTTTATAAGATGTGTTGTAGAGGGACAGACAGACAGACATGCTGATGTCAACACCCCCTTCAGCAGGCCGAGGTGGTAAAAACACAGACTGCTCACGCATATCGTGTAAATATTTTGATAGAAGAAAAGCATATTAATACCTTTGGGGGGCTTTCAGATCCAGGGTACTCTCTCTGATCCAGTTTATTCCAGCGCTGCATCAGTTTAATGACGATTGGTTTACTGAAGTCCACCAGCTGGAATCCAGTCACGTTGGCCCCTCCATGCATGAACCTCTCCAAAGATATGTCCTTAAATCCCTTATGAATGAATGAGACACAAAAAAGAAAAATGGGCCTCAGAACCTTTTGACAAATAAGTGTTCACTGCTGCTGCTCATCCCTCACTCCATACGCTCCTACAGTATTCCTGATTATTTATACCCCTACTTAATATGGAGTGGTTTCCAGGGGTACGAGTGTGACTTGATGCTGAGTGACACTTAATGGTAAAGTGGTCGTCGAGTGGAACCCATCTGGGCTGGGGCTAAAGACAAAGCTAGAAAGTAAAGACGTGTGAGGGTTATCCTGGGTTGATGGATGCTAATTGCTAACAGCTCCCAGAGCTCCCTGGCACCTTTTAAAGCACCAGGGAGAGAACTGCTGAGCAACAAGGTTTCAGGTTGAAGCCATTATTAATTTACTAACATGGATTTGAGCAGCTTCTGTGAGTTTGAGGAAGACATAATAATATGCAAATTCTAAAATAAAAGTACATTTAATTGTCTTTTTAATCTGTTGTAAATGGGTGCTTCTATGAAACTGGCACCTTAAAACAAGACACGGGGGCTAAAAATTCAAACCAGATACAGACTAATGCTACGAAGTAAGTTTGGAAGCACTTTGGGACTATTTTAAAAATAAATATTTACTGAGATAACAGAGAAACGATTTTTTTGAATAAAACCCCTTGTTATATTTTTTCATATTATTTTTTTGTATAAAAATCTGCATTTAACATGGTAAAAAGAACACAAAATCACTTATAATTTATATGTGTTTTAATGGGCAGGTTCTGCATGTAATGTGAGTGGACACAATGGGTTACATATGAAACCTGGAATGAGACTGCCGATTCATGAAAAGTCCACGTCTGGATTAGAAAAACCACTAGGATCATCAAATTTAACACAGCATCCTTTATTTATAGTGGTATGTAAGACCAATTCCAGTCATGTTTTCCAGACCAAATGCACTGATACCTTGGCAGCTTTTCATGGCCAAATTTTGGTCCTATTTTTGGCACCAATATTTTTTCAAAAATTCATTAGTTTTGGGATGGCTCAGAGCAAGGGTATAATTTTTTTTGCATTTTTCTGAGCTCATCATCAGGTACATCCTGGGGGAAAATATGTCTAAATTTCTCTTTTATTATTGGGTCTAAAACAGGGGTGTCAAACTCATTTTAGTTCAGGGGCCACATGCAGCCTAATATGGTATAAAGTGGGCCGGACCAGTCAAATAATAGAAATAATAGGATGATAACTTTTGAGTAAAAAAATGTAAATTCCATAATAAAAATATTTACACCTATGAATTATACTCAAACATAACATGAACAAATATGAACAACCTGAAAATTCTTAAGTAAAATAAGAGTAATGTTAACAATATTACACCTTAGTTTATCATTTATACATGTGAATCACAACTTACAGATCACAGTGGATCTAAAAATATGCAAAATTTTAAATACATATATACCAGAAGATTATCAAAATTCCACACACTTCTTTTAAGACATTTCAGGTTATTCACTTTTTTTAATATAAAATACTAGTCTGTAAATGTAAACTTTTTGTTTTTTACGCTAAAACAGAGAAAAATGAGCAGTTTTCATTATTCATAGGTTATTATGATAGTATTTTCCTGGTCTTACCCACTTTAGATTGAATTGACTTACAATGATTTTAACATCCTTGATTATTAATATCTTCAGTGTCATTTTTGCATTTCACAAATTCATCCCAAAGGCCAGACTGAACCCTTTGGTGGGCCAGATTTGGCCTCTGAGCCACATGTTTGACACCTGTGCCCTAAAATAAGGTACCATGGAGCACAACTAGAAATGAACTGATCAATCATGCAAGTTTTTGATCTTCTGATCTTCACCCCAGATGCGTCACACTCAGCTGCAAACTGTCCCAGTGAGAACTGGAGGTCGCTGCTCGATGAAGCTAGGAGGACCACATCATCTGCAAAAAGCAGCAACGAGATCCTCCTGCCCCCAAAAG
>JAQQZY010000006.1:20249909-20265311 GCA_030068375.1 Ostorhinchus rueppellii | reverse complement strand
GCCATGATTGAAGAGTGACTGAATTGGCGGGCCAGATTTTGTTTATGTATTGAAAAATAGCGGGCTTGCTACTCGCGCGTTTGATGTGAATTCAACAGATTTTTCTAGCGTCCAGACTCGGGGCGTACACGTTGCGCGTCAGAGGCATTACGCGTGATTAAATCCGCCAATTCACGTTCGGTGTGGCCGCACCAGTGATTTATCACCATTTACTGTAATATTATCCTCTTTATTTTGCAAAATGTCAGTGAAAATCAAGTGTTTTCTTATATTTAATTTACTGGTCATGTAGAATGTGTCATGTCTGCTACTGGACCTTAGTGTTTTGTGTCTTGTTTTGTCATTTCCTGTTTTATTTTGTCAGTCTCCCTCTTGCATCATATCCTGGTGTCTTTACTTCCCGTTCCCTTCTTTTCCAGCTGGTGTGATTATCTGAGCCTGCCCTACTGTGTTGCACCTGTGTCTCATTATCTCCCCTCCTAGTGTGTATATTTACCCTGTGCTTCCTGTGTCTTGGTGCCAGTTTGTAATTGCCTCTGTGTGATACTTACCAGCGTTTATTCCTGCCTGATCTGACTGATTGTGACCTGTTTCAACTCCTGGACCTTCCAAGCCTTGTCTTCTTCCCCCCTGTTGGTACCTCTGCCTGTTTGACTGCCTCTCTGGATTTGGACCTTTTTGCTTGTTACGGTAGTCTGATTTTGCCTTACCCTTACGTGTGGTTTTGCCAGATTCTTTGTGCATCTGTGTTTGACCCTGCCTGTCCTCTGATTAGAGCTTCTGCCTGGATTCCCTATTCCCCCCTCAACTGGTTACTGACCCTTGGCCTGTCCTTCACTATTGAAATTGGATTTCTCACTCGGACAGCAGATCTTCCAGTTACGATTTTTGAACAAATGTTTTTTTTGTTATCTCAAATAAACTGTATTATTGAATAAAACTAAAATCCTGGCTCAGTCTCTACATTTGGGTTCCCATCTCTGTGTTCGGTTGTGACGGAATGTTGAAAGCTCAGATTAAAATTGGAGTTTATTATATCTGAAACAGAAAACTGGGGGAAAAAATGACTTTTTCAACATGCTATCAGTAAACCAAGTGTCTGCATCCACTGTCATTTATCAAACTCCATGGGTTTTACTGCGGAATCAATGTTGTAAAAGATGACGATGTTTCCACGGTAACTATGGAGCCTCAAAATGGGTCATATCTGATGACCATGAAAAGATGATAAACTGCATTGTACACTAATTATTTACATGTATTGATAGGATTAGTGGATATTAGTAGGTATTAAACAGTTTAGAATAGTAGATGATTTTGGTCGACATTGGATGTTTGGGTCTTTATGGGTTATGAATACCCTTCATTATGCTAAAACCATCCAAAATAAACTGGCAGAACACACTGCACCAGTGTGTGATTTTAGACAGCATGTCAGCATTACACATTAGGAGGTGTGACATTGTCTGAATCTTAAAATTCATCTTAAGCAGGCAGTACCCCCACAGTGTGTCTATATTTTTTATACAGACGGCCGAGGCGGAATAAATATGCAACATTCCAGCTTTGAAGAGGCTCTGTAAAAGCAGCTACTGACTCCAACTGTTATACAATTATCTCAGAAGGTAAATTAAATTGCAAATACAACAAAATCACACCACACTCATTTGTGTCTTAGTCATTGACTGTTTCTGATCTGTTTGTCAATCATAGTATCTGTCCCACATTAAAAATATAGAGTGGCGTCCATTAAAGAGGTTCCACACTATCGATTTAAGTGGAACGTTGTGTACCAAAATACATTATGGAAATACAATGGATTAAAAAAATAAATAAAAATATGCTTCACTGTGAAACTTATTGTTGACATGTAACATGGTATTATAAAATGTTCTCTGTAAAAAAAAAATCCATATGGAACACTGTTTTTCATCATCTTCAAATAGATTGCTGCAGCAGCTGATAGTTTACATTATAGCTCTGCTAGAAATCACTTTGTTTAATGAACGGCTTGTATTATCAATAGCTGAACTACAAATCTGTTTGGGATTATGTAAATAAGGTCAGAACTGTCCCCATGGATCAACAAATGGTGAACTTTGCAAACACAACAACATAGCATAGTAAATGTATACCTTTATAAGATTCATAATGAAACTGAGCAATATAGAAAATTTTTTTGTAATTTCAGCGTCTTTTGTTTTACATAAGGTCAGAAAATATAGTTAGAAATCCTACAATCACTTCATTTAACCCTTTATCAGGCAAGTGACTATTTTAGGTAATTTCCACAAACATTAAATATGGGGCCAATCCTGTGCCTTAGTGAGGTCAAGAAGCATGTTGGTTTTTATAACACTATATAGTGATTCAGAGAGATTTTATAGAAATTCTGAAGCTGTAGTTCTTTTATTGCATGTGTTTACTTTTTAGCAAGTGCTGCTGGAATGCTTTATGGCAAGAAGAGGTAGACAACGAAGTCCAACAACACACTGAGGTTGAAATTTGGAATTTCAGAGTATTTCAATGAGTGCCCTATGAAGGGTTAAAGCAGTATCAAGGGGAACCCACACTGTTATTTTGCTTAAAAATAAGTTATGTTGTATGTTATAATGTATACATATACTGACTGCAGGACAAATGCATTCTTATCATACTGTGGGTGCTTGGCACAAAAATATTCATATTACCTGTTCTAGGATGTTCTGTAGTCTCTCAGGCTCCAGGTCAATGACATATTTTCTCTCCTGGCGTCGGTCCAGGTCTTCCAGTAGCCGGCGATATGCTGCCTCATTGAAACTCTCCACACAAATGGCACTCACCTAGGTTAACACACAAGAAAATATATGAATGCTAAATGTATACATTAATATGCATATACACAGAAATTTCATGTGAATATATAATGGTGCTAATTTAAAATAATTGTAGGTTTATATTATGTGTTGTCATGTGAGATACATATTATGTATGTGCACTGCATGACGTCATGTGTGTGTGTTTATTTGGCTTGTGTCCAGGAATATGTGTTGCCTGACCTGCCAACCGTTCTGCCCTGCTCTTTCCATAATTGCCTGCAGTATTGCATAACCTAGACAACAGAGAGAAAGAGAAAGAAAAAAAGGCAAAACATTTTACCAGACAGAAGGTGCACTTGAGACATTGTGTAATGATATTTTGCAGAATTGCAGGGAATGTTTAAACCTAAAAACCTACACCAGCATTAAAAAAATAACTCTTAGCACAATGTATCTGCAAAAAATGCTGAAATCAGCAAAGTGATACAAGGTGAAGTGTATTTACCAGCATGTTCGGCTGAGGGTCATCTGACCATCTCATTTACCACAACAATACCTTAATGTCTTATCATCCAAAGTGCACACACCTTTCTTGAATGTCCCACTTGCAACCAACCTACATTTGGATATTTGTACACAAAAACTGCTCTATCAAAAGAAAGGATCATAAAATAAAACAGCAGAGAGTGTTAGACATTCAGCATGACACTCCAAACAAGGATATTTGTTTGAAATTAAGAGTCATTATTTCTTTTAGTAGTGAACTACATCTTCATTTGTGACTCATATGAGAATGCACCATGGGTTATGAATTTATGTAGGATGAAAAAAATGATGGAGAGCAGATTTTAATAAGACAAGAAGGATGGATGGAGTTTCAAAGCTAATATAATGTTATGAGCGGCAGGTGGCAAGTTGAGTGACGATTAATGTCAGTGTTGAACAGCTGTTGAATTAGGTAAAAAAAAAAAGAGAAGGATGGAAATGATAACAAACAAAGACATATATATCACAGTATTTGTGAATAATATTGCATTGTCATCACAGATGTATTACATGTGTTTGTATGAAGCACATCCATAAGAAAATACACACAAGTAGACACACAACAGCACAATATGTCTGAAATGTCAGTAATCATCTGAGCTGAGGTTGGAGGTTTACATATATACTCAGCACCATTAAAAACACATGGGTCAGAATAATATGTATATTTGAAGATATATTCAATTAATTGGTTTGGGGTTACCTTCAAATTAAAGAGGGATGCATCCGTTATTAGAGAATGAAGTGTGATCAACTTAACTGGTTTATTCAGTCATTGAATACAGGTACTCGGAAATTGAAAGTATCATCATTCACTATCGGGTGTGTCCACCTCTGGCTTCCAAACAAGCAGTGCAGCGACGACACATGGAACCGACAAGTCTCATAATCCTGTTCTGAGGGATCCAAGCCTATCTCATGTTCTCTGGCACTCAGACGACTGATTGTACTGCGATGATAGCGCAGACGGTGAGCGACTTTACCACGGCTCAGACCTGCTCGTAACGTGCCAACAGCACATTCTCAGTGTTGTATCACAAGTCATGGCATTTTGAGCTGGCAAAAACATTTTGGTGTTTTCTTTGCTGCCTTTATATTGGCTACTAACCACACCTAAAGTTACCAGTAAAGCTTAACTCTGGACAAGAGATTCAACTTAATGTCCGACATTAAGGAATTAGTCCAAACACTGAGAATGAAAAAAATGCAGCTGTTAACTGTGTTACTCATCTTGTGAGTAACATATACTGCACAAAATAGGCACCTGAGTAAATCATTTTCTGGAAATTACACCACATGTTTGGACTGTGTGTTGTTAATGGCATTATTTATACTTTGATTAAATGCATGAAATAAATCAACTCATTATATATTCACTCTGTTAGTTCAGTTGGCCAATTATTTTACTTTGATTTTGTGAAACTCCAGAATAAGAGTCAGCTGTTATTCATTTAATCACATTTTAACCAATAAGGACCCACTGTGACATTTGTGCGACTTCCAAAAATGAATATTTCTCTATATTTAACCGTCCTGAAGTGCTTTATCACCATTTATTGTAATGGTGTCTTCTGTATATTGGGTTTTTCTTTCAGTGAAAATCAGGTGTTTTTCAACATTTAATTTACTAATCCTGTAGATATTCATAAAAGCTCAAAGAAACGAAGAATAACATTTGGGTCTTTAAGTGTTAAGGTTAAAAATTGCTTCCAGAAACTGGCGTAATGACATCATCTCACTGAGAGACAACAGGAGGTATATCGATGACTGCCTCTCAAAAAGTCAGCCAAGATCTAACACGGATAGTTTGAAACTTCACCAGAAAGTGAACCCTTAGATGTAAATAGGTCTGAAAAACCTCCAGAATGGTAACAACATGGATTAAGGCCAACAAAGCAAACATCTTGGAGCAGCATCACGCAGCCCTGACCTTAGTAAACCCACAAACCTGGCTCAGGTGCACAAGTTCTGAAGGAGTAATGGGATAAAAGTCCTGCAGAGTTTTTGTAGATGCTTGTGGAACATTGCCCAAAGCATTTCAGGTTACACCCTTTAAAAACAATCACACCAAAATTATTTAAAAAATGGAGAAATGTACAACTTTCACATCATCAATGATAACTAAAGTTGATGATTCACTGATAAATAATCGTCATTAATGATTTGTCGCTTTACATTCACTTTATGCTACGACTATCCTGTAAGTAAAACAAAAACTTTTAGGCTTTATATCAAAAGTCCACAGGGCAAATTTCCCATTAAAAATATACACTAATCCTATTACTGAAATGTGAGAATGAGAACTTCAAGCTTTGAGATAAAGGGGGCACAACATGATGACCTCTTTCAAAGAGCAGCGAACACAGCGGAAAAGCCAGAAACAAGATGTAGGCAGAATGATAAAATATGTCATTTCTGTAACTTTCATCCAGCTGTTTTTATGCAGTTGAATGGAGAAGATTACCATGATTATGCAAAATAACTGTGGTGAGTTTAAAACTGTATGTAGACTTACGACAGATTTAATCATCAAAATAAATTAGACTAAATGACTGTAGAGATGGGATTCATACTGAAATGCAGTGATTAGAATTGTGATAGTTCATATGGTTGAATGTACACTTTGAGTTTCTGTATATGTGATTTATGTTATGAGTCACATCTCATTTAAGTGCAAGTACTTCAGTTCATGAGCTTGTGTTTAAGTGGATGATTTTTTTTTTTTTTTTACATTTTGGTATGTGAGATTTTTGTTTTCATTATTTCCACATACATAAATATTATTTCATTGTCTGCCCAGATGTGCGCACGTTATACTATCACATTTGAATCACATATACATGTATTTATGTCCATGTTTCTGTGTGTGTGTGTGTGTGTCAGCAGTCAGCTGTCTGTGGAGCAGAACAGACCAGGGAGCATAAAACAGATCACAGCATTACTGCCCATTTTCCAGCACATTACCAGCAGCAGGGCCTGATGGGAGCCTATAATGAAGGGCCCTGCCTTGGCCAAGTCACGGGTGAGCACAGCCCAAACTCCACGCATCCATCCTGCTCTCCATTTCCCCGTTTCTCTCACTCTTTAACCCCTCCTCTATATGCTACAGCTTCTGATCCTCTGTCCCCTTACTCCTTCCTTCCTTCTGTCCTCGTTCGCCTCCTTCTTCATCCTCTCACTTCCGTCACTGCCTCCTGCTTTTTTTTTTTTTTTTTTCATCGCTCTAACAGCTCGACTCTCTTAACCTGTCCCTCCTCCTCCCTTCCTCCCCCTGCCTTCCTCTTCCTCCGTCTGCCCTCCTGGGTAGTCACCTAGACAACCTGGACCAGAGGGAGGCTGGCGCAGACACAGACAGAGCACATACAGTTACACACTGTGTCAGACACACAGCGCAGCTCACTGATTCCCTAACATGCCACTACACTGTGATCTGTGGCTTCATGTTTGACCTGTGTTTCTCTGTCTGTGGCAGGGAATTAGTTGTTGTGTGTGCGAGAAAGAGAGAGGAAGAGAAAGCATTTCATGAAGGTGTTCAAGGGTGTAAGCTGTGTCTGCTCTACTAGGTTATTATACGTGAACTGCATGATAGGATATTTTAATAAAAGCCAGGTGAACGCTGCAAGAGCTGCAGCCAAATACTAGCCTCTGTCAATAAAGTACCAAATTGCACCTTATACACTTTCATTACACCAATTCTGCTCCAGCGGTAAAGCCTTTGTAGCTTTTTGCTCAACCTCTAAATGGAAGCCAAATAAGTCTAGTCAGGCAGACTTTTAACAAAATGATTACGACTTTATGAAATTACAACATTGTTCTCAATATGCACTTCCAAACTGAACCCAAATTAACAGAAAATTCTTCATGCATAAATGGTTTGGGAGCAGATTAATTTGGAAATCTTTTTTAATCTTCCATAACCGAGTTTTGGATTGAGGCCTAGAGATAGAGCACAGCAGATCTACCCACTTAGCCCTCGTTATCACGGCAACGCTCATGAATCTCTGTTCGTGCCATAGGGTACGACGCTGCTCCAGTTACAGTCCACTGGTACGATGTTGCAGCTGGAGTCCCTGACACTGACTTACAGCCCTTTTTAGTTCAACAGCCCGAGGGGACCCATGGAATATTGGTATCAGCTGTCATCCGTCCGTCCGTAAACAGTTCTTCAAGAATCTTCTTCTCCAAAACTCTTTGTCAGAATGACTTGATAATTGTCGTGGAATATCTTTGGGGTAAGATCTACCAAGTTTGTTCAAAGAATTGGGAAATATTGATTTTTGAATTTCTATTGAACAGTTGAAGACATTGATCTAATTACTATTGGCAATAGATTGGAAGTCACAAGTGAGCTTTCATTTGGTACCATGACCTTTGACCTTGAGTGACTCTGAAAGGTTAAACCCAAGGTCATCTATGTCCCGATTTCTAGAAAGGTCTTCTCCAAAACTGTCAGCCACAATCAGTTCAAATTCATAGCAGAAGTTCCTTAAGACAAGGGCTCTCAGGTTTGTTCAAAGAACTGAGAAATACAGATTTTTTTTTTTTTCATAATCCTCATTGGTTTATAATTGGGAAAATGTCAAAGTACTATAGTTTCAAACCAGTTGACGATATTAGCATAATTACTTTTGGCATTAGATAGGAAGTCACATATGGGCTTTCGTTTGGTGCCTTGACCTTTGAACTTGAGTGACCTTGAAAGGTCAAGGGAATATCAATTAATGTCTTTAAATATGCCGTTGGATGACCGGTTCTATTTTTTCATTAATGTTTAATCCATTTTGAGCTTCTACATAAAAGAACAAACTGAGAAAATAACAATGAAATGGTAACACTCTTGAACTTTTTGTAAAAATTATCTAACACATGGTTACATAACACTGTCTGCGGTTTTCTGAAATGTTGTTTTTTCTGGTGTTATGCTGCTAGGTGTGTTCAGTCTCTTACAGTGGCACATATTTCATTTTACATGTTAATTATTCAAAGTTTTTATTTTCTATGTATCTTTTAATGGTTTCTAGTTTCTCATTTTGGCATTGCCTTTTTTTTTCCTACCGGGACCCAATGTTCCTCTCATGCACCATGTACTTGTATGGAATGATAATAATTTCTCCTTGAATCCACAAATAGCATAGTTATTACAGTTTAATGGGCACTGGTTAAATTCTTGTCAGGCTGAAGCATTGTCATTCTGGAATAGGAGGAAAACACTCTGGTTTGTTTGTATTTTTTGAAACCAATCCTCTTTAAAACCAGATTATTTAAAGGGGACCTATGATGCTACTTTTCGACCCTGTGTATTTGATTTCTTGTCCGTCCAGAATAGTAACACACAATTACCGGAACTAAAAACTTTGTAGAAGTGTGTCTATTGATGTTTCGTTTACTCATATTTCTTGCATCCGGCCAAAGCGCTGTTTTACTTGACTCCACCCCCTGCATTGTTGGTGTACACCCCCGCCCAACCCACAGCATCTGATTACTCCCACAAAATAAACAGGTTTTTACTTACAGCTTGCGCTTCAGACTCTTCAACATGAGCAAGTATCATCGGCAAGGCTCCGTCTTTTAATTGGAGTCTTGTGGCTAATCCAGCCTCGTACCTGCCCATGTTAAAAAAAAAACTGTCCCGTTTAAAATGCCGATGGCAAACAAAAACGTAGGTCTTTTTTTTTTTGGATGTCCGGGAAAAATCAACTCCGTCCATTTCTTCCTGCTGCTTGCCTCTTTGGGAAAGCTGAATAAAAACTGCTTTCCCTCACACCCGAAGACACACTTTCTTGGAGTCATTTTCAACAATAAAACTTCCGGGGCAGTGCGAGGGAGGGCGGAACCAGTCTGAGAGTAGGTGTGAGCATGGCCATGTTAGGAAAGTCCAGCACGAAGTAAACAAGTTTGTGAACAGAGCGATTTTAGACATGCCAAGTAACTTCTACGGCTCACACCCAAACGCATGAACGTCATTTTTTGACAATTTCTTATCGACTGACACTTATATTCAACATTGCACCAGTATTAAGAGCTCAAAAAAGCATCATAGGTCCCCTTTAAAACAATCATCTTGACCGGCATTAAGCTGTAATGAAGGTGACTCTGAACAGATTTTTTGTGTGGGGCTTGTTTTTGTAGAGCAACTGCTTATCGGGGAAGCAAGCGCCTGCACTGAAATAGTCAAAAAGAGAATATCATCAAGTGCTGAACAGGTCTGCATTATTCCAGAATTCAGATCATCAGCCATTCTTCAAAGTTGTTCAAAACATATTGCAAGGAGGATTTAGAAACACTTACAGGCAGATAGCAAAAAGCAGAATACCCATTGTCCTGATTACTCCAAATGACTTCCTGTGACCTTCCTGAATTTGAATCTATAAAGACCCAGTGATGTTTTTCTCTGTATTTAACTTTTCTTAAGTGATTTATCAGCATTTATTATAATATTATCCTCTGTACTTTGCATTTCATCAGTGGAAATCAAATATTTTCTTATATTTGGTGATCATATTCCTAAAAGCTCAGATTAAAGTTGAGGGTTATTATATCAAAACCAGAGAAAACAGAAGAAAAAGTAACATTTTCCATAAAGTATATCAATAACTGAACATAAACTAAGTGTGTCCATCCACTGTCATTGATCCAACTCCATGGGTTTTTACTGGTGAATCAATGTTGTAGAAGATGATGTTTCCACGTTCACGACGGAGCCTCAGAACATCCAAATGGCTCATATCTGATGACCATGAAAAGATGATAAACTGTATTTTACACCAATTATTCATATACATTGGAAAAATTAGTGGATTACCAGGTATGAAACATTTCAGATCACTACATTAGTTTGGTCACTGTTTGGGTCTTTATGGGTTCAAACTAAACATGGCACTACTAATTCTTTCTATGTAGTGTTGGTGTATTAGTGAATTGCATGTACCTCTGTCTGTATCGTAGAGGAAGACAAAGCGGTTCCAGTCATAGTGATCCAGCAGCGAGAGCAGAGCCCCTCTAATGGAGGGTCGCAGCTGCAGGGTGAACTGGCCCTCTCCTTCAGTGGGGAAGCTGGGTGTCACTAGGCTGATATGCAGGGCCCCACAGAATGATGTCAGCGTGTTGACAGAGCGCTTATCATAAAGGCCGAAAATGGCGAAGACCCCTCTTGAATACTGAGAACAGACTGATGAGAGGAGAGATGAGAAAGGTTAGACAGCATAGGTCAAACGGGGAAGAATAAGGTGCGTGTGTGTGCATGTGCGTGTGTGTGTAGACCAAAGAAAAAAGCATAGTGACATTCAACGTGTTAATACGACAAAATATGTGAGACTGTTTTAGTGAAATCTACACAGTGCATTAAACATGTCAACCCTTTTAAAATGCAGCTGCTTCAGTCTGTGTCAAATTTTCTGACTAGTATAGAATCATTTCCAGAAGCTAAAATTAGGATGGCTGCTTGTATGGTGGTTAAGGAATTTGCAGTGAAATAACCCTACCTGCTTACAGCTAAAAATGCTCAAGATCTATCCACACACACACGCACGCACGCACGCACACACACACAGAAAACTCTTGACCGAGCCACAAGCTCACTTCAAATGTGAAGTCATTTTCCACTACAACACACCAACTCAGTCTTCAAACACCCTGAAGCTTTCAACCATGACAGAGAGCAGAGTGAAAAGCACTGGCGTCCTCCACTATCTCCCTTCCACAAAAATCTTCGCCCCGTACTGCCCGACCAGAGCCCGTGTTTGAACAAAAACGCACTAGGGCTATGAAACACAGTCTTGCATGTTTAGACAAATCAGCTGAAATATGCACACAAACACACTCCCCACTTTCTAAGAATGACACAAATTAAGCCAGCGTCTCAATGTCTTATTTTTACTCTTTATACCCTTTAATGTTTCTCTTTGTCTGATCCGATTCTCTTTCATCTTCTTAGTCACTCCATTTCTCACTCTTCAGCTCCATTCATCCTTTCAGCTAGATTCTTTCAGGCAGGCATGATTTGAGCTTGAGCTCTATCCTGCGTCATAATTCACTCTCCACCCTGTAGTACGTCACTTTGGAGTAAACAGTACGACAGGAAGACTGCAGAGTTTGCTTTTGGCAATAACCAGCCACCACTGTAACCTTTTCTATGTCCCTGCTCTGTTGATCTCCATGTGTGCGCTCCTTGTTTTCCCTTTACGTCAGCTCATACCTCCTCTCTTCTGTTTTCAGTGCAGACCTTGGATCCATCCCCTCTCTTTTAGCTTCCACTTTTTCTCATCTCTTCTCCCTTTACCCCTCACTCCCTCCTCTTGCGACTCAGAGTAATTCCATTATCAGCTATAAGCCTCAGTGGGGGTAAACACTGAGGGAGATGCAGCTCTGACGGTTCGGTTTGTGGCAATTAAACAAAGCTGAGGCCGCTGCACCCAGGAGGCGATAAGGCAGGGATTTAGTCTCCGATTATGACAGGAGCTAAATGTCTTCAATTCAGAGAACTAGCATGCTATGTACTTAGCATGCGTCATTCAGCAAGAGCTGAGTCATGGTGTTTCAAAGTCAACGTACTTAGTGTCTTCAAAGATGATTTTTACAGCGTTTCTAGGTTTTATTTTGTAATTCGGAGAACATAGCGACATAAAAGATGGTTTAAGAGATGAGACTGTGTTTGATAAACAACTAAATAACTGGTCGTGTTTTACTGAGACATTGCCTCCTACGTTGTAATGAAGCACTCAGACCATGAGAGTAAAAGCTCGTCTGTGTGACGGTTTGGTCAGATAACTGCATGTTTTCAAACTAAAAGAAATTATACTTCATTCATGACAGGGGCTGATGGGTGAAATATGGCTCTTGGCTGTGAAAAACTGTCCTCACTCTGTCAAATAACAAAAGAGAATCAACATATGACTGAATGCACAAGTGAAACAGTTGAATGACAAAAGGCATCCACTTCCTTTTGAATAAATCTGCGTTTTGGTGGAACAGCTGTCTTTTATTCTGCTCACTGGTGAGCAGTCTGGAATCCTACTCTTCTCTCAGTTGATAACTGCTTCTGAAACTTGAATTCAACTGTTGGCCTGTAGACCAGTGTTTCTCAAACTGTGGGGCGGGTCCCTAAGGGGGTGTGTGAAGGTTTTCCTCTGGGGGGAGGCATGTGATGACTGCTGGGTGTTTTTTTTTTTCTTCTTGAGGTTGGAACATGTAACAGGTGGAACTGATGTTTTAGTGTTGAAGCACCCTGGACTCATTTAAAGACATACAACAAACCTGTCTACTACCATGGTGGTCTGTGACTACACTAGACAAAGAGTTTAGGTTTAGAGAATGGACAAGGATTGGACTGGAAAAGACAAATATTTCTGTTTTTGCAAAGTTTGTGTTTGCAGTTTAATGTTCTGAGATGTACAATGGAAACAGGCTCATTGCAGCCACGGATATTGCTGAAATGTTCATCTTTGCAACCAAAATGTGGTTTTTTGTTCCAAAATAAGTTATTTTATTGTCATAGTTATAAGATAATTGTGCATTTCCTATTTTATTTTGGAAAAACACTGTCTCAGGGAGCAGTTTTGTTGAGTTCATTTGTATTGTTTGAGCAAAAATCAAAGTTATTTTTAATTTGAACAAAAATTATTCAAGTAAAAGCAAAAAATGTTGTTACAATATTGATGTTTCTTTCAATAATTGCTCCACTGTTGCTGTACAATGTTGTTGGGGTTGAGGGGGGGCCTGGAGGTTATTCGTCCTGAAAAGAGGGGCCCGAGAGGAAAAGATTGAGAACCGCTGGCTTAGACACAGTTGTCACATCACAGTGTATTTGTTTGCACAAGCTTTTAGATCTCTGTCAAAACTTGTCAAAAAAGCCTTAATAGTCTTAATCCCAAACCAGTCTATTTTTAAAACAATATAAATACATTTGTAATAGTACACAATGGCTCATGGCACATAAAAATGTACATATGTTTGCTTCCTCATCAGCCCAGTCTCATGTGTTCCACCTCCCTGTATTTTTTGTTTTTTCTGTGCCTCCTGTTCTTGGCTTTGCTTTACCTGCATCCTACTGTATTTCTTTCTAGTGTTTCCACATCTCGATGAGCTTGTTTCTCTGCAACACACTCCACCATCACCACCCTCTAACCCAGCCGCAAGGCTGGAATGTGCCAGACAGTGGCGTCATTGTAATAAAATGTGTGCTAAGCTAGCTTCATAAAGCTTTAATGAGAGGAAGGGACCAGCGGCATGGTGCATCATCACCACAGTAAAAGCATCGGACACAATAGGTCTCCTGGGAGTTCCTCTGCTTCTCATTGCGCCCTCTCGTTTGTTCTTTCAGCAAGTCCATTTGTTAGATTTTGTTGTGCAAATTCCAGTGTCTTTTCCTTGTTCTTAATTTTTCTGTACATATACTTCTCTCTCCTCATGCAGACCCTTTTATGAATATCTTTCAGACATATTTATCTTATATCACGTCCAGCAAAGCATCCTCTGCTTCCCTGCATCTAACTCTGCAGCTTTCCCTGCTCTGCCGCTCTGATTTCATTTGTGTCTCTGGAGGTTCTGAAAGTCCTCCCAATCTTGCACATAGTATGTTCAATTTTTTTCACTCCAAATTTTTCAGGGAGTAATACATAGTGGTTGGTTTTCTTACATGTACTCATTCTCTCCATATTCCTCCCATCTTTGTTGCTTTTCTTCAGCCTCTTCCCTCCTTCCCTCTTCCAGACCTGTGCATATGTCTACTGAACTTGTTTGTATTTTCATGACAGCAAGAGCAGATGGTTAGAGATAAACCTGCTACTGATTTAACTGTCACTGTTCTATAGTACAACATGTTGTAAGGAACACACAGTCACCTATTCAGCCATTGTTAACACAAAATTGCACTGTTTCCCCAATCCACCAGCACACTCACATACAATTTTCAGATGTTCTATCCTTAGGAGCGCCCATTTGTCTGAGTTAAAACCCTCTAGACACTCCCCAGACAACCACAGAAACACAGCAGAAATACTGCAAGCTCTCATTACCTGCAGGTAAAGGCCAAGATACAGGAAATACCAAGGTAAATAAGGAATACAAACCAGTTAAAAAGCCATAAGGTGTATTTTTCTTGTCATTGTTCTAGGCTACCAACAGTGCGGTGCAGTGATTCCTAGAGGATGAGGCAAGGTAAATACCAATAATAAGCCTTTATGGGTTATATAATTAGATAGAAGTATCATGTGTAGTGCCTTATACTGACATTTCACATTTAAACCATTTACATTCATAACCTCTGGAGATCCAAGCCCTGCATCTATTCTAATTTTGTACTGCAAGAGGTTTCTGAGTCTGTACACTGACAAGCAAAAGTGTAGCATCCTGCAGCAGCATAAAAACCTCTAGATTAAGAGCTGAAAGTAACACAGTTAGTTCCACACTTAGGGCTGGATGGTGTAATACAAATGATATTTAGATTTAAAAATCAGTTGGTCTTAGTAAATCATTGTAGAATCTTTTTTTATTTGGTTTAGTGGGTGATGCTTTGCATAAAAAACAGATGGTTATGCTTTAAGGTTAGAACATAACAAATGCCTCTTATTTCTAAATATTTACTATTACTTCATATTCCATCAGTCTGAGGAGAGCACTCACAATTATAATCATTTTTGAAAATGAAAATAGGCACGGGTTAATAAAGTAAAGTAAATCGAACAGCTGTTATGAAACAGTATGAAAGGCTAAAAAAAAAAAATAAAAAATCATAGCATGACTGATTGTAATATGATTTGCTGTAATTATCCTTTTATTATTCAGTGCTGCTCACAGTTGAGTCAAAGAAAGAAAATGTAAATTGCAATTAAGTCTAGGGCTGAATGATACTGGCAAAACTTACGATATGTGATATGGATGTACAGCATTGCGATAACAATAACATTGTGATATTTCTCATTCACCTAAAGAAATACCAATTGCATCTAAGAAAAGTGTTCCTTAACAATGTTAAAATGAGCCTGTTGTTTGTATGCTGACTCAATTATTTAGAATTTAAGACAAAATACTGAACTACTACAATCAGTTCCACAATTCTGTC
>JAQQZY010000006.1:20045073-20055760 GCA_030068375.1 Ostorhinchus rueppellii | reverse complement strand
CTGGGATAGGCTCCATGTGACCCCCGTGACCCTAGTGAGGATAAAGCGGGTATAGAAAATGAATGAATGAATGAATCTTTCTAAACACAGAGCTCGCTGTCGTCAGTCATTGTTGTCAGCAGAGAGTTTTGAGTTGTCAAAAAGGGTTGCTAGTTGTACTTGTTGAATGGATAGCTAGTAATAAGAAGATACTAGCGTTGTCAGCTCTCAGGCTTCTTCTTGTGGAAGAAGAAAGATGTTGCAGGTGAAAACTGAGGAGGAATCACACTATGCTAACAATGCTAATAGCTTCCACTTCATGGAATGAATGAAGTCCACCGCTAACACTAATTGGCACTCATTCGGACATGATATGAGGAGGGAATGGTTTATTATAGGAGACAATAACAGTGTCAGTACCTTGGCAGAGCTGGATTCACATGAAAACTTCTTGTTCACTGATTCACTATTCTAGGTCTATCCCTCCGCCAATCAGATTGGTCTGACTGAACGACAGGTAGCGGCTGATTACACATGTTGAATCAGCTGAAAAGACTGGTGATGGCATTAACAACGGATGATCACAGAGAACACACCAACCACTCATGACACCGATCTCACCAGACTGATGACGATGTTCGACTGGATTGGTGCGTCTTCGATTTAAAACGACCTGTGTTTAAGGTCAGTTGTGGGTGTTTGGGCGACCTCTTACAGTTGTCTGAGGAAGATCATGTACAAAAGAAAGTCATGTCAGCCTATGCGTTAGTCTCATAAATACATTCGCTCTTTAGAATGATGCAGAATGGGAGGGACATGGTGGAAAAATGACCTCTGAGGATGGAAACACAGGACATCAGTGTTCATATTCTGTTTCCAACCACATATAAATAGTGCTTATTTTTATTGCATTCGTCATGTACATTAGTTCTAGCCCTTCCCATAATAGTTTCTTCCTTCCTTTATGAGCTTTTTTTTCATAAACATGTGACTGTTACTTTAGTCCATTCACTGACTCCTTTTCAACCTTGTGCCTACACTCAACCACATCTAAGCTATGACACTGTAACACCCAATCAGTAATGGAGTATCTTTTAACGCACTTCATTTTAACAGTGTTTTATGACTTAAGTGCATTACATTTGGAGTGGATAGAAATGGTGTTTAAGTGTGAGGATGAAGGTTAAGGGCTGGCTAAAAGTAAGCCAAAGATGAAACCATTTCAATCAAACTGAAATAGATTTTGTTCAATGTATTTTATTGTACTTCCGTATGTGTGGTGTGTTATAGTTTTATGAAAATAAAAATGCTATCTTTTTATTCCCTTTGTATATATCAGTGTGTGTAAAAGCCCTGGGATAAGAGTTGAAAATAAGCAGTTAGTATAAATTACCTGCAGGACACCAGTTTCATGCTCCACAATGGAGTTATCTTATAGTCCATCATTTCTATGAAATAAATACAATGACACAGCCGACTGCATTGCATTGATGTATCTATAATATGATTTCAGGCTATGCTTTGTGTGTTTTTTATCATAAATGGTGGAGTAAGTAATTGTAATCCAATAAACCTTCTGTTAGATTGTCTCCTCAGGGTCTGCTAGTGATCCATTCTATATGTGCCCTGAAACTGTGCAGTGTTTGGACAGTCCTGGCACTAGAAATAGGAAAGAAAATAAAGAAAAGAGGCTGACTGATCTACACAACAGCTCCTACCATGCTACCTTTGTGATGCAACTGAAGCAAAAATGCAGGAAAGTCATATCGGACTGCCTGCTGGATTCTGAACTGGGATTGGTTGTCATGGCTGTCAGTCAAGTTTTATGTTATCAAGTTAATAACAAGCTGATAATAGATGACAATAGGAGCACATATCTGCCTGATCAAACTTGATACGACTATTAGTGAGAAAAAAAAAGTATCTGACATCTACTTTTTTATACTTTTATTTGTTTTTATTAATCTTCCCCCTGAAGGGGAGGCAAAGGGTATTGCCTGTTTGTTTGTTTGTTTGTTTGTTTGTTTGTTAACACTCTAGCAGCAAAACTATCGGTTGAATTCATTTAAAACTAGAAAAGCACTTGGAGAGTGCAGGCCTCCACCAAGGTAGTGTTTGTACTTTCCTCCACTAGATGGTGCTGAATGACCTCATATGCAAATCTGTGCTGCTATGCCCTATCTGCCAATGATAAAGAATCCTTTAAAAAATTCCTGGATCCAGGCAGTGACCTGGATCACCTCCAAAATGTAATCCTGTCTTGCTTGACCCAGAGCAGACATATCCTGAAAATGTCATCAAAATCCGTTCATTTTTGGGTTATGTTGCAAACAAACAAACAAACCCACAACCCATGGCAAAAACAAAACTTCCTTGGTGGAGGTAATTAGGTTAAAACATAACCAGGGACCCTGAATAGATCCCGTTACATTTAGGGAACAGTCGGTCAAAGTTCAGACTTTTGTGAATTTTTAAAATATTTTTCCTCCATTCAGTTATAATGGGCAACATTTCAAACGTCTGTCGCAGTAAAACTATTTGTGGAATTCACACCAAAATGACTTTTAAGATGACCAGCGACCCACAATAGATGTCAGTACATTTTGGGAAAGGTAGTTCAAATTTTTTTCAGACATTTTTAAAATCTCTCTCTCTCTCTCTCTCTCTCTCTCTCTCTCTCTTTTTTTTAATAACCTATTTACTTATAATGGGTGAAATTTCACATATCAATAAAAAAATATACATTTTATTTCAATTTACTTCAAACTTGGCCCATATATAGAGGCAACTGTAATGCTGACGTCAGCAAATAGATTGAAATGATGACATCAGCTGGATTGATGCCAGAATAAGCTACAAGACATGTGAGGGGCGGGGTTTGTTGTACCTGACACCACTTGTTTTATTTAGGTTTTATTTCAACCAAAGTCACTTTACATGGTCAGAAATTACATGGAAGGCGTGGGATTAATGACTGAACTGACTCAACCAGCCACTAGGGGGAGATTGAAATGATGGATTACAGATTAGAGAAGCTGTCACTCTGTCCATCCTTATATACAGTCTATGTTCCAGTTGTGTTTCCAATAATTTATTGTAATGACATGTAAATACAGTGGGTGTACACAACTTTGAGGGGTGGAGTTGAATCAAAAATGACACCCTCCTCTTTCAGAATAGTATAATATGTGAGGTCACTGTCTGTGCTGAAGTGCATTAATTATTCCATTTTCCTATTATCCCAGCTGGTGCAGGTTACCATCGCAGTGCCTTTAAATCGGATTCATGTGTGTGTGCATGCATGGTGTATGATACATTTGTGCCTAGCAGCGATCCTTATGTGTACTTACAAATTCATTCCCCGGGTGCATATGCCTTTGAAGCTCAGCAGGGTAGACTAATAGCTTTTAATTTTAATTAATTTCCTCTCTCTATTAATAACCTATATCATTCCCTAAGTGGTTCCAAGTTTTAAAGGTGCTGCATTACTCATTAGCCAATTGCTTGGTAATGGGAAGGCTTTGTGCATAGCCAGCAGAAACTACAAGTTGGCAAGGTCATCCTATAAAGTCGGAATAACTCTCACTGTCAGATGTGATTGTGTGCATAGACGTGGCAACAAGAAACAAAAGTGGAGGGGAGATGTGTGTGATCAGTCAGACAAAAAGTGAAAGATAAGGTAAAATAGCTTTAAATAGGGGGATAAAACTAGCCTAAGGGGGATTCATTTGATCAGAAACAAATTCATAAACTCTCTGAAGGTGGTGGAACACACTGCCTTGTTTTGCTGCAAATGCTGCATGTAAACACCTTGGCATTTCACAATGTTGGATAAATCACTTTGAAATTTACTTACTGAAATTACTTCAAACGGAATGCCTGTCTGAAAAGGTCTGCCTTTGGCTCACACAAAGCTGCCTAGTGAATGATTGCTGGCAACCCATTTCCAGGATTTACTTATTAGACTCCTCTACAAGTGCAATCATGCAGTCTGTGTTCTGACAGATGAGTTGTAACGACTTCATTTGAAGGGAGTGATCTGAGGGAGACAACCTGGTAGAGAGAGAGAGAGAGAGAGAGAGAGATAGAGAGAGAGAGAGAGACAGAGAGAGAGACAGAGAGAAGATTGATTTGATTTTTTAATACGCACTTTATTTATTCGTCCCCAACTTTATTTTTTTCTTCAAACCAAAACTCTGTACCTCATACCTTATAAAATGTTCAGAATCGAAATCAGATCAGATCAATACTTTATTGAACCCTGGTGGGAAATTGGTGAGTTACACATACAGAAAGACAGCAACTCAAGAGCAAGGAAAAATCAAAATTAATAACAACAAACAATAAACAATACGATGTAGTTATGTACCAGATATGGAAAGAAATATAAGGAAAGGAAGTTACAATATTCCCGATGGTCATGAAAAAATATAATGACTGGAAATTGATCATTATAGTATAACTGTAATGCTGATATACAGTTGCAGAAAAAAATATTAGACCATCAAAAGTTAACAGAAACAGTAGTTATGTAATTGATTACTAACTCCTGTGTGTATCATGTGACTAAAACAGACAGAAAAAGGAAACATCTAATACGTAAAAGCACAGTTTTTGTCAGTACAACGCCATAGCTACTGATGGAAGACCTTAAGGTATTATCAAGAAAATATGAAAAATGGATAGATATGAGCACTTAAATTAAACGTATGATATATTTTTGTTGTTATCATTATATTTGTCCAAACAAATGTACCTTTAGTTGTACCAGGCATCAAAACGAACAAGAAATTCTCTTCTTAAAACCCACCTGTTCTCCTTAGCAACGTTGATATTTTGTTCTGTTTTATTTTGAAACTTGTTTTATTTATTTCATTTTAATTTTTTTTTATGCTTTTATTCATTTGCATTGTGTTTCTAGTGTTCTGTACAGCACTTTGGTCCACTGTGGTTGTTTGAAAGTGCTTTATAAATACAGTTGACTTGGAAGAAATTGAAGAAAACAAGGGTGGGATAATCATTTTTCCTACAAATATGCCTATTCATATTCCCATGTACTGAACACATGCTTCCTGCGGTCTCCTGTCTTTCAGTTCACTCATGTCAGCTGTTTCCTGAGCTCTGTAATGTCTGCTCCCCTCACAGAGTTAACTAAAGAGGTTTCCCTTCTCTTCATTTCTGCTCCTGCAATGTTTCCTCTCTTGTGCCTGAGTGGAGTTTCCCTCAAAAAAAAAAAAAAAAAGTTCCCTCTGTGGCGCATTTCCTTACAGTCTGCCTTTCTTCGACTTCCCTCCCCAGCATCTTGGTCGCGGAGCCGCAAAACACACACACACACACACACGCAGACACTGACGCGCCTGCGTGAACGCGCACCACTCATTTGGCAAAGTTTGAGGCGCCGACTTTCCAACTCATTTCAGACGCGTCAGATAGAACCGGGTAAAATATGCGGGATATTTCCCACTGACTGAACAGAATTTATTCCCTCCTGAGTGATAAGAAGCTGGGCGCCTGCGATCTTTTATCTGGCCATGAACGGAGCTATATTATCCTCCACCTGCACGCAGTTGTTTGGGAGTTGAACTCGGTGTCTGTGCGCAGAACTTCAGAACAGCAGTGGTTTGGACTCAGTGGCGCAACAGGGTACACCGTGTGCGTGGATCAGTTAACAAGTGAGAGAATGAAATCTGGAGTTTGCCACTGACTAAGACTTTCTTTTCTTCTGAAACACTTAAAATTATCTAAGTAGAAAGTGGAAAGGACACGTTCACTGCACTACTGCTGGAGTTTGTTGTTGCCATGAGTGGACCAGTGCTTTTCCAGATGTGGATGCTTTTATTATTGGGGACTACAAGTCAAGTCGGAAAGACTCATGTCTCCCCAGCTCAAGTGATCAGGAGGAACGTGAGGAGCGATGGTGAGTTCATTTACTGCTGTTCATGTTCCATCTTTAGTCTTGTGTGTGTTTGTGACTAGATTGTAATGTTTGACCTTTAGATGAAATCATGTTTTTTTTTTTTTTTTTTTCCCCCCATCACTGTTTACCTCCTGAGACCCAGCAATGCATTTTTGTCCTTTGTAGCCTGGGACAAGAATTTCATGGCTTTACTGAAAAAACAAAAAACTGTCCACTGCAAAGGACATTCCATAAAATTTTTAAAAAATGCATCTGAAAAAACGGTTGCATTGTGCTGTTTCCAATACATGCAATGATTTCATGTAAAAATTGGCAAAACTTGTACTTTCCTGGGTGTCAGGAGGTTATTATCCATACAATGTTACTTAAAAGACACAGAGCTAGGCTGAAAACACTTTGTGACAGACACTAAAAACTTCTACCTGTAAAATGAATTCCCTCTGTTCTTTTTTGTTTCTGAAGAAATGACTCAGAAATATTCAGAATCAAAGCCTTGGGCCTTTCTAGCTTTACACAGATGCACCATGCTCACTAGTTACCTGGCCCAGAGGCTAAAGTCATAGTCCTGCACACATACACACACAGCTGCAGGGTTTCTTTTGGCAGAGAAACATGAAAATACCACTGTATTAGGTTCTAACCTGGATGACTGCCCCAAAGCCTTTTCACCTCTCAAGCCTGCGTTTTTACTCAAACAATAACATGAAGGTCTGACACATAAAACAGCCCACATATCAGTGACCTGCTCAGTTAATTGACCTCTGCTTGGCCAGTCAGTTGACTTTGAAAACCTCTATGGGTGAAGAAAATATTGAATATAAAATTTGTAAATTACATGCTGGTTGATTTACTGTGTAGATGTTGTTCACCCAGTATCCTTACAGCTATTATTTTACATGGCTGGGTTGTTTGTTTCAAAATTGCACTATTATTATCAGTTGTTTTTACTGTTTTTATTTCTTTGTCTTTTAACTAAAAACTGTCAAGTTATCTGACAGACCTTTATATATTAAAAACAAAAAATCTGCAACTGCCTGTGATTTATTATTTATTCTCATTTAGATGATGGAGTGTTATATCGTTCACAGACTTTACAAAGAATGTGATGTCATCCTTGAGTAGTTTAATTTATTGGGTCAGGGGCACTGTTCTTAACTACCAAGCCCCCTTTAAGAACCAATAATATCAAGCAAGACTGATTTAATTGAAGTCAATGATGTGGATCTCTTTAGGAGATGCTGTTTTTGCAGCAGAATCTTTGTTAGATGATGCACAGTCTCAGCAGCTTAAGGACTATCTAATCCACTGCACACAATCTTACAATAATGTACTCAACCCAGTTCTTATCTTTTATGTGTGTGAGTGTTTATGCATTTTTGGTTGGTTTATGTGGAATTTGAGAGCTTAGCCTCCTTATTTGATTGACTGGTGCTGATGGACTGATTTTCCATGTCTAGGAGTGAGTTGAGACGGGTTCTGCAGGGTTGACTTGCCCATTTACTATTGTTAAAATATGTGCACGTGTGTGTGCAAATGTGTGTCAGTGTTCTGACAGTAGGTAGGCTTTAGCTCATTCCAGGAATTCACCCGAAGGTTTTTCCTTCTGTGTTTGTTCAGCATTTTGCTCGTTCTTCTCTCCTTCCATTGAAGTGTGTCAGTGTGTACTTTAAAGAGGCTGAGAGGGGTGGCTGATGAGCTGCATTTATCGGAAAGTAAAGACTCTAGTACACATGTAAACATGAAGCCAAGTAAACATTATTTTATTTATGTTCTGAACATCTGTGTTCTTGTTGCAGATATTTGTGTTAGCAAGGAAATATGTACTTGTATGTGCAGGTATAGACAGAAACAGTCTCACACAAACACACACACACACACACACACACACACACACACACACACACACACTGTCACTTTAACCTCATTATGAACCTTTGGATGACTTTCTGAGTTTTTACTTGGTAGTTAAATTCCTTACTCAGCCAAGTTGTGAAATCAGTGGTTAGTACAACATCATATTGTGAGAAAACACTGCTGTGACTCCGACTACCCACTAGTGAAATATACAGTAGTCAGGGTTCTCCCCAGAAATTTATAGTATCCTGGTGGTGACGGCGGCAGTGAGGGTGGGTTTGCTGGAAGAAAGTCTCGCGATAGATGCAACTCCGCGAGATTTCAAAGGAAAAACAACATGGTGCTGGAAAATGGAGTGTGTCCCTGCAAACCTGATGAATTTCAGTAGTTTTTAGCAAAATTATCGGGGAAAAATAGAAAAAATTTGAAAATGAGTATAGCGGCACTGAGCTAACAGTACCCTGGCACAGCGCTGTTGTTCCATTGTCTGGGGAGAACCCTGAGTAGTGCATTTAGAGTAGTTCATCAGTGTTGGATGATCCACATCATGTCTGTTCCAAGAATGTATGTGTGTTTTTTCATCATGTTTGGAATCCAGTAGACTACTGTGCATCCATAGTTTAAGATGCGATAATAAACAACAGATTTAACACATTTAATGAATGAATGACTGTTCAATGTTAAGCTTGAAAGCATGTTGTTTGACAAGTAATTTATTCATTTACCCCAACTATCAAAACCTGTAGAACTCGGTCATTCTTTTATACCACTGTCAGTCTGGTCTGTTCTATGAAGATAAGTTATTGATCATTTATTAGGGTTTCTGTCATCCCATTAATGAACCATGTTATCTCACACTACTGATTTCCCCTATATCATGCAGCTCTTTTATTATATGAACTGACAGTGACTGGAGTGTAAATTCACTATGAGAGAAACAAATGTAAACACAAACACACAATGATCCAATGAGGACATCACACAGCATTATGAGTTTGACTGTAGGGATGAAAAGCCCCTGACACCCTCCTCCATTGAAGCCAACTGGCCATTAGAGAATATAATTTATATTCCTCAACACCAGGCTCCTAGCATGTATCTTTTTGATTCCTCCTTTCATTTCTTCCAGTAGTTCTCTTCTTATCTGTTGCCTTCTTCTCTCAGTGCTGTCTTATCTTAGCCTGTGCTTCACCACATATCACTCCATCTCTCTAGATCCTCCTCTTTCAATCCCTCCCTTTCTCATTTCTGTCTTTATCTTCCAATCTTCTCCCATCTGTTTCAGCTCTTTTTAATCAAAACCTATTTCACCCTCTTGGCTTTCTGAGCAAATATAATGTGGCAAACAGCGTCACAGACACATATTCACACACCATGAAGGTACCTGTACAAGGACGGAGCATTTCATCAACCTCTGAGGCCACAGACATTTCTACAGCTATTGGAGCCATATTTTTAAAGACATGCATTCAGACATTTATGATAGAAAAGCATAAATTCACTAAAATAAATGTAATGTGAACACTGTAGTTATATACACTGGTACAGACATGAAATACATGGGCTGCCTAAGACCTGTTTGCTCTCATTCTCATGGGAAAGGCATTGGCATTTCAGTTCATGTGATGTTATCGTTCCTGATGATGTCAGAGAACTTGACGTGGCCTTGTAACTGATAATACAAACCAATGGCAGATATACCTACCAGTGAGCTCAGCAGCCCTCTGTTTGAACATAGAAAATGTTGAAAATAATATAGATGCTGTTGCTGGGATTCAAACCCTGGACTCCCACGCCACAGATCACTGACTGAACTATTCATCCACATTAGAGCTGTATAGCAATATATCGTTTGAGTACCATCATCACAATATACATGTGCTCAATAGTTACATTACAGGTCTTGCAATGTAGGAGGCAAATGAACTCAACATGCTCTTAACTAATTTCAAGGGTACCCGACACACACTGCAGCGATCCACCAATCACGGTTCATCATTTTGCAGACCACGCCCCTACACATGGAGTGAGTCGCTGGTAACAACATTGAAAAATGAACAATGAACAAGAGAAAATCACTGAAGACTTGCTTCCAAAAAGAAAAGCACCGTCAGTTATTTGGAATTATTTCAGCTATAAGAAGAATGATACTGAAACACGTGTTCTGCAATTGTTGCCACAACAAGAGGTAACATAACTAATTTGTCTGCTCATTTATGTCAGTACCACACAGCTATTTCATATCGCAATATATATTGCAAGGTTAAAAAAACTGCAATGTCAGTTTCTTTCCAGTGTTATGCAGCTCTAATCCACACATGTACTTCAAATGCAAATTTATGCACCACAACACTCTCCTATCTCTTGTACTGGGGGGGGGGGGGGTCTGAGAGTGGTGTATGAGAGTCTATATGGCAAAAGGAGTTTAATCTAAACTTAAATCGAATCATGAAGAGACAACTCTCTATTCAAACAGCATTTGGGTCTGCACACTGGAAAAACTAACGGGCAGCCACAGAAGGTATGCATTATTAGACAGTGGGGACTATTTTACTGCATGGCCTGAATATTAAATATCTTTGAGTTGCTGTGGAACACAGCCAGTGATTGAGTGAATCACACAAAGTTGTCAAACATAGTCCTATACCTTTATCCTGTTGTTTCTAATTTTAAATAATTTGGAATGCAATGGAATTCAATGCCATAACTGAGGACGACTGTATTAAAGCAACCTGTTTGGTCGGCTTTGGTCCCAAAAGTGGTCACATTAGTGAGGTTCTATTGTATACATTTTATTAGTGTATTATAAAAAAATACAGTTGTGTGTGATTTAAAGCATTTATAATATTAACTTTCTTTTGCTTCACCTCTTTGAACCCTCACCAGTGCTCTGGGGGGGGGGGGGGGGCGGGGGGGGGGGGGGGGGGGGGGGGGGGG
>JAQQZY010000006.1:19997322-20008497 GCA_030068375.1 Ostorhinchus rueppellii | reverse complement strand
TTATTATTATTATTACTATCAGTTGTACAAAGAAAGAATGATAGGACTTTTATTTTTCTGTCAGTAAGAGAAGCAAACAGAGGTAGAGGAGATGGTGCAGGATGGAGGGAACAGTAGAAGCACAGAAGAGGAGAGAGAAGGAGAGATGTGGGGCAAGAGTCGATGCTGACCAAAGCTGACACCCCTCGGCATGCAGCGTTCACCCCCAGGGTGTGTGTGTGTGTGTGTGTTTTTGTCTTTTTCATGCCTCTATGCTTGTGTGAGCGTGACTGAGAAACAAGGGAGAATATTTAAAGCTGATTTGTCATGAGAGAGTGGCAAAAGAGTGGAGCCAGCACAGGCTTTGATAAGCAGCATAGCAATGTGCACAAACAGACACAAACACACAAAACACACATATAGGCCTTGAGCTAACATTTAGCCAGATGGAAAAAGCTTTGGTTATTTCTCATGGGTGCAAATACTCTGAGGGTATAAGTATGGGTTCCCACATTAACAACCAACACACATATACACACACATGTACACCCATGTACAGTGACAAACAGATGTGCACATGCTAACCCACTGTACACACTCAACCAATGACATAAGCGCGCACGCACGCACACACACACACACACACACACATGCATGTCCCGAGCACTGTTTAGCAGCCGTTTTCCTGCTAATGGGCAATGTTTTACACTCTGTTGCCAAACACAGATGAGTAAACAATTTAGCAGGCAGTGATAGAAAATGAGGCGAAAATAATAAATATAGTTAAAACAGGAAGATGAA
Source organism: Ostorhinchus rueppellii (assembly GCA_030068375.1). Taxonomy (NCBI): domain Eukaryota; kingdom Metazoa; phylum Chordata; class Actinopteri; order Kurtiformes; family Apogonidae; genus Ostorhinchus; species Ostorhinchus rueppellii. The sequence goes on along the minus strand of JAQQZY010000006.1, from coordinate 20,007,717 downwards.
GATTTACTACACCTACACCAAAAAATCATGAAGAGTTGTTAGCATGGAAGCATTCTTGTCTTTTTTTCTTTACTTGTCTGTGAGCTACTACAGAATGCAGAACGCTTCCTAACAGACATTTGCTAGACATCCATTACTGCAGCATAAATACAAATATGTTATCTGGTTTACTATGAAAGTTCACTATTTTTCCTTGTAAAGTGATGCAAAATTAATTTAACGAATGCAATAATTCACATTTATATCTCCAGACTTATGCAGTCCCAATCAACAACAGGTTGAAAGGCTTCTTTTATAAGTACAGGGAATGCCACCAAGAACAAGAGCAGAAACATTGCATTTCTCTGGGGAGTTTTTCACAGCTGAAATTGAAAGTATTATGTATTTCCTGTTAGCTATTGTTGAGACTTATGAGAATTCGTTTTGAAAAGATGAAAGTCAGACAGGATATGTTAGTCGCGGGATGGCAGATGTAGGAAATGGGGTTGGTTTTTTATAGGTAATGTCCTGTGGGAGTGTGTCTCTGAGTGAGAATCTATCATATGCAAACTGTCACTCAGGAAACACAGGGTTGAGTTTGCACAGAAAGAAAGGAGTGGATTGCAACAGTGTGAAGTTATTAACACTCATGAAGAACACTCAAACCAACTTTTAATTTAATTTAACATTGGATTCATCATCATTATATTATATTATATTATATTATATCTTCTCCACAGAGCTTCTTTTTTTTGTCTCTGATGCACATTTGTTGCTGTGTGATTAGAGAGTGATTGGCACTTAGATCAGAAATAGATTTCAGAGCCACGAAGAACATCACACCCTGGCACTGGAGGTGGCAGAGCCAAGTTTAATTAGTGAGAATTTACCCACACGCATCCTTAGCAGACTTGTGTCTATGCACGTACACACATACAATCAAGAACTTTTTCTTAGAATCTAACACATGCAAAACACCCTGTAACAGACCACACACACACACACATATATATCACACACATCACACAGTCATGAAGCATCATTGTCAGGGTTATTTAAGTGTCAGATCAGTACTCTGAAATCTTAATTGCTAGTGTCAGACATTGCGTATGTGTTTGTTAAATGTAGGAGTGTGACTCAGACTATGGTGATATTATCAGCACCGTTGACATCATCTTTGTTTCCAGGGACTTTAAAACTTTGACTCTGATTCTTTGTTTTCTTAAGAAGAGTTTCACAGACTAGAGATTCAGTGTTAAAGCTGCTTTAGCATAGCTGAGACAAAAACAAACCCAAAAAAAACCCCCCTCTATATACCTTTCAGCACATAATTCAAGTGGTCTGAGAGGACATGAGACTCCTGCATGGACGCTTTGGCTTTGTCTCAGGCTGCAGGAAAAAAAAAAAAAAAAAAAAGACACATTTTAGCAAATTACAAGTGTTGTTTTAGACGGTTAGGGGGTTTAAATATGTGACTGTCAGCTGTTTAACTTCTACTACAATACTCCAAAAGAGCATTATGTCATCTCTAGTTATATTTGGATTTTGATTTGGACTAAGGAGAGAGCTGCACAGGAAGGGTGTGTATTTTCAAATTTTGAAATATCTATGGATAGACATAGCATTTCAGAACAGCTCTTGTTTATTTTTAGAGTGCTTCATGTATCTTCTGCAGAACATGCACACAAACATATATTAGTCATGGCCCAACAGTATTCTATGGCTATGCTTAACTTCAAGTTATGTCCAGGCTGTACTTAAATCACAGGAGAACATGCCAAATCACATTTGCTCAGTAGTATTTTAGTTAAGCTTTTGTACAAAAATAAATAACAAATTGTAAACAAATATCATTAAATTAAGATGACATCAAAATATTACCCTAAGTAATTATTTGAAATCAAGTAGACAAACAATACCAAGTATTGTTCCTACAGCACACACTGGCAGACACAGGCTTTGTCTCCGTTCTGTTCCTAACTGGCCCGCTTTTATAGACTTACTCAGACATAGTTGAATTTTTGATTCCAAGAAGGATCCATTTTATGTCATATATTGATGTTCAACAACTATTTAAAGCTCTCACTCAGAACTCACCCACGTTTCCCATCACCTTGCACCAGCAATATTTCCTACAAATCACATCAAAGCTCTTATGCAATTCTATCAACTTCTATATCATTCATACATATAATACTTAATAGTGCCTTTAATATGTATCCAGCTCCTATCTAATCTAAAGCAACATTCTTGTCCACCTTGTAGATTGTATTGCTTGAAATATTTTAAACACACACTATTTATACATCAAATATATCAAGCTTTAGAACACGTGTCAAACTCAAGGCTCACGGGCCAAATGTGGCCCGCCACGTCATTTTTTATGTGGCCCCCGAGAGCTGAAAAGGTCTGATTGTCTTATAATAAATAAGTTAAACGTGTGCATTTACTGTAAACTACATTTCCCATGATGCATGCCAATTCTGTTAACCATGAAGTGACGACATCCTGCCAATAGACTGCAGTGATTTAGAACAAAGTTAATGTCATAACTTCTTTTTTTTTCCTTATTCACTTGGATATTTTGATGGGTGATTGCTGGAGTAATTCGAGTTATAACCTGATAAATTAAGGATTCATTTTATAATAACAGAGTAAAAAGCAAACATATTTTTTTTCCATTTATGTAAATATATATGGAATATTTGTAGGTTGAATAAGTAAAGAAGTGTTATTTAACATTAAGATGTAGTGCCATTGATTTTACATTCTATTTATTTCCATTTAGCTACATTTATACTGTTTTACAGTTAAATATGGCCCTTTGAAGGCAACCATTATGCTGATGTGGCCCCCGGTGAAACTGAGTTTGACACCCCTGCTTTAGAATCTCTGAGGAGGGCAAGATGTTCAATTTTAAGGCAAATTAAGAAGGTTTAAACATGATACATTACACACAGAAGCGAATGGAACATCCAAACCAATCACCTAAACATATCATATTCACAAATGTTTGTTGTTATCATGATCATTAGTATTTGTTACTTAAATGGAACTCCTTTCCGGTTGAGTAAATCATGTTGGTATTAATACAAACAGTTCCAGACTTAGTGTTACAGGTGTTATCAGACTAAAGGGATCCATTTCGGAGATGCTTGATACTGTTTTGCTACAGTAACTGAGTCATGCATGCATCACTGAACATGGTTCAAAATGATTTTCGAGACATAATTATACATTTGACTGAGCCAGACACACCTATTAAAAAAAAAAAAAAAATCTAAAGTGGGCAAAACAGATAGGATACCAGAACATGTCCTTTGGTTAGAACTCTGCAGGAAGAAATGTAAGCCAAATGTTCACACATACAGGTTATTTACTGGAAGTTATGAGCCAAAAACACCAGTCTGTCCACAGCATCAGGCTTGAGTGAAGCCCTGTGGCAGGTTACAACATTTCCACCTGTGCTGAAGGCCCTCTCTGAACGCCTACTTCAGGCAGGTATGCATAGATAGTTTCTGTCCAGTTTCACTTCTTGTGATTGATTCCCACCACTCAAGATGACTGTCATCACTGTCCACCTCAGGGATCATCAGGCAGCTCTTCAGCTCATTTTCAATGGCAGTGGCGAGTGGCTGTCCTTATCTTGTGTCTTGTTTTTTGAAGTAACCCTTTCCCCGCCACAGTGTTTTTTCATGTCTACTAATCTTTAAGGCCCACTGAAAATGTCGTGTTAAGAGTATGTGAACACTGAATATGTCAAATGAAAGAACAGAACTTCAACTTTTAGACACAAAAAATATAATATTCTATCTTCAGGGTTCTCCCCAGACGTTGGAACAATGGCGCTGTGCCAGTATACTGCTAGCTCAACACCGCTGTACTCATTTTCAAATTTAGGGTGGGTTTTTTTTTGCTATTTTCCCCTGATAATTTTGCTAAAATCTACTGCTGCTGGCCCGGCACGGCTAGACCCACCTCTGAAACGGGTACAAAAAATCATAACAGGTCCCAGGTCCAACCCCCAGTGGAAAAGGGCCATTCTGGGGTAGAGTCGAACCGTGCCGTGTAGAGCCGTTACGAATTCATGCAGTGGAAAAAGGCCAATACCTGATGATCCTGATCAGCACTGGCATTGCTCATTCTTTTCCACGTTAAAGACATGAGAGGACACTCACTGCAGTTAAAGTTAAATAACCTGTTCCGGCTGAAACATTATTAACCACTGCAGTATTTACCCATGGAAGGATCGGAACTGCTGAGTTAAATCCAGGGAACGTCTCCTAGAATCAAAACCAAAGGTGGTGCAGTCAAATATTGCATGTCTGACTTTTTTTTTTTTTTGGCCGGGCAGTGTGTATCACCCACCTCTACTGAGAAACCATTCAAAAGAGTTCGACACTTTTCTCATTTCAGTGCATTCCTTCTCCTTTGCATCGTCTTAGCCTGTGTCACACTCACTTTTCTCCCAGAAAGACCTGCACACACATTTTTTCATGTCTTACTTCTAATGAAATCTTTGGGCTGCAGATTTGTTTACTTTTAATGGAAATAAACATAAAAATGGAATTGTATAAATACTGTGAATGCACCGTTAAAATATAGCTATTGGATAATTCTGCGATACTGGCTCAAATATCTGGACCAGTTATCATGAAAATTGGTTTGTTCCATAAAACAATTTACTCAGTAAAGGTAAAGATGGAGCTGCATAATTGTTTATTATTTTATTAAGATTATTATTAAACGTACAATGTGTACCTATTTATGTGTCACATTTTATTTTACAGTTAGAGAGCAAGGTTTAAGGTCAGTTTTACATGTTTCATATTTCTATGTTCATAATTAATTTTACCTGGAGCTATTTTCATGGCAACTTCCAAATGAATATTTCTCTCCATTTAACATTTCTTCAGTGATTTATCATCATTCATGACATTATTGCCCTCTGCATTTTGCCTTGCTGGAGAAAAATGAGTATGTCCCTATGTTTAATTTACTGACAATGTAAATGAAGAAAAACATTTTCATCTAAATGTAGCATTAACTGAACATAAAAGCAGCATCTATTTGTCAAATTACATGAGCTTTAGGGGTGAATCAATGTTGCAGAAGCTGTTCATGTTTTCATGTTCATTATAGAGGCTCTAAACATCCAAATCAGTCATATCTGATGCTGCTTAAAAGCTACGAAACTTCATTTTACCAGAATTATTTACATGTATTGACGACAGGATTAGTAGTTCAAATGTTATTAGACATTTTAGCTCAGTAGACGCTGACCGCTGTTTAGGGTTTGGAGGGTTAAACACTAGCACTGAATCAATACTTTGAATTTGTCAGTATCAAAATCTTGGTGCATCCCTGTAAATTACATCCTATAATCTTATCAATGGTTTGTATTAATTAACCAGGAGATAAAATTCTGTAGCTAAGAATAAAACAACAAAATACATTAAAAAAAAAAAAAAGTGCATCTTTACTCACAAATAGAACCATGTTCCCTAGAGATCTTAATGGGTGAAAGTTCCTGAGACATAAACAGATTCACACACATTTTTATGACTGAGTGGACCTCCACAGTCAGGCTTCTGATCAGCAGAGTGGAAGAACTCCACTGCAAACAAACTCTGCCCCAGCATCCACGAACACACGCAAAACACCCACCCACACATTCACAAAGACACATGCACACACAAGCATGAATACTCAGAACTGGAGGTGTTTTTCTTCCTTATATGTAAATGCTGCATTGTCACTGAACACAGGAACAGCAAATAGACAGAATCACTGACTAAAGCCAAATGAATGTAAAGAGAGGAAGAGAGGAAACCAAAGGATGAGATGAGAAAGCAGAAGGACTGAGAGTTTGCAGTAAAGAGGTGGAGGAAAAGGCCAAAGCTTCATCATCATCTCCCAGGGGTGCAGGCTGTGGTGCCTTGATTATGCATTCAGCTTTCTAGCGAAAAACCACACACCCCTCAGAAAATACAGCCCTGTCAGCCCACTTCAGCACACAACCTGACCTTCACTGTGTGTATGTACGTGCATGAAAATTTACCTAATTTTCAGAAAGTCAGCATTAAAATATCAGCAGGTTGTGCAACATCAATATTCAAAGTTTCAAATCACGATTAAATGTTTTCCAGGACAACTATTAAAGTTTATGGAAAAAACATGACACCAATCATTGACAATAATAGTGTTTTTAATTTTCTTTATAATATATTTTCAGCGTTCTCCCCCCCAGAAATGTATAATATCCTGATGCACACCCCCTGCCCCTCTTGGGTGCACATGAGGTCATTTTTCTGGCCACTCCTCCTCGGCAACACAGGCCGTGGTCACCGCAAAGGACGCAACAAAACATGCAGAGATCGTTCTCTGATCATCAGGCTTTGTATAACGCTTGCATTTTGTCATGGTGCGTGTCATCTGAATGTAAACAGGAAGTGAGTTTACGTGTGGTCAGATCTCGACCAATAAGAGTGCTTGATTTAATGGATTACATCATTTCCAACCAATGGAAAGAAAGTCTCGCGCTAAAACTTTGCAATAGACACAACTCTGTGAGATTTCAAAGGAAAAACATAAAGCGTGGGCCTGGAAGCCTGATGGACTTTGGTAGATTTTAGCAAAAAATTATCGGGGGAAAATAGAAAAAAAACGCCTTAAATGTGAAAATGAGTAGAGTGGCGCTGAGCTAGTTGTATACTGCTGTTGTTCCATCGTTTGGGAAGAACCCTAATTTTCGATAGTGAGTGTGTATGTGATAAAATAAAGCAACAGATCTCCTGAACTTTAATTGAGTTGCATATACTGTAATACATCTACTTGTAACTATTGAAAAAATGTATTGATTTTGGAGATATGAACTGTATTCACAGACACAGGCCAGTGTGTCACTGTGAGTGTTTGTTACCATTAGAGGGAGTAGTGAGTCAATCTGCCGGTCTCCGATAACGATGAAAACACCAAGGCCAGTTGAGAATGAGAACCAGTAAGAAACAATTTTCCGAGTCAAAGAAAGTGACGAAGTGCCAAATAGAAGCATTGTTGTAGATAAGACAGACTCCAGCACTGTCATGAGCAGAGGTTTTGGTTACGAAGATTCTTACAAATGATGGTCTCGTACGAATCTCCCAGTTTGTACAGAATCTGGAGTTCGTAGACACTTGTGGAGGGAGCAGTAGTTTCTTATGGCCATCGTACAAAGTTCGTACAGCTACTGTTCAAATCATAAGAGCAATTTAAGGAAACTGTGAGAAAATGACCTGAGGTTGTGTCAAACGAAGACCGGACAGTTGTCACATTCTTTGTAATGGTGCCTCAGGACCTTCCTACGGCCACTTCTTAATTTTTTTTTGTCATAAGGTAGCTGTATGGCACCCCTATGTGCAACTCACGGCACTCTTAAGTTGATGGTACGGAGATCTTACCCTTTTTGGGAATATTTAGATCGGTATATAAATAGTGGCCATGTACTCTCTTAAAAGTCCCTTATCCTGATAATATCATTCAAAATGGCAATAATACCCACAGGACTGAAACTTCTACAGCTGTTTTGGTCGAGCAGCAGTGGAAGAACAGGGACATTCTCAAAAGCATAACGTAAAAAAAGCTTAATGTAGCATAACAAAGGCCAATCATCACCAAATATCATGTGGACATCTCTAGTCATGTCCACTTACACCACTGCAGAAATCACGGCAACCCCAATTTTGTGGATGCTGTCCACATTTAGCCTTTTCCTCTCCATAGGCACAAAAAATACAAACAACTTAACATAGTTTAATCTTAAAGTGTTGTTGTTGGGTTTTTTTTTTTTTAATTTATTCATTCATTTTCAGAACCACCTTATCCTCCAGAAGGTGGAGGCTATCCCAGCATTAGAGATGTCCACGCATAATTTGATGATGATTGATTGCTGTTTTCAGACATTAAGCTACGTTAAACTTGTTTACATTAAGAGTATTAGAATGTCCCAGAGAACATGCAAAGAAGACAGAGACATTGGTGGGTGTGGCCATGGATACAGACCAAACATGCTAAAGTGGCACATGAAGATGCCATTTTAACTGACCGACTTTTTATATAAAGTACAAAACTTACACGTCATTCACTAAATAAAGTGCGTCTCATTCTGTGACAACATAGCATTAATTCACTGGTGGTTTGGTAGCTGTGTGCACATTCTTTTATGTGATGTCATTCTGCTGTTCAGAGTTAAAGATTAATACTATATATGACACTTTTAGACAGGTTCTTTGATGTAAAGTGGGCCTGGCAAATTTAGTAAAATTTTGTAAAAATAGACATTTGGGTGGTAGCAAACATTGTCCGCCAGTGTTTAGCAGAGTGGTTCTCAAACAACATACAGATACACTGAAAAACATAGTGCATTGGGGCGATTATATTATGTTGTCACACGTATCTGTTGGTACAGAGTGGTTTGACTCCAGAAAAGTGTTTTTTTATTATTATTATTATTATTATTATTATTAATATTATTATTCTATTACACTTTTGACAACAGATACATGTGCATAACTCATCATTTGAATCAGTTTTTGGCAACGTCAAACAATGCTAGCTTCATATCTTGGCATTTACATTTCTTCAGTTTCTCTGTCATTTTTTTCATCGTACTCTTCTATCATGTTCACCTCTGTCTTGAAATCTGACATTTTACAGCAAATTATTTGGCACAATATGACTGATATACTGTGGATCAATCATAATACATGACAATAAAGAACCAAAGATTTTAACTTTTTTTTTTTATGATATTCATTCAAGTAGCCATCATATCCCTTGAGTCATGTATACATATGTAACTTACTACAACATTTATTAAGTGACAGAAATTGCTAAACACTATAGAAGACACTGTCCTGTCACATTTTTCTGAGGTTGTGTTTGTTTGTCCTTTTGGCTTTGTGTTTTTTTTGTTTGTTTTTTTTCCTATTTATGTGTTTACCATGTAATGTTTTTCCATGTGGATTTGCACATTGTACATCTATGAACAAGCTGATCCCTGTGTGTTTATTAGTACCTGGACTAACTTACTGATTAGTTGTAACCACTAACAGACAGCAATCACCTCACAACAGACTTGTACCGCAAAGAGGAAACCGTCACCGTAACGCCGTTGGGTGGAATAATCCACAGCCCACGCTACCCCAACGCTTATCCTCGCTGCCTGCTGTTGTCATGGAAACTGGTGTCTCCGCCAGGAACTCGCATACACCTGGAGTTTGACAGACACTTCAACTTGGAGGAGGGTGAAAATGGAGTTTGCAGGTAAAATATGAGATACACCAAGACAGAAAGCAGATGCTGTGAGAGGTGATAAGAGGGAAAAGGGAAATGTAAAAAGAAAAGAAGGGAATGATAAAGAAGGATGGCAGTAAACTGAGGAGAAAGCATTGATAAATTACATGCTGCTGTAAAGGAGAAAAGTCAGATGAAAGTAAGAGTGATTAAAGAACCAGTTGGAGTTGGAGAAGGAATGATTAAGGGGACAGCTGAGAGCGACAGAGGGGGAAAAAAAGTTTATTGGGTAAAAGTCTAAAGCTGAAAAGACAACGAATAGTAAAAAAAATATATATAAAGCAAAATAAATGTATGCACATTAATTCACTAACAATAAACTATGATTAAAAAGGGGTGAGGGAAAAGAATATAAAAAGGCGAGGGAGGAATCACTCTGAGGGAGATGGATAGTTGAAGTTTGCTTTCTTGGCAAGAAGCATGAGAAGTTTGTCCTTGAGGGTTGAGGGGAGAAAATAGACTTTTTAATCCCCATATGCAACTCAGCCTTCTTTGTAAGCACTTTACTGAGAAGACAAGGGAAAGCAGCAGGGGGGAGGGGGGTGATTTAGAAAGGTATGAGTAGGGAGAGAGAAACTTTGCCCAGTTTCTCAAATCTTGTTTGTCACATTGGCTCTTGTATGCATTTGTGTATTGGGGTGTGTGTGTGTGTGTTTGCTTGATGGATGGACTCCCTAATTGACTGGAGCATTGATTGAATGGAAGGTCAAAGTTTTTCAAAAACTTTCCCACAGAGTTGTGGTCAAAACTTTCTAAACTATTTATAATTAGGGCTGATTGCAGGTTTAGGCTAGTGTTTGTATTTTTTTAAGGTAGTGTTTGTAATTTTTGTTAAGGTAGTGTTTGTATTTTTTTTTATTTTTTAAGGTAGAATTTTTTTTTTTTTTAAGGTAGTGTTTGTACTTTTTTTAAGGTAGTGTTTGTATTTTTTTTAAAAATTTTAAGGTAGTGTTTGTACTTTTTTTAAGGTAGTCTTTGTATTTTTTTAAGGTAGTGTTTGTACTTTTTTTAAGGTAGTGTTTGTACTTTTTTTAAGGTAGTCTTTGTATTTTTTTAAGGTAGTGTTTGTACTTTTTTTAAGGT
>JAQQZY010000006.1:19946504-19959431 GCA_030068375.1 Ostorhinchus rueppellii | reverse complement strand
TTTGAATGAGAACCCCGCTTCAGCAGAGCTAGGCTTATGAAGGACTCCCAGATGAATTGTAACAATTCATCTGGTGGTAATCAGGTTATGTTTCAAGTGGACCTGCTGTCATCTGTTTAGACCGGTTCTGCCTCAACACCATGTTGGCTACGTTCTGACCCAAACAATGCAGCATACGCTTGACGTCATCGCGTATGTGCAACGAAGCCGGAATCGTTAAGCAGGCAGGCAAACGATTCCAAATAATCGAACTACTGGGAACTGGTTCTTTAAAAGAACTGGTTCTCAATTCCCATCCCTAATCTCTCCTCTGGACATGTCGGAACCATCTCAGCCTGGCCTCTCTGACTTGATCTCCAAAACCTCTAACATGTGCTGTTCCTCTGATGGACTCATTCCTGATCCTATCCATCCTGGTCACTCCCACAGAGAACCTCAGTGTCTTCATCTGTGCTACCTCCAGCTCTGCCTCCTGTCTTTCCCTCAGTGACACTGTCTCTAGACCAAACAACACGGCTGGTCTCACCACAGTTTTGTACGCCTTTCCTTTCATTTTAGCTGAAACTTTTCTATCACTCTTGACACTTTTCTCCACCTGTTCCAGCCTGCCTGCACACACTTCTTCACCTTCACCATTCAATACCGAAACGACACCATAGTTTAAAAAAAAAAAAATAAAAAATCATAAGAACCCATAAAATGAAACAAGAAATACTTTAAGTATTTGTGTATAAATGAATATTACCTGTTGCCTTTAACTGTCATCTGTCTACACTGTCAGTCACTGTTTACTGCTTTGAATGCACAGACATGATTGGCTGAGTGGTATCACATGGAATGGCTCTACAGGCATACAACTGGTCTGTGCATTTCCTCATCTACTCTACTGTAAGCTGCGCCGGTTAAAATAGAAGCGCTCCACCACTCCTTTAAGTTTAGAACTTCACTTGTTGCTTCGTGACACAGTAAAGCCTCTGCTATACCCAGTATTATTCAGTCAGTGGTTTTTCTGTCATTTGCATCAGTTTAGTCATTTTTTATTGTCGAATGGGCAGAGACGTTTTATAAAATAAAGGTTGATTGGAGAAAATGTATTCAAAAAAAATGGAAGAAAATGTATGTTTAGAAAATCACCTCTATGAGTGTGGACAGGGCATTAATCCAACTATGTTCAATCTTGTAGGAGTAAAATTCAAGGTAACAACTACAGAGAGGAGATTGTATATAATAAAAACAACGTACTCTGATAACTGAAGAAAAGTGTTTATCAGCTGGTAAAAGCAGAAAGAGAATAAGGACGCCTTTGTTCAATATTCAGAAGGAAACAGAAGGAAAAAAGAAAAACACGACAAAACTGCAGTTGTCAGTTTATTTAATTCATTAGCCCGACATGAAATTATTCCCGCTTTTTCAGCACAAGTACATTTTAATGGTAGCTGGTGAATGAGCAGACTAAGGAGTAAAATGAAACGAAACAAAAAAAAAAAAAATCCTGAAAGAGAAGGGAAGGGAAAGCCGCCATCACCTGCTCATTTATTTACAAATTAAATGAACGTGAAAGTGTGGCTGCATTTGCATAACATGTTGCTCTGGTGGTAGATGGTGAGTGGGTGAGGGAGGGGAGAGGGGAGTGGGAGAAATTGGCCATGCAGAGTCAGGTGCTGCATCAACAATGAAGCAGCAATGCAGCAGCAGCCTCTCACTTTCCCCTTCCTCCTCTCCTCCATTTGTTTCTGTGTCAGCCCTGTCTCTTTTTACAGTCTCTCCACTTCCCTCCTCTTAGTTCATTGTTCGCATTCTACCACTCTTTCTCTCTCTGGGCTTCCGTCATCCTTTCATTCTTTCCAATTCCCATTTTCAATTTATCCCTTTGCAATGCACCATTCTTGTTCTTTAAGCCTGTCATTCATTCTTTTCTCTCTTCCCTGCATCTCATTGTGTCTTTGTTCTTCCACAGCTTCATTATTGAAACATGGTCCGTAGGGCTCCCTCTTTTTCTCCCTGTTAAAAATCATACAATGGGACTCAAGACAAAAGTGGGATTTGGGTTGTAATTCTGCTGTGTGTATCTGCGTTTCTGTACAAGTCACTGTGTACGAGTGTAAAATAGGTGTGTTAGTGTCTGCTGTCAGTGCAAAAACCTGCCTGCATACTCCTGAGTGCTTGTATGAGGATGAGCACATGTTTGTCACTATGAGCGTGTTTGCATGTTATAAAATTTGAGTGAGTGTGTGAGTGTGTGTGTGTTCAATTTCTTTTTTCTATCCTCTCCCCTTGTGGGAACTCATAGGCCTCTAACTGCTTCCTTCACTGACTTAACTTCTAAAGAGCCACATTATTACTCAGACTATTGTTTCAGTGCTGGCCGGTCCTGACATAAATCATGTGCAGCGTTGCTTTCCCTGAGCCTCAGAGAACCAATTCACTGCATCAGTTCTAGAACAATTTGTACTCGCAGTCCATTTTCACATTATAAGTGGCACCTGCAAACAATGTGGAGATCTCGAAAAAGGGACTTTTAGTGACTTTGTTAAATTGGACTATAAAATAAATTGGTGGCACTTTATGACGTTTATGAAAACTGTACAACTGCAGAGGAATAATAAAAGTGCTTTAACCTCTCCTGAGATCATTTTTTTTTTAACGGAGGGAGCTGATTTAGATGTTTAAAATAGTAAATTGTATTCAGTGTGGTTGAATCCATACATGTGCCTATTGACATGTCTTCTTTAACCCCGACATGTCTGTGGTGTTCGTTCAGTATATATGGTTTATTTTAAATATTCTGAAAAATTCAACTGTTTGCTCAATAGGACAAATTTCAGAACATGCTCATAGAATAGACTTGGTTCTCTCAAAACACGTCTGAGCATGCTCAGTGCACCCTTCACCATCTGTGTAATGGAGGTGAAACACAGAGCAACGAGTGAGCGAAAGCGACTCACTATAAAAACAGATGGTTTGGATTTTATTTTTAAAAAACTGTTTTCCTTGATGTTTTCGTTTTCCTTATTGTTTTTTTAACTTTACAACTTTCGACCATGTCACTGCTTTTTGGTATTCAACCAGGTATTGAAAAGCAGCCGAACTGATTTAGCTTAGTTGATTTCTGACATGAACAATGCTTAAGACAAAGTAAGACAAAAAACAAGACCAAAAAAAAAAAAAACAACATGGAACAACTGAAGAAAAAAAATCCAAATATATAAAATAATCTCTCCCATGTCACTGCTGAATTACTAGTCTTCCTATAAAACCACTGTTAGAACAGAAGTTACAAATAAAACAATAAAAATAGAAATATTCATTTAAAAAAATAAAAAATAAAAATCTGCAGTAGAAGTTTTGCATTTCACAAATTCATCCCACGGGCCAGAATGGACCTTTTGGTGGGCCTGATTTGGCCCCCGGGCCGCATGTTTGACATCTCTGGGTGAAAGGGTTAATAACTAACATCATTTATACCTTTTGCAGTTGTCCTCCTGTCTGATATTCTGTCATTTTTCAGATCTGCTGTTTCCCTTCTGTTTAAAGTGCATCTTCACACCCACTCTGAAGTGGTCTGCTCCCATGGTATGAATTTGAGAAGTGCAAAAAAGTCAGGATGAGGCCCTGAACTGCTCTTCAAACGGACTAGTCATTTGACAAAAACAGAAATTCTGTCACTGCCTCAGTTGCCCAGACCTCTTCTGTTATTTTGGGATTTTGCTGCTTTAACACATCAGCTTGGATCCAACCTGACAAACAGCTCAGCCGATCGATGCAGTCTGTAACTTTGTTGTCTATTTCAAGTGGGACCAGTGTTTCCAATTAGACCGATAACAGATTTTCTCTTTGTCGTGGGTGATACATTGCGAATCCGGCCGCTTCATCGTTTCTGCATCGTCACCGTCTTCCCTTCTGTTTCTTCTAGGTGCTGAAGTACGCTCCAGAGGCCAACCTGTCTCAGCGCCCTCGGAGGCCAAAGGTGCGCTGGGTCATAGATGAAATCTTCCTCACACACCATGAAAAGTGTGAGTGCGCGTGTCCGTCCCAGCCCCCCCGCTGAGACACTCTGAATCTGAGACTGTTTACCATCTTTTATCCATTTTGCATCAGACTTCGTAACATAACAGCAACGCAAACAAATATGCAGCAAAGAAGAAAGCACCAATAATGCGACTGACAACCAACAACTTGTTCATATAAAATGACTTTCTTTTTTTCTTGCCTAAAACCTTCGTCAGTTTGTCCCGTACTTTCAAATTGGGTTAAGCTTCTACAGCTAACATGTGCATCTCAAAGTGTTAACATTTTGTACAGTACGGTATGTTCTGATTGATTTTAACTTGTTTTACTAGTTGTTTTTTTTCCTGGTTTGAGGCACATCTTCCAGGTGCATGCTGAGATGAGTGAGTGTGAGACAGAAGGAAGGTGGGGAATGGGCTGAAGGAAGTATAAACCAAAATAACACTTTATCTTGATGTGCAATTAGGCTAACCTCAACTCTTCAGATTCATTGCAAAGTTTCACACTCAGCTGCTAATACACACATACACACCATGATTTCCACTCCTACCTAATGGGATTAAAGTATAGTTGTACTTCAGCCCTATTTGTCTACGGAGGGGTTCCATATTTTGCACACATTCCCCAGCTTCCCTTTCATACATACGCTTTTCTTTGTTTCTCACAAACTGTGTGTACTCTCTTGCTCTGTTCATTGCGCTCCAATACATCAAACGAGGTGTCACATAAGGCCGCCGTGCTCCGCCTGCTTTTCTGAGCGTTCCTGGCATTCCATCTGCTAACCGGAATTCTGCTAACATGGATAAAATCGTGATCTTCAGACCTTAAAGGCATAGCAGAGGAAGGAGACAGAGATACTCAGGAAGACAGAGGGGTGGGAGTTTTTAAGGGAAAAGGGTACAAAACCTGCTCAGTTCACTGTTTCAGGCGGCGTGTTCATGTTTCCAGCTCACCTGCTCACACGTATCACAATCTTGACCCACTGTCCTGCCAGTCTAAAGCAGCACCACATTGAAAAACAGGTCTGTGGGAATTAGAGTAATGTTCTGGTGCTGTTTCCTTCTCTCCTGATGCTTAGAATGTATGTGAGTGCCAGTCTGGCTGTTGCAGCTCAGGAAGCGGTCCTTTTGTTTAAGGGGTGGAGGGTTAGTCGCAGTCTGTGAGAGCTGGCAGCAGATACAAGCATGTGAATAAGTCGGCATGTGACCGTGGGTGCAAGTCTGAGCCTGCCATTGTTTGTGTGTACGCAGATAGGTAGAGTATCGCGGCTATACAGCAGAAAGTCAAAGTTATCATTTTCATACACATGACCAGGCAGCGAGGAATAAAGACACTGTCATCTTTCATCTTTTGATCCTTGCCTCCCATGTGTCCATACATCTCACGATCACTTACAGGCTGGGTTTACACGGAGAAAATGGGATTTTACACACTTCTTTTGTTCTGAAGACAGACAAGGAATATATCTGGGCACTGAGACGATGCTTTGGTCACAGTGAAACCCGATCATCTGTGCGCCGACAGCGCTTTCATGTTCGGCATGTGTGTACTGTAAGTCATGGATGTTATTTCAGCAGATGTGGGATACAGAGCGCTTTTACGTCGATGCAAGGGTGTCAGGTTGTGTGGCAGTCACAATCCAGGTGGTTCATCCCTTCCATACGCACACGCAGTTGCTTTTGGTCACAGTTCATCAAAGAGAGTGGCTTCATTTAGCAGCAAAGAACCTTCTGGACTGGGCTTGTTTTCTCTGTTCTCTTGAGGGGTTTTATTTCATTCCCGTGTTGCAATTTGAAAGACAAAGATAAACACAAACCCCCTCAAAGTAGTGATTTGTTTTAAACTCAGAGAGGGTGGTTGGCAGGTAAATTACCCTGTATTTTCAGAAGCTAACGAGCCAGATGGCAATTAGGTAATGCGTCATTGTACAAGATGCATTTTCTGCAAAATCACTGCATGTGAGCTGAAATCTGCTGCTCACAGGAGAGGTTTTGTTAGTGTAAAATGTATGCGTTGATGTACCGTATGTGTGCGTGCATCCTGAGTCCACCAGTTTGTCGGCGTTATCAGCACATTCCATTGTTGTGGGCTACAAAGTGACATTCCTCTTTTTCCTCATAACTGTTTTGTTTTTCACTTCCACTTCTCTACAAAAGAACAGCAACGTCAGATACTTAAACCTGTTATCTGAACATTTCTTGGTTTATTCTAGACTTGCTTTCAGTAAGCTTTAGTCCATACAACAACAACAAAAAAAAAAAAAAAAAACTGTTGTGCTGTCATTGAAGTCAGAGCAAAGTTGTGATATTTGTCGGAGCAAAAATTGTCCAACTGCTTTTGCTGTATACAAAAAAAAATATTCAAGATAAAACTGAATGCTTTCCCTGAATAATTTATTGTGTCTTTTTGTTGTTTTATTAAAAATATCAGCTGGTTGGTTTTGATAAATAAAGTATTTCTAGCATTACTGTCTCCGATGTTTTGATTTATTTTTCCAGGTCATGTTTTAATCATAATTTTAATCATACAATTTTTATATGTTTCTGATCAAGAGCTTGGTGTGATTACCTGTTATTGCAGTGTACCAAACCATACAGAAAGTAAACTGTGGGTATGTTTATTTATTATTTATCAATATCCTCACAGAGATAAAGAAAAAAGAAAAAATCCAAGTTTTCCAAGTTGTTTTTGTTGTTTTGTTTGTTTTCCAAGAGTGACCTGACCAAAGAAGAAAAAGCATTAACACTGTTACAACAATGAATAAAGACACAACAAACAACTTGAATACAATAAAATAAATATAATATCTGGTTATATACAACAAAAGGAGTTCAAGATCAATATGAACAAGTTTAGAAGCAATCACATTGACCAAGTACAGCATTTTTCTCAGTCTTTTAAAATACAGTTAAATTGCCCTAAAGTAACACATTCTGACAGTTTCAGGTCTGCCAGTAAAGCATTCCATGAAGAAGGGGCGGCGTATCGGAAAGCTGATTTATCCGACTGTTATGACTTTGTAGGCACCACACTGACACCACACTGTAAAAAGTAAAACTTGAAACAACTTGAAATTTTTTCTTCAATAGGTCACACACATAAAAAAATTAGTTGAGAGAACCAAATTAAATTTTACTGAATGTAATTTAATTTCGTTCACTTAACTAGTTTTTTTTAATGCGTGACCTATTGAAGAAAAATTTTAAAGTTAATTCAAGTTTTACTTTTTACAGTGCACAGACTTTATGGAATTGATTTCTTTGTTACATATGCTTGTACAAAGATGAAATGTAAGCAGGCCAAGGAGAGATCATGTTTTAATCAAAACTGGCGAGATTTATAAACACATAAATGGGACATAATGACAAAACTTATAAACAGCAAACAAAGTACAATGGAGAACACAGTCCACACCCAGTAACAAAAAGTACACAACCACAGTAAATACTTATCAACCTCTTTAGGTGCTGTTCAGGTGCATTCATTTCAAGAGCCGACCACTGAAATCCAATAAAGGTAAGAATGTTACAAAAATGAAATGTGTCCTTTTCAGGACAGAAAAAAAATAGGATTTGTTATTGAAGACAAAAAGCAATTTAAGTTTCAGTCTGTCACAAAGAACTTCAATATGTGACTTCAATGACAAGTTCTCACCGATAAAAATACTTCAATACTTACAGTTATTTGAAGTTCAACTCCTTCTGCAGTTTTAATTGAGGAAACCTTTAACTTAGACTAGTCTGCACTTAAATGAGACTGAATGATGTCAAAATAACAACGTAAAAAAGTAGTGCCAGACACATCAAACCCCGCCCCCTGCATGTATTGTAGCTTAGTTTGGCATTGATCCAGCTGATGTCTCATGTCTGTGTGGTGATGTCAGCATATCAGTTGCCTCTATATATGTGCCATGTTTGAAGTAAATTGAAACAAAATTGATGTGTTTATAGATGTTTGAAATTTCACCCATTATAAGTAAATGGGGGAAAAAAATATATTAAAAACAAAACAAACAAACAAACAAAAAAAGAGCTTTGACATACTTTTCTCAAAATGTAACCACATCTATTGGGGTTTTAAGCTAAATTTTAGACATATTTTATTTTCATTTTTTTTAACTATTTTATTGTACTATACTATTGCTTTGGTTTTAGTAGATTTTAACATATTCACTATTTATTAGTTATTTATTGTGATGCTAATATGGGTCCTCCGTATCTAGTTTCATTCTTTCTGTGATTGAATGACAAATCTCCTTGAATCCTATTGTGGGTGACTGGCAATCTGTAAACCTAATTTGGTATGAATTCAACCAACAGTTTTACTGCTACAGACATGTGAAATGTCATCAATTATAGGTCAATAGGGGAAAAAAGACTTTAAAGATTCATAAAAAAAAAATTTTTAGCTTTGCCCTGCTTTTCCCAAAACCCAAATTAGCATGAATTCAACCCACAGTTTTGCTACTAGAATGTTAAAGACAAACAAGCTAACCAAGTCAAACGCAATCCCCCTTGCCTCCCCTTCAGAGGGCGGGGTAAATATTCAAGTATTTGTAATGTTGAAGATGAGTAACTGATAAATATCATCAGAATAAAGATGTAAAGTAACTTATCACAGAGATTCTTAATTTGTGGACAATAACAGGGGACCTACAATCAATCCATGCGGCACCCCATTTGAAATAGACTTTTTTTTTTTTAAAACATGACAATCCAGCAAGATGGACAGATGGTGTTCATGAAAGTCAGACAGATAAACCAGATCAAACCATACACACTAAAAAACCAGCAAGAAATACAAAGAGACCAGCAGAAACAGTAGACCGCGACAAATAGAAACCTATGAACACACCAGTAACTATTTTATGGTGTTATTAAGCCCCAACCAAGCCAGACTCACAAATAATAGAGGACTAGAAAAAAAAGGAGATGATGATGAAGATGTAGTGAACAGTGACACCAAGGTCAGTAGAAAGAGAAGAGGAGGAGGTGGTCATTTAACTAAGGTTCTAGTGTCGTACTGTTACCAACAGGTCACCACTGAAAATAGTCACGCATTTTTAAAACTACTTTATCTATTTTTGAGAACAGTGGTAGTCATTTGCATCCATGAGAAGTCGACCAATTATGGCACTTTTCACCTGTATTTTGCAGCAGCACTTTAGTGTCGCTGTGATTCCACTGAGTCAGCAGCAGTCCTGCCTGAATAACACATAATAAGTTCAGTTTCACTTAATTTTCATTCTGACTTCTATTTATTTTATTACATTTCTTATTAAACTGGCAAATCAGAGAAATCCAAACTTTCATAAGCCAGTAATTCCCAATTATTTTATAATTAACTGAGTTCTGCTTGTTTACAGATCACACATTGGGGGGAAAAAAAATCTATTTCAGCAATAATGATGAAACTTGCAGAAAAGGGTCACCGTTTGGAAATAAATATATATTCCTTGCCATGCATTTTCTATCTCTCAATCCTGTTTCCTGTCTCTGTGGCTGCCATGGCAACCCTTCCTGTGCTGTTATCATTATGCAGCAGTCTCTCCCCTACAGCCAGCCGGTCCCATCCAACCAGCCATCAAACAGCCAGTCATCTGTCCATCTATCCATCAGTCCCTTGCTGAGGAGTTTTAAAAGACCTGACAAACGAAAGCCTTCCCTTGGTCCCCACGGAGATGAGGAAGACGGAAAAGGAAACGTACAGCGGGATAAACAAGAGTGAGCAGAATTAAGATTAATCTTAAAAAGCTGGGTAAATCAAGAGAGAGAGAGAGAGAGAGAGAGAGAGAGAGAGAGAGAGAGAGAGAGAGAGAGAGAGAGAGAGAGAGAGAGAGAGAAGGTCAGACAGAGCGAGGCCATGCTATTTGTTTGAACCCATCATTCCTACAAGGCTGTTTTTATGTCTGTCAGCAGCTTCTTATCTTTCCCTTGTGGGCCAACCATACCAACACACACACTCACACAAAAAATGTCAACTTGCTTTGTCTTACAGATTAGCCGGCCCATGGACAGAATCTTTTTTTGTTCACACGCAGAAAGCTAAGTGACTGTAGCGCAGCACTTGACCTGATGTTTTAAACTGTCCTTCCATTGTGATACCCGCTTGTATCACCCTTTTCTTTTGATCCAGTCGTGTTTCACAGGCTCCTCTTGTTTCCATTATTTCCCACTCAATGACTTTCTTTTTGCTCTCCATCCCATGATGCTTTCTTTGTGTTTATTATCTGGAAAAATCACCACCCTGCTGTTACCGAGGAAACCAGGAAATGAAACGGCGAAAGATGGAGGGAAACATCTGAGGACCTTTATGCAAAACATGATGTCTCTCTGCTTTCTGTCGTCTTATATTTTTATATATCCCATTTGTCAGTTGCCAGACTTCCTGTTCTCTGATGGTGCATATCTGGGAGCAGTGTCAAAACTGTCAATTTTCAATCTTAATGCCATGTATTAGTCATACGGCCGGTCTCCAACGTACATAACACCCTCACTGTGCTCACTCTTGAACCAAGGTAATATCTCCTTCTTTGGACAGGGTGTCTGTGTTACAATTTACCGCACAATGAAACATGCTTGCTTTCTGAAGAGGTCAATAGTGAGGAATTTTCAGGGTCTTTAAAAATATCCTTCATTGACTGCCTTTTCATGACTGGAATTTCAATTTAATTTCCATTTTCAGTTCATTCACTTGCATACAGATTACAGACTTTTTATTGTCAGCCTTCTGCATCAAAGGGGCTCGATGTGAATAAAAAGAAATCACCAGCAAAAGGAGGAAGTTGAGTTATGGTGTGAAGAAAGTGAAGGGAAATCTAGACAGTGTCCTACTGACTAAATGACATTAGCTGTGGTTGTTTGACAGAATTGATATTATATGTGTTTGCATGTACTTATGCTAATTATAACAAACTAATATGTGAAGTAATGTGAACACCACACTGATAAAGTTCTGTGGAAGTTCGAGACAGTATGGTTGGTGGCTGTAGTGGCTTTTCCATCAGACATCTGTGCAGAACTTTACTGACATTTACTAAATGTCAAAAAAACAGATGTGCATAATGTTGGTTTTTCCATAAAATCCATATGATTATTTATTTATTATTCCAAAATGACATGAGAAGTCATTCCATGAACATAGCGATGAATGTAAATGTCATGTTGTTTTCTAGATATATTCATTGTTATTGTATATTACCCCTCTATCCCATACTAAATTAAAAACTATATTTGGTTTCCTGGTGCATCCAACATACCGCACCGTGTCTCTTTTACAACTCTTCTTTTTTGCTAGTTGTAATGTCCATCAGCTTCCTTTTTTTCTCTTCTTTTATTCGTGTGACTCTAGTTGTGGAGAAAGGTCTTTCCATTGTAGTTTTGCATGATATACCAATTGCACTATGCCCCCAAAAAAACACTTCTTGCCAGCAAAAAATTAGAGTTTTGGCAAAATTGACATTTTTCCGCACAAGTTATATTCGCACAATTTGAGGGTTAATGGAAAAGCGACAAATGATGCTGTCAGCTGCAGTACTGAATGTAATACCTAGAGTACGCTGGTTACCAATCCTGTGTACAGCAGTGGAATTACCTCTTGATTTTTTTTGTTTCTGTGCCCGTGTTAACACATTAGAGCAGCCAGAACATGCTGAGTGACAAATGTGTGAGGCACAAACTAAGCCTTACCGAGGTCATCAAGTAAATAAGAGAAACTGCTACTAAATCAGTGCACAGCAACAACAATGAAAAGGTCTGCAGAGAAATCATAGCTGCAATATTTTACATAGCTTCACAGTAGATTGAACATCTACGGTATTTTTTTAATAGTATTTTCTGTTTTTGCTAAAACAATGAATTAAAATCCTATGATCGCTCTTAGAAACTAAACTTGTGACAAAATTTAATCACACTGACAGTTGTTATAAAAGGCAGAATCAGTGTTAAAAGCAGCAGCTGCATACCAGTAACTGACTGCTACTAGAGACATACCTTAACCCCTTGATGCCCATTGATGCAAATTCGCATCAAAATGCAACCAAAATACTATCTACTTGAAAGAAAAAAAAAATGCAAGCAAAAATGTTTTTTGCCACAATTGGAAATTGATTGAGGCATTAAGGGGTTAGACTCTGTAGTCCAAAGTAAGGCATTAACTGGAAAGCCAGTTTGTCGATGCGTTTGATGTCTGTGGCACAAGTTGTCGTTCCTTTGGAGGAGTAGACATGTATTGTGTTTTTCTCTCTCTCCCTCCCAAAGTGCGAGCCTTCATTCAGTTCATGCACATACTCTCATCTTTCTACATGAAAACATGGCGCACCAGGTAGGGATGCGCAGATCAGCAGACCTGGGTCGGGTTTGTGCAGGTCCAAAAATGTCATTTTATTTGCAGGGCAGGTCAAATCATTCCACAAAAGCAGGCTGACAAAAAAAAAAAAAAGCCTGACCTATCACTAGCGCAAGGACCGTGAAGGAAGAAGATGACTCAGAGTAGGAAGTAAACTGACTGTGATCTAGAAGAACTCTGGTCTAACCCTAACCATGGAAGCACCACAACTGAATAATACTGTGGACACACAGTGTGTTTGGACTATTCTTTTCAGTTAGTTCATGAACACAAAGTGCTCTTTTCTCTGTGTCTTGGCTGCTGCTGTTTTAACCTTTTCCCTCTTTATGTTGCTCATTTAAATTTAAAAGAAAATCCAAGGTGTTAGCCTGTGTTTGTTCTGATTAAAATGTCTGAGAAGGACTGTTGCTTCTTGTGTCTGTACACTTTTTTATTCTGCTCTTTACTGTACATTATTAATGTTACACTGAACGTTAGCACTAGTTGCTCATTGTTGAACAGCTGTGTGTGTGTGTGTGTGTGTGTGTGTGTGTGTGTGTGTGTGTGTGTGTGTGTGTGTGTGTGTGTGTGTGT
>JAQQZY010000006.1:19883271-19896990 GCA_030068375.1 Ostorhinchus rueppellii | reverse complement strand
GTGATTGGCTGATTAGGAATTTGCGTTTAACGAGCAGTTGGACAGGTGTGCCTAATAAAGTGGCCGGTGAGTGTATTTGTTCGGGTGAAAATCACCTGGCGAAACCGCTCTAGAGTTAAGATGAAAATGTACCTGGAGTCGACCTGAGAACACTCAGGAATTTTCTTTTTTTTGACATGAAGTTTTATTTTTCAAAATGTATCACCTCTCTGTACTTGCCATCCAATCTGGCAGAGATAATATTAAAAAATAAATAAATAAATCACATCATAGCGTTATAATATCAAGCACTTTCCAAGCCTTGAAAGCACGACATTGAAATTCAAGCCTTTTCAAGGATTTCCAGCACCTGTACCCTGTACAATATTGTTTTTTTGCAACACAACATGACAAGAAAAAAGAAGTGAAGAAAACCCAAACTATAACTGAAAAAGAAGAAACAGATAATGCCAGAGGAGTAAAAAGATTGAAGAAGGCAGCACCAAGAAGTAGGATGAGACAAAAAGAGCAGGAAATTCCCCTGAAGTGTGTCAGTGTGTCTCCTGAGAGGATCACAGATCAGAGAGATGAGTGACCTTGTGGTCATCTGTCAACCCCTCTGACTCTGCTGGAGGCAGGATTTCTCTCCAGGGAAAGAACGCTTTGACGCACACACTTGAACATACACCCCCTTTTACAGCACGCTGAGACTGACGTGTGCGTGTGTGTGTGTAGGTGTGTGTGTGTGTGTGAGCTCCCACTCATATAAACAAAGCAAAGGCAAGAAACAGTAGACGTTACAACTCCTCTGTGTTGTGTTTTCACCTACATACCCAAAGTAGTGTGTGTACTGTTTGAAATCAATGAACAAGATGGCCTCATATTACATCCTAAAGGCTTTTAAAGCTTGGCTGGCATCCTCGCCACAACTTTTCTATTTTCAATTTACTCGTATTCTGTCGACTGGGGCTTTTACACACACGCACGCTCACACACACACACACACACACACACACACACACACACACACACACCATATATGGAATGACACACACATTATTACTATCCTGTAGAGAAATTGCAGCTTGCCTATATAGATATTCTAAACTAAATGGACTGTGCAGGTCATTTTCCATCTTATTCGCAATTTTTAAATGGTGATTCAGCCAATTTATGAAAAAATAAATCACGTTTTAGGCCACTTTTCCTCGTGGTACCCATGCAATTTGAAAGAAGTATCCCCAAAGCTAGCATCAAGTACTTTAGATTGGAAATGAAGTTTAATGCAAACACATAAATGTCCTTTATTTGTAAGCAATGGTGAAAATACTGGAAACACTAGTAATAAAAAAAAATAAGCGGCCTTAATAAGCTTAAGACTGTCTCAGATGTGTGACTTTTTATTTCACTAAAATGTAATATGAGACCATCTGGAGCTCTCAGTTTGTGCATAAATGCTATGCAATTATTCTAATGTTCACCGAGGATCATATATTGCTCTTATGGTTCAGGCCAGCTGAAGCAGGATCTGACCATTCATGCAGTGCCATATTAAAATCCATATTCCCATCATGACTGGCATAACTGTCGTGAGCATTGGTGCATTACAGAATGAAGGTATTACTGATATCATGTAAGTAATGTTAGGAAGTGCTGCAATATGTCTCCTCAGAGATGGGGATCAATGCTCTGCTGGGAAATTGTGACACAAATGTTACATCACTCTGATGAAATACAATAAATAACCGGTGGTCACCGGAGCAGCAGGAATATAAGAAATGAAAAAAAAAAAAGGGTTTGCATCAAGTTTCAGCTTTCAAAGTTTATGTTGTGGCGTAAAAGCACAAAACAGGTGCAAAGTAAGTCAAATGTCCAATTTCACGGTTCGTACGCACGTAAGGTCAAATTCAAGCACTTTTAAGGGTCATTTTCTAAATTTTCCAGCACAGCAACCTGAACCCTACTGAGAATATTTGGGATACGATGAAGAACACTCAATAAAGTGGTCTGACTCCCCCGTCATCAGGTTCACCGCTGTTATGTGTCCAAAACATCAGGTCAGCTGAACCTCAGTGTGGAGTTTTTTTTCTCCTCTAACGGGACAGACCTGTTCCAAGATGACAACAGCAGGATTCATCAGGCTCAAACTATTACAGAGAAGCCAGAAATGATGGAAATTATACAAATTTATGCCACAGCCTGCAATTATTAAAGGTGGTTCAACAAAATATGTCTTTTTTGGGGCTGAATTATTGTTTATTTAATCATTTCCTTCAATCAAGGTTCATACACATTTAAATGAAAACACTTTTAAGGGTCATTTTCAATTTTTTCCTGCACACCTCTTATGGTTGTGGTAAAATACATATCTACAGGAATACATATACTCAGGATCTTTTTTTTTCCACTTTTTATCACCATTATGAGGTTCAGGTGTTTACATACTCTAGAAAAAATGTAGAGATGATGGTGAATTTTGTGAATCCCATTGAAACACCTTGAAATCATGAATCAAAGCTGATGAACCATTTGCATGTGTGGCATAAAGCACCCACAGATAACCTGAAAAGGAAAGTGAAAAAACGGGTGGAGAACAGGCCAAAAAATCCCTGTAGTTTTCTGTACAGTTTCGGTTGTGAAAACAGGAAATAATCGTCCAAACAAAGTCAGAACTGTCACAGTTTAGCCTGAACCATGAAGCAACAAATGGCAAAGATGATTACAGCACAAAGTAATCTCATAATCAAACTTACCCATGCAGAAAAAGAAGAAATGCTGTAATTTCAACATCAAACTCCATCCTTTTCCTTTAAAGCTGTGTCCACTGGTGAAAACAGTACCAGTGTTTCTAGTTTGTTTTTTTTTTTTAATCACCTTTTCACTTTATTGCACTCTAAAACACAGATGTCACACTCATTTTAGCTCAAAAGACACACACAGCCAAGTTTGATCTCAAGCAGACTGGACCAATTAAAAAAAAGAAAGAAAAAGGAACATTTGGAGTTGGAATAATAAAGTAAATTACATTATGAAAATGTTTACATTTGGGTGATTCTATGAAACTGGGTTCATGTTGGTACCTGGTACTTTTCCAGCTTTTCAGACCTAATAATAAAAGACAAATTTAGATATATTTTCTTCCAGGATGTACCTAATGATGACCTCAGATAAATGCAAAAAAGTTATACTCGTGCTCTGAGCCATCCCATAATTAATGAATTTTTAATAAAATATTGGGACAAAAATAGGACCAAAACTGGGACATTAAACCTACCTGGATGTCAGTGCATTTGATCTGGAAAACACGGCTGTAAACGGGCTTATATATCACTATAAATAAAGACACTGTGTTAAATTTGATGATTCTTGTGGTTTTTCTAACCAGACATGTGGATTTTTCATGAATTGGCAGTCTCATTCCAGGTTTCATGTGTAACTCATCGTGCCCACTGGGACACTGGGCGCTGTCGTCGCTCCGGAGTTTCATAGCCAAGCCATTTCTCAGGATATGGGTGCTGGATTGTAGGTTTCCCATCCACGAAGTGAAACGACCAGACACATGGCTTTTTCTGTGTTTTTTAAGTTAAGCGCCCTCAGCCAAAGACACTTGTCTTCTTCACTGTGAGGAGGCAGATAAAGATTAAAGGCCGGCCCACAACAACATTCACTCCTTCTCTCCCTGTGAGTAAAACACTCTTGTTGGAGAGACTAACATTTCTTCTTCCTATTATTGTGATAACCACGGACTGCACAAATAATACTGGTAGTTTTACCTCACTTCTTTTGACCCTTGATATGTCCTCATCAGTGACTCTGCTGCACCACTGGAAGTACTAGCACAAAATAAACAATATGGCGCCGCCCCTGTAACCATGGAGAATAGGGTGAATAGATACTGGCCTGGTTCTCAGTGGCTCTTACCGGGTTGTGTGACCGTGGGGAAGGGCTGCAGGAGACCGCGGAAGAGCCAGCGTTGGTCTTCCAATTCTTCTCCACTTTCAGCCGTCTTCATGTTCCAAAAGTATCTCCTATACATATTCTTGTTTTGTTTCTCACTTTGTCACAACATATTTGGGAATCATAAGAGGCCTTCTAGGTTTAGTAACGTCAGACATTTGGGATCAGAAATGTTGCAGATGCAGCTCAGTGGGAACTGCCAACCTGGATGCCCAAACACCACTGACTTATTGAATGGGAGATAGGTGATGGGCGGAGCATCAGACCAAAACACAAAATGACAACATAAACATGATTTAGGGGCTGACACTTAGCTTTTCAAATGTGAACATTCTGGCTGGACTACTATTGTCAGTGAGATCAGAATTTGAAATGAACAGGATTCCTTAATTCTTACCTACAGCTCCTTTCAGGCCTCCTAGGAGACCAGCAGTGACTCACTACTCCCTCTAGTGGACATAATTATGTGTGCGTGGATATTTTCAGTTCATATATCTTCAGAACTCTTTAATCCAAACACTATAACGATGCTTAGGGGGTCTTTAATAGCACGTGCAGCTCCATAAACATCTGATCAACCGTCATTTTAGTCAAACACCGACAAATAAACAGTAAACTCATTTGTCTGTTAATGTTTCCAGAGCTCAACATGGACCAAACATATCATATGAGCTATTAACTGAGGACAGACTACCATTATTTCTGCTTCACAGGGAAACTCATTCTCTCTTCCAGCTCTCTTTCCAGTTGCGTTCCCCATCTCATTCCACACCGCTCCCCTACAGTGAATCTCCAGCAGGTTTTTTTTTTTTTTTGCCGTCATCTTTTACACCCCATGGTCAGTGTTAGCTTTTCCTCTCACTTTCCACCCCTGAATACTCTCTTCAGCGCGGGGGCACAGAGTCTATTCCAGTACAATCCAGGATGTTTACCAGGAGTACATACTGGAAACATGGGTGCGGGATGGGAGGATCCAGGTGCACCGTGACCATCTGCCTCCTCAGAACACCCACTCTGACTGACCGTGATGTACAGAAAAAAAAAAAAAAAAGGAACCGGATATGATAAGATGAATGACTGTGTTTAATGAGCATTTCTGGTCATGTCTGAGTAACGTTTTCCAGCCTTATATGCATAATGTTATGATGCTGTGTAATGACTTCTCTGTCTTCTGCAGTACTTAGTCATCTCGTCTGATGTCACAGTATATGCAGCTGGCTGTGGCTTTTCTGTGGTCGCCTCATTGAAAACCCACTACTATGTGATGCAGCTGCGATTAACATTTTAAATCTGGAAACCCAAATGAGAAATCACGCTTCCTGCTGGAACCCAAAACATTTTTACCACTCCTGTTCTTTAGGGACCTCGCAGATGTTGGCCTGGTTCGTGTGTCGGGTGCCAAAAGCGAAAAATGCCAGGGTCAGATGCATCAGACAAGATGCATAAAAGATGTTATTGAATGAACAAACCCGACTCCATTCAGAGACGGAATGATTACACATCTACAGGATACAAAAACAAATGAAAACCTCTCATTCTGCACTGTTTATAGCTTTGTGTTTAGACTAAATGTTCTAAATGTATTGGTTGGAGAGAGATTATCTGATAGAAAATGAAATGTTTATGTCTAACATAGGCAGGCTTTACACAAGCATTGTACTGTACTGAGGTTAAATAAGTAGGGAAAGCCAAGCATTGTGACTGGTTGATGAATGGAGGATGTAAACAGCAAAAGTGTCAAAAGTCAGGACTGGACTGGTTGCGATCAAGTAAACAATAATTGATTTTAACCCTTTGATGCACGAATTACCAAAACCTTCGTCGTTTTTTGTCCTTAATGTTTTTATTCCTCTTTAGGCATGAAAGAAATAATGTGATTGATATTTTTTGAACGAAACTGTTTTTTATGGAGTTGCTGTGTAACTGTGCTGTTCCTCATGAACCTGATCTGCAGTGACATGCTTGAATGTAGGTCAATTTTTTATTTTTTTTAACCAGGAAAATCTCATTGACATTAATAATCTCTTTTTCAAGAGAATCCTGGACACAGATTCATACACCAGTGAAGTAACACTGGAGGTAAGGAGGGTGAAGTGTCTTGCCCAAGGACACAACAGACTGACTTAGAGAGAGCAGGATTTGAACCACCAACCTTCTGGATATTGGACAACCCACTCTACCCCCTGAGCCAAAGCCGCCCCCAATAAAAACTATGAATATGATAAAATGTGTGAAAACATCAGATTAGCTGAAAAATGTGGTATTCCATAGTTTATCATTTCCTGATGTTTTAAATACCTGGTTCGTTGTTTCTAAAATTAAACACATGGTGTCCAGCTGAGTGGACATTTTGGGAACTTCATGAAAAATAGGTTCATTAACCCTTTGATGCATGAATTACCAAAACTTTAGTCAAGTTTTTTTGTCCTTAGTGTTTTTATTCCCCTTTAGGCATGAAAAATATAACATGATTGACATTTTTGGAATGAAACTATTTTTTGTGGAGTTACAAAAATGTCCACTCGTTTGTACACCATGTGTTTCATTTTTGAAACAATATCAGAAAGTTATATAGTTGAATGTTTTAATGCAGCTAATCTGATGTTTTCTCTCATTTTTATATACTCTCTGTTCACTGTTCACTCTGTTTTATATACTTCACTGTTTTCCAACCTTTTTTAAGCCACGATACATCTTTTACATTAGAAAACTTACAAGACACCCCACCAAACAAAAATGTCTTTTTTCAGGGGTGCAGGAGTGTTTGAATCAAGAAACCTGAAAGGGGTGCATCAGTGACCCCTCAGACAGACCCCTGGATTGAGGTCCATTGTATAACAGTATGGGAGGCACATCTCCCCCACCCCAACCCAACACCTGCGGGTAATTCGTTAATCCACACAACACTGGTGCGGGGGGCTTTATCAACAGAGCGCACCACATCAGTGCTGGCTCACTTTCACTTTTTTTTTGCAGATGTAAACAGCAGACTGTTGATGTAGAGTGGATCATTGGTGTGTGCAGTCGTTTGTATCTATACCACACTGCTGCTCACAGTACCAATGAGGTGAAACTGGATCATTTTCCACGGCACACCTGATGACTTCTCATGGCGCACTAATGTGCCACGGCACACTGGTTGGGAAACACTGCTCTACTACTACTCTCATATTAGTTATGATGGACTTCATGGAGATAACATGCAAAAAAAACAAACAAACCTTAATTACAGTCTAAAACAACTAGCACTTGATTTACACTCAGACATGTTACTGTAGATCAGGTTAACCTAGAACATAAAGTTACAGTAATGGGATGAATGATAGTATGAGATCATGCATGAGCGTCCACTGTGTTGGCTGATATGGAACTAAAACAGGATACTGGTATGGCTTGGACACATTACATCACATGACCACACACTCCTAGTCAGAACAGTAACATCAGCATCAAAAATCATTGGAGCATCATTATCATCATCACTACGGGACATCTACACAAATCGCAGCAGGAGAGAGGTACTGGGCATCAGACAGGACACCAGCCATCCAGCACACAGACTCTTTTATTATCTACCATCAGGAAATGGGTTACAGAGTATTAAAACCTGAACTACGCGCTTCAGGGACGGTTTTTTTCCTCAGGCTACACGGCTGTTGAACAGCAGCTCAGCTAGAAGGAGGGAACTGGGGATCTGTAGGCAGCGTTCAGTTTTTAGAATTGGATTATTTACTTAGTGTTTTTATATTATAATAGGAGGGGTAGTGCTATTTACTGTTAAGTATTTTTCTACTGTTGATGTGATTGTTATTGCTATTGTTTGTTACTTCCGCCAAGGAGGTTATGTTTTTGCCGGTGTTTGTTGGTTTGTCTGTTTGTCTGTCTGTTAGCAAGATAACTCAAAAAGTTATGGATGGATTTTCATGAAATTTTCACAGATTGTCAGGAATGGTGTATCCTACAGATGATTAGATTTTGGTGATGATCTGTACATTCAGCGCCATCTAGCGGATGAAAGTACAAACACTGCCTTGGCGGAGGTCTGCACTCTCCGAGTGCTTCTCTAGTTATTTATTTTTTGAATATTGGGTGGCGAGAGAGCCAGGGCCCACTGTGTTTCATTGCCATGGTACTTGTACCTTGAATGCATATGACTTGAAACAACAAATAGAATAAAAGAGAAGCTTTATTGTCGTTGCATAGTGTATACAACAACACCGCACGTGCCCCCATATAAAAGGAAAAAAAAAACAACATAAATGACATTCAAACTACACTCTTCTCACACATAAATACATTTAACAAACACATCAATGTTAAAAAGTCCATATAAAGTGCAACTACATGAAAGGTGCTTTTGCATAAAGTACATCTATGTGGTCCAGTAGGAGTAAGGAGACAGGACACAATTCTTAATTTCTAGTGGGTATTTTTTTATTCCCCAAATAAACTGAATGATCAGTAGTCTTTTTTTTTTTTTGTCCTATTTGTATATCGTTATTTGTTTACAACAAAAGAATTTCAGACAATAGGCAACAGCAGTGGCAAGGCACTTTCTGAAAAGAAAATGCAGAGTATATAAAAATAAAGAAATGAAAACCATCATCACCACAATTAACAACCTCTACTTGGCATGTAAGCACAAGACAAAGCTGTCTTGGAAATAACAATCAAATGATCTTCATTAAATTTAGTACCTCAGTACAACAGCAAAAGAAAATAGGACATAACTAATGCATGAACACCAACTTCTATAAGGTGCATAACCTCAAATATTTCATCCAGTAATATTATTGCACTATATTTAGAACAGGATGGAACACAAATATTTAGAGTGAATGTCCCTGAAGCCCCTTTCCCTCATTTAATCCTACAGATGACCAGCAATCATGAAATGTGTTTTATGGATACATGAATCCACTGAACTGCGTCCATATCTCAGTCATTTACCATGTAAACCTGCTACAGACTCATAACACTGATACATTCTCAATACATTCAGTTTTACACTGAAGGTTACTGTCTTTCACATCCATGTCCATGTCCATACAGACTCTGCTGATAACGGCGTGCACTTACTTTGTCTTTATCACAAGTGGCTAGTCCTGATTCACAGACAAAACTGCTCCCCTCTACATGAAACAAGTGTGTGTGATGGGGTAGAAAAGAGGACAAATTCATTGGAATGGGAAACCCTCATTTATCATAACCTTATGTGAAACACACTCACGCTGTGATGCTACTACGTGTAGCCGCCTAGCGTAGCGTGGTCGGTAGTCAGGTCTCTTTAGTCCGGTCTATCTATCACAATCATCAGAAAACAGGATAAAATGATTAACTATGTTGTGTTTCCAGTTTCGTCAGTAACTCATCCACGGCGGTATTCAACTCAATCTTGAACATGGATTGCTCATTTTCTTTACTCTACATACCGGTGGGGAGATTCGCCTCGTGTGATTGTTTGATGTGTCGCGTAATCTGACGTCATAGCTGGAGCCCATCTTAAAGGTACAGTAATAATCTAAGGGGAAGGGGGGGGGGTTATTAAATTCTCTGCTTGACCCCTGTCCACCCGGTTACATCTATATGATTAAAATAGTTTATAAAAGTGCATCTGTATAAAAGTTCTCATGCTTGGATCAAATTTTTTTTAAATGCTGGTGACTATGGAGTGTGTTGGTGGTTCAGGTAATGGATGGCTTTTGGGAAAAAAACTGTTAATGAGTCTGGTGGTATGTGATCGGATTGACCTGGAACATTTTCCCGAGGGCAGAACCCATGAATACAGAAGAAAACAGCTGTAGAATAGAAGTCCACAGTGCATCAACGGGTTCATCAGTGTGCACTCATTACACCTCATTGCTGTGTTTTCTCGACCTCAGTCCTCTTTGTATTATGGGTTCCTTAGTCTCTCTGACTGGATATATTTCCTCTGCGACAGCTTTTATGTGCTTGATACTTGATGGAAACATTCATAATGATTCATAACTGACAACAGCATGTGGGAGTCATTCTTTGTCTAAAAACTTGACAAATTTCCTTGCTGCGCGCGCTGCATTGTAATCACACAAAGCCTCACCGGTGCACACCGCCTGTGCTTGTTTAGGATCAAAAATCCAAACAAACCTCTTTTTTTAAACAATGACTGAATGCCATCATTTTCTGAATTTTATCGCAAAGCATACTCCAACTTGGCATTGCTAATTGGTGACAAAGATAAACTCTGTAAACACATTACCATAGAAACAAGCCTCTGGCAGTGTGGATTGTGTTTGCTATGATGCTGATGTTAATTTTCCACTTTTGGTTGCAAAGTTTTAAAATAACATTTGCTGATTTGAGGCCAATTCATGCAAAAATATTAGATAATACACTTGGTTTAGGTTTATATTTGTCATATATGCAGTTCTGTGCAAAAGTCTGAGGCCACCCCTAGGTTTGATGGTTTTGAAAGTTGAGATGAGCATATGTATTTATTTCTTTTTTTTTTTCTTCACACACAAGAAAATGCAGAAAATGTGTGTGCACAGCCCTAAAAGACACACACACAAACACAAACACACACACACACACACACACACACACACACACACATAATTAAATGGCTTTGAAAGGTTAAAGTTAAAGGTTAATATTCAGTTTGACCCTTGACCCCAGACACAGCTGACACGTCCTGAATAAAAGCTGGTATAAAACATTAGAAAACTGCTACAGTACATCTCATATTATCTGAACAAAAAGGTTAAAGACATGTTAAGTGCAAAGGGATTCAAACTATCCAATCACTTTGGCTGAAACATTATCATTTTATTTATTTATTTTAAACATTTATTAGAACAAACACCTTGACATACAGTTCAGTCTCATACATATTGAACAATTGTTGTCTTCTACATATTTTTTCCCGCTCATACACACACGTGCAGAAGAAAGAAAGAAAGAAAGAAAGAAAGAAAGAAAGAAAGAAAGAAAGAAAGAAAGAACACCTCCACAAGTCAACAACCACTCGTTTTTGCCTGATGTGACTTAACAGGACCATCTTAAAGTAAATGTCCATATTTATTTATTTTTTATCCCCCCCACATTTAGACTAATATGATGTAAAGCAGGGGTGTCAAACATACGGCCCGGGGGCCAAAACCGGCCCGCTAAAGGTTCCAACCAGGCCCACAGGATGAATTTACAAAATTAAAAAATTGCACTGAAGACGTTAGATATTGTGATTTGTCAAGAGTGTCAAATTGCATTATGAAAATATTTACATTTAGAAACTATTGTTACAATAAAATGTGAATATCCTGAACAATTATGAAGTTGAACATTTTAAATTTTAACAAAATAATCAATTCACGGTGATCTGTACATTGTGCTAATAATAAGCCGAGACATAATGTTGTAAAAAACTTCATTTATTTTTCTTAAGAAATGTCAGATTGCACATGATTGTTCAGGTTATTCATATTTTCACACTGAAACAAAGTGAAAAATTTGGATTATTATGTAAAGGTTATTATTTCTAGTTTTTCACTGGTGTCCCTGTGACCCTAGTGAGGATAAAACGGACTCAGAAATAGAATGAATGAATGAATGAATTTTGCTGGTCTGGCCCACTTGAGCTCACATTGGACTGAATACGGGCCCTGAACTAAAATTAGTTTGACACCCCTGATCGAAAGTAAAATAAAGGCATAATAATAAAACCTACAGATAATGAATAAAACCTACAGATAATGAAAAAAAAACTCAGTTTTTCTTGGTAGTTCTTTAAGGTTCAACTGGATTAGTTTAACTTCAAAAGAGCAAAACTAGTCCAAATGAACCCACATAGAAGAACTACCAAGAAGAACAATGAGCTCCAGTAGGCAAATGAGGAACTGAAGGAGAAACTGTTCTTATTATTATCGTCCAAACTCCAAATTGTTTAACAATATTATACCCGTTACCATCTGTGTGTAATTCACATGTATAAATGATAAGTTGAGGCATAATATTGTGAAAATTACTTTTATTTATCTCCCAAAATTTATTTATTTTTAGGTTATTCACATGTTTTTTGTGACAGCATAGCTTGTAAATGTAAATATGTTCATAATTCAATGTTGTTGGTTTTTTTTGTACTAAAACAAATAGAAAAACTTGTCATTATTTCTAGGTTACTGTGTTATTATTTCACTGGTCCGGCCCACTTAAGATCAAATATGGCTGAATGTGGCCCCCAGAGGAAAATGAGTTTGACAGCCCTGCTTTATATTAAAATAAATGTTGGAATGACAATCAGTTAAAGCTCGCTCTCCGACGGTACATTCCTGTGTTTTCACCCAAATAAAGGAGTTAATATTTTCTTTCAACCAGATCTATCCAATATTGTTCAAGGTTGTTCGGTATGTCTTTGATTTTATTGAAACCTTAGTTTTTAATACTGCACACTTCCCATATACCCAGACAATTTTTTATTTATCTATTTTTTTATATATATATATAATTTGTTTACTGAGCAGCAACAATACAAATGTACAGTTTGAAATCGGGGGAAAATAAACCCCACATGAAACAGAAAATGCTCAAATTTTTAGTTTAACCCCCACTCCACAAGTACAGTAAAATAAACAAATGAGGGGAAAAAAAGACAGAGAGAACAAATAAATAAATAAATAAATTCAAAGCTCAGATATGTCTCCTCAGGTGCAATATAATAATATCCAGACTAAATTTTACTACATAGAAAAGCACATGTGTGGCCATAATAACTTGACTGAAACAGCAAACCGACTTATGACCTACGACATTTGCACAGTTATGTATTCATTACTGTAAAGTGCATACTCTGTAGGAGGTGAGGAGATGCTCATAATAAAACGAATCAGCAGAAAGGAGATGAATGAACGTTGGAGAGCAGCGTACTGCTTTACTGCCAGTGTCACATGGTACAATACAGCGCACACTTACACTTTATAGCCCCAAATAAAATCAGGAATAGCTGGATAACCAATCAAAATTCTCAAAGGCATCCTGAAGTAAATGATTAGAAAGACAGAAGCAGATTCAAAAGCTACTATTAAAATAATTGTAAAGATTACATGGACATTTAAAGCCATTTATAAATAATGCTGCTGGAGGTGCAGGTCTGTGTAATAATCATCTGTAGTGTTTTTAATATAGACTGTGTGTAATATGTGTTCTTGTCATGATATGTACTATCTTCAGTGTATTTTTTTATATCCCAGGAGTGTGCAATATTTATGTGTGTAACTAGGATTGGCATGACTGGTGCATGTGTAGAACTGTATACAGAGTTCAGAAGGCAGGTATTTTATAAATTAAAGACTATGTTTGCATCTTTTGGTGATGTTCAAATATTTTTTTCTAAGTGATTCATCCTTTTTAGAATAATCTCATTTTCTACATTTTGCATTTTTCAGACAAAATCAGGCATTTTTCCTATATTTAATTCATAGATCATGTGGATAATAATAATAATAATAATAATAACAACAACAACAACAACAACAACAACAACAACAACAACAACAACAATAATAATAACAACTAGAAAAGCACTTGGAGAAAGCAGACCTCCGCCAAGATAGTGTTTGTATTTTTAATTGTTTTTTAAGGTAGTGTTTGTATTTTTTTTAAGGTCGTGTTTATACTTTTTTTAAGGTAGTGTTTGTACTTTGCTCCACTAGATGGTGGTCAATGACCTCATATGCAGCTCTGTGCCACCATGCCCTATCTCACAATGATAAAGAATCCTTTAGAAAGTTCCTGGATCCAGACGGTGAT